>CM053265.1:1560911-1921025 GCA_028583415.1 Protea cynaroides
TACACCCCTACCCGAGATGTCTTTTGGAAAAGGAGTGAACTGTAGAGATGCAACTCTACAAATTAAAAGGACATCATCCTGACCTTAGATCTCAGGATCTAAGATCTAAGATGATCTGGACGGTCCATCTGGAGGGGCACACCCTTCCAGTGGATCTGGAGGGTCACACCCCATCCAGAGGACACCTCCAAGAGGTCTGTTTGGCTCTATAAATAGAGCCCAACCCCAACCATAAATTCTCATTCAATAGAGTACGAAATCTCTATCTCTCTTCTTCTCCAACTCTCTCTCTCTCCATTCTCTTTTGAAGTAAGAGTTAGAATCGTTTTTCTTCCTATTGAGAGTTGATCTCAACCGGCCGGATCCGCATATACCCGGTGCGTGCACACCGGGTGGGTATCCGTTCAAAGGGTTGTTTCATCTTGGAAGCAGATTTATGGGGAACCTTGCACCATTAGAGGGCAAATCTTGTTTTAAGGAGAGTGTACCAACACGACTCAACCCGTCTCTCCCGTTTCGGATCTCTTCAAAAAGGTACGCCATTTATGTTACATTTATGACATATCATATAGTTGATATTAATATATATATAGATACATATATATTGATGAATAGGTGTATTTCATATTAATACATGCTTTCTTGAGTACATGAGATTTCAGTTTATATAGTGCATATACATATATATATAACAAAAACTATTCTATAAGCATAGTATTGATAACAATCTTAAAACAGTATTTTGTTCGTTTATTTATTTTCTTGTGTTATATATATTTGTAGTTGACTCATGGCTGAATCTGGGATTACCACTGGTTGGTCCACCCATTGGGAAAACTGCGCATCATGTCGGAGTTTGACAAAGATTGAGCCATTCAATGGTTCAAACTTCAAGCTACCGGAGACAGATGATGCACTTTGCCCTGTCTCAACTGGGGGCCATATTCGCCATTACTGAAAAAATGCCTGAGGTTTCTGATGACCCGGAAATCGAGTCCAAGAGGATTGCATGGATCAATGCTGATTTTCAATGTAAGAACCGGATCTTGAACTCTATGACTAATGAGTTGTACAATGTGTACTCCTCATATGAGTATGCATACACTATATGGGAGGCTCTGGATAAGAAGTATTCTCTGGAGGATGCTGGATGTAAGAAATATGTTACGGCAAATTTCCTGAACTTCAAAATGAAAGAAGACTTGAGCGTATCAATGCAAATGGATATGTTCCAAGTGTTGGTAGCAAGCCTTGTTAAAGAAGGCATGTCTCTACCGTAACGTTCGTTTCTACGGCATTGATTGAGAAACCGCCAAATTCCCGGAGTGACTTCAAATCTCATATGAAGCACAAATCCAAAGATCGACTCTTGAGCATTATATAATGCGGATCAAAATCGAAGAGAAGAACCGTGAGACCGACAAGATGGAAAAGGCCAAGGAATTCAAGACCAAGGCTAATCTTGTGGAAGGCGGAAACTCGACAAGAGAGAAAAGTCAAAGAAACGCTCAGTGTGAAGAAGGAAGGGAAATTCAAGAAGACCAAGGGTGGATGCTTCTTCCGTGGGAAACCGGGTCACTTCAAAAAGGACCGCCGGGCTCTCAAGAAGAAATTGGGGAATGACAAAGCAAAGGTCCATCTCACCGAACAGACCTGTTTGCAACTGTTGTCATCGAGGTGAATTTGGTTGAAAAACCAAAGGAGTGGATTATCGACACCGGGCTTCCAAACACATATGCTCGACCAACTGTATTTATTAAATATTCTCCGGGTCAAAGGATCCGATTATGTGTATATGGGGAATTCCCGTCTTCACTGTGATGGGCAAGGGTCAAGTAGCACTAAGCTAACTTCCGAAAGACCCTTGTTTTGAATGAAGTGCCGCATGTCCCGGACATTCGCGGAAATTTGATTTCGGTTTCGGGTCTCGAACAAAGCCCGGAATGAAACTCAGCTTTGAAGCTGATAAGGTTATCATACTCGGGGGACAAATATGTTGGGAAGGGATATGCCAAGAATGGCCTCTTTGTAATAAGTATTGACAAGTGTTATGAATGAAATTCCTACTTCTTCTTACTTGGTTGAGTCATTTGATGTTTGGCATGGTAGATTAGGGCATCGTAGTATACCATATATTAAAAGACTATCTCACTTGGGATATTTTCATACTCCTTCGAATTCTCAAGACATAAATGCCCCCCTTTGCATTGAAGCAAAAATAACTAAAAAATCACATAAATCATAGAAAGACAAACCAATCTTTTAGAATTAATTCATAGTGACTTAGCTGATTTTAAATCTCTTGAATCAAGAGGAGGTAATAAATATTATATAACCTTCATTGATGATTATTCTAGGTATACTAAGGTATATCTTTTAAAATCTAAAGATGAAGCTGAATATGCATTTAAATCATATAAGTTAGAAGTTGAAAATCAGCTTAATAAGAAAATTAAAAGATTGAGAACCGACAGAGGAACTGAGTATGGAACTCATAACCTATCTCGATTTTGTGAAGAAAATGGAATAATTCATGAAACTACCGCACCATACCAACCCGAGTCTAATGGTGTAGCGAGAAAGGAAAAATAGAACCTTAAAAGAAATGATGAATTGTTTCCTTATTAGTTCCGGGGTTACCTTATAATATGTGGGGGAGGCTATATTATTCGCATGTTATATTCTTAATAGAATACCTTCAAAAACTGTAATCTTATTCCTTTTGAACTTTGGCATGGAAGGAAACCATCCTTTCATCATTTAAAGGTGTGGGGGTGTTTAGCCAAAGTTAGAATACCCGAACCAAAGAAAAGGAAGATTGGACCTAGGACTTGTGATTGTGTTTTCATTGGATATGCTCATCATAGTGCTGCATATAGGTTTTTGGTTTTGAAAACTATTGAAAATATTTTTGATGCTAATACAATTATTGAATCTCGTGATGCTGAATTTTTTGAGCATGTGTTTCCCAAACTAGTTAGAACTTCTTCTAATGATAACCTTTGTGAAAACCCTGTTATAAGAAATGATATGAGCTTAGAACAAGGATCTAGTGAATTATCTACTGATTTACTTAGGAGAAGTAAAAGACAAAGAAGACCTACAAACCTAGGTGATGATATGTTATTATATCATGTGGATAGAGACCCCCTTTACTTATCAAGAAGTCAGAACTTCTCCGGATCGTCGTATTCTAGAAAGAAGCTATTAAAAGTGAATTAGATTCTATTATCCAAAATCATACTTGGGAATTGGTGACTCTTCCACCAGTACAAAGCTTTTGGATACTAAATGGATCTTTAAAAAGAAATTTAAGCCCTGATGGATCTCTTGATAAGTTCAAGGCAAGGTTGGTGGTGAAAGGTTTTAGACAAAAGAAGGATATAGATTATTTTGATACTTTCTCCCCGTAGCTCGCATTGTAACAATACGAACTTTATTTGCCATTGCATCTATTTATAACTTAGTAATTCATCAAATGGATGTTAAAACTGCTTTTCTAAATGGAGTTTTAGAGGAAGAAATTTATATCAAACAACCTCAAGGATGCATAGTATCAGGACAAGAACATAAAGTATGTAAATTAATTAAATCTTTGTATGGTTTAAAACAAGCACCTAAACAATGGCATGAGAAACTTGATCATGTATTATTAGCTAATGGGTTTACTATTAATAATTCTGAAAGGTGTGTGTATAGTAAATTTCAAAATGAAAAGGGTGTGATTATTGTTCTGTATGTTGATGATATGCTGATAATGGGGACTGATTTAAATGTTGTAAATTTAACAAAGAAATTTCTTATGTCTAAATTTGATACAAAAGACATGGGAGAAGTCGATGTCATTTTAGGCATCAAAGTTATTAGAAAAGCCAATGAGATTATATTATCTCAAGCTCATTATGTGGAAAGCCTTTTAAAGAAATATGGTTTTTATGAGTACTCTCCTATAAAGATACCGTTAGAGGTAGGGAGTCATCTCATAAAACACCATGGTGAACCAGTCTCCCAAAAGGAGTATTCCCAAATTATAGGTTCGGTTTCATACCTAATGAACTCAACAAGACCGGACATAGCTTTGGCGGTGGGTAAGTTGAGTCAACATACTCATAACCCTGGAAAAGAGCATTGGGAAGCTCTGACAAGGTTATTGAGGTACTTGAAAGGAACAATAAACTATGGTTTACACTATAATGGAAATCCCTCAGTTATAGAAGGGTATTGTGATGCTAACTGGATCTCTGATACAGAAGAATCATTAGCCACAAGTGGTTACATTTATACTCTTGGTGGAGGAGCGATTTCTTGGAAATCAGTTAAACAAACCTGTGGGACAGGTTCCACTATGGAGGCAGAATTTATAGCCTTAGAGAAGGCTGGGGCAGAAGCCGAATGGCTTAAAAATTTGGTGATAGAAATTCCGTTATGGCCTAAGCCTATGCCCCCAATATCACTACATTGTGATAGTCAGGCAGCTATTGCTAAGGCAAAAAGCAAGATATATAACGGAAAAAGAAGACATATACGCCTGAGACACAACCTTGTGAGGCAGTATATAAGTGAAGGAACGATAGCTATCGACTTTGTAAGATCAGAAAAGAATCTGGCCGATATATTTACAAAGCCTCAAACCACCAAGGTCATATTTGACACATCTAAAGGAATGAGCTTAAAGCCTGTGACATAAGTCATGTGATGGAAACCCAACCTATGTGATAGGAGATCCCTGGAATTAGGTTCAATGGGTAAGAACGAAGTCACGCAGATGATTTGTTTAGTACTATCACAAATTGCTCATTCTGGTTAGATGGTAAGATAGTACTCACCACAATGAATGGAGGATGAATCTCAATGATTCTTAATTAAGCCAAATTATCCCAGAGGAATGTGGGGGTGTGTTAACTGTGGTGCACACTATGGGCTGACCTTATTGAATGTAGGAAGTGGGGCCGCTTCCAATGAGAATTTTAAAGGCGAATTCTCATAAACATTCATGAACCAGGATAGGGATAAGGCCGGTTTAAAATATGTCTATTTTTTTAAAAAAGGGATCTTTTCGAGGGTCGGACTGTAAGAGGTGGCTGGTAGGTCAGTCAGCTACACCAATGAGGAAAGGTTCAAGAAGCTAGCTTCACCCGCACTGTAGCGTGGCCTATCGGACCTAGTGTAGATTCAAGAAGCTAGCTTCATCCGCAACGACGCCGCTACGATTCTCATGAGATCAACTTCTTATTCGTGTTTTACTATGTCTTTTCAATCTTGTGGGGGAATTGTTGGAAAAATCAAATAAACAAAGTAAAAACAGTTTTTCCAATTTAAGTTTGAAAAGACTTCAAAATTTCAAACTTTTCAAGTAGCGCCAAAAATTTCGTTTTCGGTTTGGGCGGGAAATTTATTTTCGGTTTTTGAGTTGGCATAACCAATGTAGGATTGGTTTAGTCCCACATTGCTTATGGTTAGAGGGGATGAGACCTTTATTTATAGGACATATCACCTTGTCTTTTGAGCCCCTGAATGAGAGCAAGCCACACACACACACGCGCGCGCGCGCGCGCCGGACCGCGGACCGCGACCTGCGACCGTGACCGTGACGCAGGGCGCGGGTGCGGGCGTGGGCCGTGGGCCGAGGGCCACGGGCCACGGGCCACGGGCCATGGGCCATGGGCGCTGGGCGCTGGGTGCGGGTTGTGGGTTGTGGGTTGTGGCGGGTTCAGACACACCCCTACCCAGATGTCTTTTTGGAAAAGGAGTGACCTGTAGAGATGCAACTCTACAAATTAAAGGACATCATCTGGACCTTAGATCTAAGATCTAAGATGATCTGGACGGTCCATCTGGAGGGGCACACCCTTCCAGTGGATCTGGAGGGTCACACCCCATCCAGAGGACACCTCCAAGAGGTCTGTTTGGCTCTATAAATAGAGCCCAACCCCAACCATAAATTCTCATTCAATAGAGTACGAAATCTCTATCTCTCTTCTTCTCCAACTCTCTCTCTCTCTCTCCATTCTCTTTTGAAGTAAGAGTTAGAATCGTTTTTTCTTCCTATTGAGAGTTGATCTCAACCGTCGGATCCGCATATACCTGTCAGTGCGTGCACACTGGGTGGGTATCCGTTCAAAGGGTTGTTTCATCTTGGAAGCAGATTTGCGGGGAACCTTTGCACCATTAGAGGGCAAATACTGTTTTAAGGAGAGTGTACCAACACGACTCAACCCGTCTCTCTGTTTCGGATCTCTTCAAAAAGGTACGCCATTTATGTTACATTTATGACATATCATATAGTTGATATTAATATATATATAGATACATATATATTGATGAATAGGTGTATTTCATATTAATACATGCTTTCTTAAGTACATGAGATTTCAGTTTATATAGTGCATATACATATATATATAACAAAAACTATTCTATAAGCATAGTATTGATAACAATGTGTGTGTAACCTTATGCCTTAGGATTGTCCTCTTATTTATAGAGGACGAAATGCCAATCCAATGGGTACAAAGGAGAGGTGCATCCATTCTGATGGGTTATGATGAGTGGAAACCAGCTAAAAAACACATTGTGGGAATTTTCTAAAACCAAAAACCCAAAAGATAAAATTTTGAAACCTTTTTATTTGTATTTTGAAAAAAACCAACAACTAATATTGTTTACCACCCACTAGTTTCTAACAATTTACAACCGTTTTCATTTAATTGAAGGTGGAAACCATAAAAATTTAAAAACATTTTTTACCCCTATGGTTTTAAGATGAGAAAAATGAAATTGACAAAGAGCAACAACGACAAGGAAGGATCGAACATGTGTTTTGATCAGATCGTAAACGTTACTCTAGATGCAGTCTACCTGAGGGATTCATGGCCGCCATCCTATCAATCCTCCAACACTCCACCTGCCCTCAAAACGTGGCCTTCCATTTCGTGGCCTCCGCCTCCACTACCGATGAAATGCACAGCACCCTCGTTGGGTCCTTCCCATACCTTAGATTCCACATGTACCACAGCTCTGACGATTCTCCCGTGGCCGGTCTCATCTCCACCTCCATTCGCATCACATTCGATTTCCTTACTATCTCTTGCTAACCCCTTTCGCTCTTGATTCCTACTAAATCACTCTTCTCATTCCTATCATCCTGCTAGAAAGATGAGAATGACTATTATGATCTTCTCTGTAATTCTCTCTCAAGAATTCAAGGTCGGGACTGAGGTTAGTTCGTTGATTGAAGAAAATAATGAAGCAGGTGGTGAGAGAGAGAGAGAGAGAACCATCTTAGTATCAGTTACCACTGATTCTGGGTTGATTCTAGGTTCTGCAAATATTTCTTCATGAATATACAATCATAGAAGAGGAGGACCTCAAAAGTGGAATTCAATTTGCTTTTGCACGTTAATTAGTTGATTCTGATTTATGGAAGACGACCTCTACTCCAATTTCCTTATTAATGACGTTACTTTCTCGAACATACTCATTTTTATTTGACCTGCAAATATACTATTTGGTTTTAGTACGAAAAATCAAATTTGGTTCAATTTTGAACCAAGAACCGATGGTTCTAATTTGTAAACCAGTTTTCTTTTACTTTTTTTTTATGATTCTAAACCGATTGCATACCATAATAGAAGCTTTCATTAGTTTTTTCTTATTCATCAACAAAATTTAAGCCTAAATATCACGGGACAGATATTAGGATAGTAAAGAGAAACCTCTACGTAGGGTGTCAACCGGCTGGTCATAGTTATTTTTTATTCGGTTCAAATTAGTGTTGGACTTAATAGACCTTGAGTGAAACATGTCCATTAAGAGGTTCAGACTGGGTGGACTGCACTAAATGCATTAACTAACGGGCAAGTCCAATTTTGAATTGTTATCGGGCTTAGCTTATCGGGTTGAAAGCCTGATAGGAAGACAGTTAAGGCCATCTAAAAGTCTGATGTAGTGAAACTAGGGTTTAATATTCAATCTAAATCAATTTAGTTTGGGCCATTATCGGGTTCAGATTCATTGATCTATTTTTTAGGATTGGTTTCAGACTAGCTCGGACCAGACCGTGAATGGTAGGATATGTCATACCTCAACCCGAAACATGTCCAATATCAGTTCGGTCCATATCAGTTTTCAGTTAATTTAGACCGAATCAGTCCAGACTACCGGTTTGATCCCAAAATTGACACCCCTGCCTCTAGGTGGACGTGTGAAGTAACAATGCCAAATTATTAGATAATTAAAACTTTTCAATTTGATCTTCTTTCTTCCTTCCTTTATTTTCCATCTTTCCTTTACATCCTTCTTTCTCTACTAACTCAAGCGCATGAGCTACGTTTTATGCCAAGCATGCAAAAGCCACATTTATGCTAGGTGAGTAATCAAGCTGCATTATGCTAGATTTTTTTGCTAAATTGTACATTCATGTAGGAATGAAAGTTGGAGGCTGTTGAAGCACAGAGACTTGAATTGATGAGGTGAACTAGAAGTTTCTGTTGGACAAAGGGATTGGAGTGTCGTTCAGTTTTTTGGGTGAAAGCCTCGAAAAATGCTTCATCATTTCTTAGTGCGCCCTGTATGAACATAGTGCTAGTCCATGTTACTAGGTTGACCGGTCTGGCCTGATTCATCACAGGATAGGGATAGACAACCCTAGTCATTGTGGAACTGTACTAAGGTTGTGACAGTATTAAATACTGGGTCGTGGGTCCCTGCAGTCTCAATTGCTTAATTCTCTCTCTGTTCCTATATGCATAGAGAAATGTGTTGGGTTGGTGTCTTGTATTCTGTGAGGTTCACGTAATTATAAGGGGTAGTATTTGTATTAGGGTATGAGTCTATTACATGTACAGGGGTAAACTTATAATTGTGGTGGGATTAGGGTTTCTATGTTTCCCTATATATTGTCTCTGTGTGGAAAAATCTAGACAGGTCTGAGCAAAAGAGGATACTGTGTCAGGTGGAGAGAATTGTAGAGAGTTTTTTTGACAATAAAGAATCTCTGTTTCTCTGTGGTGGAGGTAGGCATTTCGATTTGGATGTTGAACCACAGCAAATCCTGTGTTGTGCGTTTGCTTGATCTTCGTCTCTTTCTCGTGATTGTGCATTCATCCCTAAAAAAGTGGTATCAGAACCAGATTTGACAGATTGATTACGAATCTAAAGGAAGAGAGGTGCACAAAAATTATTTAAGAAGGAGGAATTTTTATCTCTTTAAAAAATTGGAATAAGAAGAACACAAGAGAGAAAGAAAGGAACGGTAAGAGCAAACCTTGTTTCATTTTCTCTTGATTTATTTTTCAAAAAAAAAAATTCGTTGAAACCTTACGGGTATGGTAGAAGAAAAGGTGAAAAAAAAAGTGATAAAAGATTAAAAAAATATAAAAACAAGAAATTTTTTTTTTTTTTTTCCTTTTGTTAAAGTCATCATTGGTTTTTTGTTTCTTTCGTTGGAGATATAGAAGAGAGGAAAGGAAAAAAAAAAAAAAAGGTTGCTTTTCCTTGGTACAATGGAAAAAAAATAAAATGGTCTATTGTACGATTTGGTGTTCGTACATTGTATCACCCAAGGAGAAAGGAAAAACATAGAGGTTATTAATCCATGGAATTTTGGGTGCTATGGAGTCATTGGAAGGCATGGATCGAGCAGATTCGGTGTCCTTAGTATCGATCGAAAAATCTTGTGTAAGATCAACGGTGATTGAAACTCTTGAAAGTTGATGGCAGGCACAGACGGTAAAGATCGAGTTAATCGGATGGCGGCGAAGTGTTCAAATTTCTCCATAGAACCTTTCAATGGTTATAATGATTTCACCTTGTGGCAACAACGAGTGAAGAATATTCTTACGCTAGAGGGGATTGTTAAGGCTCTCAAAAAGAAATCTGACAAGCCAGAAAAGTTGACAAATGATGAGTGGCTAGAGTTGACGGATCTGGCAAATAGTACGATCCAGTTGTTTCTGACAGATAATACTCTTCTTGAGGTCATTGGTTTGGAGGATGCAGAAGAAGTTTGGACGAAGTTGGAGAGCAGGTACAAGTCTAAATCGTTGACAAATCGATTGTTTTTTAAAAAACAATTATATGACTTTCGCTTGTGAGATGGAGTGAAATTTGAGGTGCATATTGACGAGTTCAACAGGATTTTGAAGGAGTTGTCTGCTCTTGATGTGAAGATCAAAGAGGAGGACAAGACACTTATCCTGTTGGTCTCATTGCCTCATTCATTTGATCACATTGTGACTACACTATTGTTTGGTAAGGACACTCTCAAACTTGACGATGTTATTGCTGCTTTGTTGATGAATGAGACACGATCGAAAAAATAGTAGTGATAGGACGTCAGATGAGGGTAATGCCTTGGTTACAGTTGATGGTTAGGGTAAAGAAGATCAAATGGGAGACAATAATATAACAAGAATAGGGGTTACTCCAAGTCACAAGGTCGCAAAATAATTTATTATTATTGCGATGAGGAAGGTCATATAAGATGGGATTGTCCAAAGCGTAAGGAGGATAAAAAGAAAAAGAAAGACAAGGAGAGTGAAGAAAAATCATCTACTGCTGGTGTCACAAAAAAGTGGAGTGATGGAGATCTTTTTCTCACTATTTCATCAGGTACGGATACTTTAGATTGGATTTTAGATTCAGGTTGTTCGTTTCATATGTGTTCAGTTAGAGAACAGGTTGCTACATATCATGAATGTGATAAGGGTACAGTTAGAATGGCAAATGATGCTGAAAGTAAGGTTGTTGGGATTGGAACTGTATGAATTCGCATGTTTGATGGGATTGTGCGAACTGTAACTGGGATTAAACATGTGCCAGACTTAAGGAATAATCTAATTTCAATGGGAACATTGGATGCGAGAGGCTACAGGTGTTTATCTGAAGGTGGAGTTCTTAAGGTCTCCAAAGGGGCCATGTTTGTGATGTAGGAACAGATGATTGGCGATCTATACAGACTTGCAGGGAGTGTTGAAATAGATGGTGCTTCTATTGGAACTCAGGCAAGGAGTACAAATGGAAAACAGAAGATGCAAGATGTTCAAGTTGTGAACAAGTGCAGATCTGGAAAGAAACAAGTTTCTTTTGCTTCAGATTTTGTGAGTGGAAGTGATCTCTCCGGTGATGCTGCAGCTGTGGGAGAAATGGAGTCACTTCACATCGTGCGGCGGTGAGCTGTACGGGACACCCGGACGGGGTGTGGGCTATGCTGGTTTGGATGTAGCGGTTTGACAGAGACGGATTTTCAGAATCAACACCAACGGATTTTTCTTCAAGGTGGTTTGCAGAATCTAAGCTAGGTGGAGATTTGTTGGGTTAGTGTCTTGTATTCTGTGGGATCCACGTAATTATAAGAGGTAGTATTTGTATTAGGATATGAGTCCATTACATGTACGGGGGTAAACTTATAATTGTGGTGGGATTAGGGTTTCTAGGTTTTTCTATATATTATCTCTGTGTGGGAAAACCTAGGCAGGGTCTGAGCAAAAGAGGACATTGTGTCAGGTGGAGAGACTTATAGAGAGTTTTTTTGGCAATAAAGAATCTCTGTTTCTCTGTGGTGGAGGTAGGCATTCCGATTTAGGTACTGAATCACAACAAATTTTGTGTTGTGTGTTTGCTTGATCTTCGTCTCTTTCTCGTGATTGTGCGTTCATCCCTAGCAAAAGGTATGTATTTACTATTATGTTTATTTCATGGTTCCATTGTATTCTTTGGTAATTGTATAGACATTAAATCTAACAGTCTTTGCTTCAAGCCGAGAAATCAAATTGCAACTTCTTATTGCATGTGGGTTCTATAGGCCTTAGTTAATACACTAAGATGTTAATGTTGGGTTCGGCTATAATGTGTTTTTTTGGTCAAGTATTCGGCTATAATGTGTTAATAGACCATGATGGTGTTGGATAATTTTGTATGATATTGAATTAATGGGAATATGTATATACCTGTCCATAAATTTTCAATGCATGCAATGTTATGTTCTTGTAAAGTTTGCCCTGATCAAATCATCCAGTAAAGGTTCCAAGAAAGAAAATTTACACAAAAAAAATGTAAACCATACCCTGATAGCTATAAGGGGATATAGGTCAGATGATAGAGCGCTCGCTTAACATATGAGAGGTTCGGGGATCAATACCATAGAAGCGCTCACACAATCACTTCACTAGTTAAATCTGCCAATAATGGAAGAGGATATATAGGAAGAATGTGAAGTGGAAGATGAAAGAAATGTAGAATATTTCACCTGTATGTACTTGTATCGTTTTCATCATCATCCATATCCAGTGGGTCCCTCTTACTTGGGATCCCATCATCATCCATATCCAATGGATCCCACACTCTAGAGGTGGGTCCCATGCCACATCTACGGTAATGGAATCCCATAGAGACTACATGTACATGCAGATGGTCTGAACTCAAATAAATATAAGAACACTCAAATGAACTTTATTAACTCGAATCTCAAATCAGACTTGTATAAAATGGCTAAAGAAGATCTAAATTTATAAGATTCCAAGAAATTTCTAGGTACAAGATATTTCTATTCTTTCCGGGATATTTATATGGACAGTTAAGATCAGTCAAAATAGTTCTTGGGTGTGGAGATCCATTATCAAATATAGAGGTTTTCTTGATGAGAAGATAAAGTTCAAAGTTGGAAATGGAATGGGTACATTTCTTTGGATTTATCCATGGCATCCATTGGAATCCTTGAATCCAAATTCGGTGATGGGATTTTCTCTATGGCTGGCCTTCTGAAGCTTCCACTGTCAACTCCATTGTCAATGAAGGAAAGTGGATTCCTTGCCCCAACAGATTCCGTCTTTTACAAGAGTTTTGGAACTCCATGGATCTATTGCTTGGTCTCATCATCTCGGATTCTTGGTCATTATAAGATTACTTGGTGCAATAAGACGGCTTCTTCTTTCTCTACAGCATGTGCCTGGGATTTGGTGAGAAACTCAAATCTGGTTGTCCCTTGTTTCAGTGCGATTTGGTTCCCCATCAACATCCCCTGTCGTTCCTTCACAGCTTGGAGATGTGTTCTAAATGCTTTGGCCACTGTTGATCAACTGAACATTCGCCATGTGTACGTGAACCCAGATTGCTGCTTCTGCTGGTCAGGTCATGACTTCCATGACGTACCATCTCTTCTTAAGAGTGATTACTCCATCTTCATGTGGTCAAGAATTGTTTCTTTATGCCACCCTTCTCATATTCCCTCCCATGATATTGTGCTTGAGGTTTTTTTTTTTTTTTTGGGGGGGGGAGGAGGAGATTGTGCCTTCTGTGCCTCTCATAAAATTGCAGACTTTTCACCTACAAATCAAGATCCCAAGAAGCTCTTCTGCTGAAGGTTCAAGATGATAATAGAGGTAGGGTTAAAGCTGTGTCTTCAAAGGGCCATCTTCGGCCAGAAATAGCCATCTCATTTCTAGATGGGATCTTGATATCACATGAGCTCATGTTTTTTTGTCTTCTTGGTTTCTTAGTGGGTTTAGTGTTGGGATTCTCAGTATGTTTTGGTTGGGGACTTATTCTTATCTTCAGTCTTCCATCTTGATGTTGTTTGTTTGTGTATTTTTTTTTTTTTTTTTGGGTTAATAAAATATCTATTTACTTTAAATAAAATAATAATAATAATAATAATAATAATAAAGATATTTAGAGGGCGAGCTTTGGTATAATGGTAAGATTATTGCAATCTGGTTGTCATGAGTTCAAAACATGAAAACAGTTTCACCGTGTTGTAGAGGTAAGACTACGTACATTCTGCCTCTGCAGTAACAAGAGTCTCATCTTACATTTTACCCCTGCACTAACAAGAGTCCCGTGTACTGGGACACCCTTTTTTTTCGTACTTTTATCTTCTACATAATTGATGGATTCATAATTTTATATATTTATTTCTCTTATATTTAGTTTATTTAACATATTATATGTCTTATGGTACTCATTTGTAATGATTCCTTATATATAAGACATTGGTGGAAAATATTAGTAATTTATGTTTAAAATGAAATTTTTTTTTTATATTCTTAATAATGACTTTCTGAATTTTATGCACGTTTTTAATGTGGAAAGAATTCTAGAAATCAAACGTGATCCAAAAATCAGATCTGAAAAGCTGATTTGAATTGAAACCAGAGAAGGAAGATTATCACACATAGAAGATTTACTATTGGAAAGATTTGATTGATTGTCAGAAATCTTGAGGAGAATATATACCTCTATGGAATATTACAAAGATTGACAAATCTAGAGGTGACATTTGGTTAATGATTGAATGATTCTCTATCTAATCTAGGCAAGAAGATTTTGTTTAATCTTTATTTCCATGTAATAAGGTTGTCAATTCTAGACATACCAGTTTTAATCTTCTCTACTCTGGCTATTTAAGCAATGTAAAGGCTACGTAATAGAGCATCCAATAATTATTGAGAAGATAATTTTGTTTCTTTTGTTTTTCTTTTCTATCATGTCTAGCTAAGTTCTTTAGTCGATTCAAGGGGAATTCAATCCGGTTAGTAAAATTGTGACTCACTTCTTAATTTTAATTATTTTTCTATTCAAATATCCGTGTTTCTTGGTTTTTCAAGTTAATGATTGCATGATTCAGTTTATTAAGAGGCCTATTAATTGATTGAGTTATGTGGTTTATTGCTAACCTGAATCCATAATCCGTAATTGTTATGGTGTTCAGGAAAAGTAGCAATTGAGCAGAACAAGTATGATCCAAGTTTTTGTTACTTGCTTGAAGAAAACATAGAATGAATTAAATAATCTGATGCTTGTTATATTGTTGTTCATCTTTAACTCCCTCCAAGAGTGTAATGCTATCAATTAATTCATGAGGATTGTTTAATACCAATTGGTTTATTGATAAGAATTAAATTGTGTGCTGGACTCAAATTAATGAAATTAAAAAAAAAATAAGGATTGTCTGGTTTTTTGATAATCCTTGGTTAAATATTTGAATAGAGAATAATATAAATATATGAGGTCAGTGATCAATTTGCAGCCGTGAATAAATTTCCTTGAATCGACATCATCTTCGATTGAATTTTTGTTACTTAATTTTGTTGTCAATTAAATTGCAGAAGAAAATCCCCCTTTTTCTTAGTAAGTAGACAATTTGATTAACTAGTATTTGTGGATCGACCTTTACTTATCATTACTATTCATTGTAGGTAGAGTAATTTATTTTTTGTTGCGCTCGACACAGATCAATAATTCTTTGAAGTACTTCTATATTCTTCCACTAAACTCTTTAGACTTTGGAATTCTATAACTCTTATAGATAGTTACAATCTTTTATTAATTACAATATTACCCTCACATTTTTTTTAAATTACATTTTAACCCAAAATTCAAGTTTATATTTTCAACTTGGCAAAATATAACCAATGAAACTCAAGCCCATCTACTGCCCATAAAAAATTGTAGACATTATGGTGAAAATTTGTAAAATATGGAATTGCAAGTTGCCAATCTGACTATGATTCTACCTGCAAAGAAGCCAAAACCTGATACTTGTTAGAACTTAGAAACAAGCTACTTCATCTCTCTATTGCCTTTACATTCTGAGACAATAAATCCATGAACTGTTCATAGCCGTCCTTAAGACCCTGACGTGCCCCACATTCTATAACATTTTTCATCATCGTGCTCTGCAGAAAATTCATGCGCCAAGAAATTACCAACCATGACGTTTGTTCTCCTGACTGAATATCTGGTCCAGGAGTTATACAGAAAAGCAACTCTGTCTTGAATGTGTTCCCAAAAATAACATCTGGTGTGCTCACACTTAATGAAACTGCAAAAACTTTCCCATCAGCTTTCAAATACATTTGCTCTTCAATGGCTTTCAAGGCCTTGACTAATTTGCTTGCAGCTTTTATGTATGTAACCACTCTTTTTAGATTATCACTACCATTTTCAGTTCTCCAAGGTCCTATTTGCAGTTCCTTAGTCCCTTGAAGCTTTGCCAAGGAATTCGTAAAATTAGAATCAGGTGAGAAGAGTAGAGAATTCAGGTCCGCAGGAGCAATAACAAAAGATTGATCCAGAAGTATCCCTCCTGATAAATTGCTTGGAATTTCCCCACCATGGTCTCTTTCCATCATGATCCTCATTGCTTCTTCAAAACTGCTATAAGTGGTCTGCCCTTCGACCTTGTCCTCATGATTTGCAGGTTTTGGCATTTCAGACTCTATGTGATTACAGGGAAATGTTTGATGCAAGCAAGAGTTGCTTTGACATAAAGATATGGTCAAAAGAATTTCACCTGCAAGTAAGCGAAGAACTTTCTAGGATTATTCTCATGACCAGTAAAGTACAAGCCAATTAATATAGTCTAGGACAAGAAGAGATAGTGATGCAACTCAAATTAATAGATTATAATAGAATGTTAGATTTATGTGAGCTTAATTAATTACATAAACTAGTTATTTAGTGGGAGTCCAATTAACATGGTAGAACCAGTTTGGTTTGGTTCATTAGATGGTGTGAAATAAGTTTGATAATCTTAATCCTATTGTGAGAAGGGTTTTAGGATTACAGTAGTATTAATCTATAAATGCTGAGTTAAAGTCCCTAAAGTCACAGTTAATCAGTTCTCTCGGCACCCATTAGCAAGAGACATCAGGATATCCTTTGAAGGCTGTGGAAGACTGTAACCAAGGGATTTTGATCAAAACTTGGAGTATATGGGAATCAATCTTTTCAAACAGGTATGTCTTTATGATTCATAATTAATGACTTCTCTATTTTGATCAAAACTTAGAGCATATGGGAATCAATTTCTTCAAACAGGTATGTCTTTATGATTCATAATTAATGGTTTCTCTATTGTATTCTAGGATAACTGTATGGATTGGAATGGATTTGGTTGAAATCCTAAACACATAATATTATAACAGTTGGTATCAAAGCAAACCATACAGACTTAGGATCAATGAGGATTGATTGTAAAGACTTGCAATGAACGGTTAAATTGAAAGAGATGAATTTCTCGAATTTGGATCTAACCTGTCGAAGGTTTTCCATCGAAGAAATTTTTTCGATTGGCAAAATATGACATACCATATACCGTTGAAAAGCTCTTAACGAGACAGAGTCGACAATATAAAAATCGTCAGCGCCAGCCATATGACGCACTTCGCAGGGGAGAATTTAAAAAAAAAAAAAAAAAACTGCTTTGGTCTGACGGTGTTGACCTGGTCATCGCTGGGTCAACTCGATAACCCTAACGGGTGCCTGGTTTTTGGACTGGCCTGACTCAACCTGGTTTGACCAGGGGTTAACTCGCCCCACATGTGCAGCATGCACGCATGGATGACCCTACCCGGTTACTTTCCTAAGCCACTGACTGTCTAATAGCCCGGTCAACTGACCATATGGGGCGACTCAAGAACTCGCCTACCTGACCTTATGGGTCGACCTGGGAACCCGACCATCTGACCCGATGGCCCAATCCAAAACCCTGACATCTTGACCCGAGAACTCGAATTATTGAACTAGGTTGGACTAGTGGTTGGACCATGATCGACTCGACGACTCGTTTTGGTTCGCCCGTATGGTTCCGTCTGAACCAAAGGACCTAATTTAAAAATAAAAAAAAAAGAATTTACATATTCGGTTCAATTCAAGCCAAACCAAGCCGATCCTGGGCAGACAGACCCAGACCGAACCGAACCGACCTTAACAGGGTTTCTTAAGGGCCTGTTTGGCTTTTCCTTTTAATATAACGACATTAAACTGTGATTTTGGGAGCTAAAAAGGTCGGATTGACCTCCGCTTTGTTCCATTGGACTCCATTTTCAATGATCTTCAATCTAATATATATTTTGGTACATTTAAAAATATATTATTATAAAAAATATCCTATGGGAATCTAATTTGTAGTGTTTTTGTTGATTTTTCTTAATGTTATTGTACCAAATTGATTGTTAAGCTATTGTGCATGATTATTTGAATGTTTAGATTTTTAAAATTGTATTTTAATGCATTCATGGTAAAATAAATATCCCACATGAGCTGTAGGTTAGGATTTGTTCATATCATAGTAGAACTTGGTGTGACCACCAAAGTGACAACCTTGTTTTATTATGATGTGTTCAAATTCAAGGGTTTATGTTTATAAATACTTTAGTTTGATGGTGTTCATCTAAAAATGACTCTATCCAAGTTTATTCAAATTAGGCTTTGTAGCTGTTGTGTAAGGATTTTGATGTGACCACCAAAGTGGTAATCTTAGTTCTATCATAATAAGTTCAAATCAAATATTTGTGCATTTACAAACTATAGCAAGGAAGTACAGTGTTCAGCTAAAAATTACACAGACATAAACTCTCACTTTTATGAATGTAGCAAAGAACGACATTGTCCATCCAAAGATGGCATTGTCTAAGATTATAAAGAACTAATGTATATAGTTGAAGGATATTGGCTTTAGGAGTTTCATTCATCCAAAGGTGGTGAGATTTTCGAGAATCATTATCTCTACGCAATTATTGCACAGTTATAGAGAGGATCAGTGCACATATTGTCCTAAAGAATGTATGTGTAGTTCGATTGATTTTTTCAAGATGTAAATTAGCTTGCACATGTTATATATATATTTTTGCTAGTTAATTTTATTTGGTATTAATCTTAAATTTGTAATTATTTACATTGTAATATAGTTGTGGACATGTAATGATTAAATACCTCAAGATACCTGTCATTGGCAATTAGTTCTATCAATTGGCATGAAAATTGAAAACTAGTCTATGACTATTTAACCTAGATGTACTCAATAGAAAATTATATTCTAGTCTTTAGGGTGTTCAGTCCATAAGATCAAGTAAAGTAATATTCAGATGAAACACATTGGAAA
Source organism: Protea cynaroides (assembly GCA_028583415.1). Taxonomy (NCBI): domain Eukaryota; kingdom Viridiplantae; phylum Streptophyta; class Magnoliopsida; order Proteales; family Proteaceae; genus Protea; species Protea cynaroides. Next base: position 1,579,795 of record CM053265.1, read on the forward strand.
TGATATATTCTTTATGAAATCCAAAGAAAATTTTGATATTTCAAAAAGAACGGAGAAATGTTTTATTACTTAAACCCATCAGTACCAGATTTGTTGGTAATGGAGTGTGAGAAAGCACAAGGTAGAACTGTTAACTGTTAATGATAAGTTCAAAGATAAATGAACATCTGATGGTAATTCATTAGAACCTCTGTAGATGATACTTTAGATTTTCACTTCTTCACAAGAACTGTATAGTCAGATCCTGATGACCTATAGTACTCAAAAGTTATAGTAAACTTAAAGTGAAAGAACTAAGAATAGAAGTTCAAAGAAAAAGAAAAAATATAAATACCAATGTCATAATGCATAAAACATATTCAGACAAAGGAAAAGTACGAAAAAGTAGAGAAACCCATAAAAGAATTTTTTTTTTTCCATGCAATAGTCAGAAACTTTATGACAAAGAATTGTACATTAAGGAACTGCAAGATAAAATGGATCTAAGTAGAATGAAATTCTTATAGTGTGACTCAAAAAGGACATGTGAAAAAAGGTTGTAAAGCTGGATAAGCTTAAGTGAAAAAGAAATAAGGACTATGAAACTTTTGAGCAAAAAGGTGCAGTAGATTGGATACTTAAGTATTAATCATAGTCTGAACCCATATAGTAGTACTTAAACTTTTAATTTATTTTTTTTAGTTTATCTATCTTTAGAAGTTAAACTGTATATTGTTATCTTTCGACCAGATGAGGTAATGAGGAGATATACTAAACCATGTAGATCTGTGATTTCATCCAACCACATGTTATACTTCAAAATAAATATTTTGATGTTGAACAAGATGAAGATCACAATGATTTTGAACAAGTTGTCAATAATAAAATTAATCTTAAATGATTAATAGTCATAAAAACCATGATATCAAAAATAATGTATCTATTCCAACTATTGAATAAAGTAAACATGATTTACACTAGATACATGTCAACTTCAAAATCTAATTCAATTAAATATCTCTTTTTTTATTGGATACATCTCATGGAAGTCATCATGTGTATTACTACTACACATTAGATTACATTCTCCCAAAAATTAATGATTTAGATTTTTTTTTTTAAAATTAAAATTGAATGGCTGAGATTTTTCTCCACATTCTTTGATACCCAGAAGAAAACGCCAAAAGAGAGACAAAAAGAAAACTCAGAAATCCAATTGATGACAGAGAAATAAATCTGAAGCTGAAGTAAGATGAGAGGAATCACTTACCACAGCCTTTATTCTTGGATTTTTTATTCTTGGGTTGGAGAGAGTACCAGGCGGTTCCAAGAGACTTCTTGTCCGCAAAGGGCACTTTCAGCTGGCCCACAAAGTCGTTGAAGAACTTATCTTCATCCAGAACACAGAGAAGGAGCTCCTCGTTGAAGCCTTCAACCTGAAAACAGAATTCTTCTCCCCAATAAGGATTGAGATTCTTCTTCACCATCTTAGTTCTGAACTTATGCTTTCCGAGTTGCAATCGAACGTAAGGATCAATGGAACTATTAAGATCCATTGCACGCAGATTCCGCGCTTCGATCACACGCACTAAAAGCTTCATGTCCTCGAAATATGATCTTAAAATAAACTCCAATCCCCAGTTCCCGCAGCAATTGAAGAACAGAATACAATAAAATAGAGCCGATCGAATTGAAACGCAAAAAAAGAACTGAAATGAGCAAAAGGAATGAAGAAGAGAGTAAGTAAAGCAGAATAAGAAATAAACGTTTCTACTTTTTGTCAAATTGCAGACATAATTGGATGGGATTGCGAGAGAGGAAACCCCTAATTCTTCCGGTGGATTTGGAAACCGATACAATTGAAGAATAAAGAACGAAATGTTGAGTTATTAAAGAAATCTCAATTTAAATATAAACATTACAGAGGGCCTTCGCTGTCAATGATTCAGTTTGAAATTTTGCGAGGGAGGAGAGAGACAGAGAAGCGATATCTTTAATTTGTACTTCCAAGCTGCAAAATTTGAACAGAAAACGACTAATTTAGAATCCGCTCGCTGTAGAATTTGGGAATCCAGTTTTATAGCCATCGCTGTATCCTGTGCACCCCTTTCAGCATACCTTCCAGCGCTAATAGAACCATTAGCTCATAATAAATTATTTTTATTAAGTAAATGGCTTTTTTCGGACAAGGGAAAATATTTATTAAGCAAAATCCGTATTGGACAGGTTGGGATGATTCGCACGAGATGCAGTTCTATCCGTCCAATGAACAATTAAACGACTAGATGACAGGAGACGATCTTCACCCATTGATCAAATAAAACAAGAAGGAATGACAAATATGAGTTACTAAGTCTAGTAACCATGTAATGTTGATCGAATAAAACAAGAAGGAAAGACAAATAACTATATGATTACAGCCTCAGAATAACTAACTTTGGTTAAACAAAGCAAACCAAGGTTAAGATGACTGAACTTCATATTACACAATTGACCTCTTCTCCACATTTTCATTGTTGTCACTGGAATCTAAAAATAAAATTATCAAGACAGACAATATGAAACTCTCAATGAGACGATAGAGTTCCTTTAGAAACTAAGGTTCCTTGAGATATTGCCCTCTAGAACTATCTTCTTTCCCACTGAATTTAGATACTGAAAGAACCTAATCAAAAGCAATGACTATAACTTAGAATTCAGAGATGAGAGATTTTTTTTTGCCTCAAGCATTCTAATCCCTTTATTTTATGTTCTCTTGTTATATATATAGATTCAATTGAAAAAAATTTTAAGCAAGTTTTCCCATGCCTGTCACTACTTTGATCATTAGTTGCCTAGGATATAATAGGTCCGCATGCCTACGACCCCCTAGACTGTGCTATGGTGTCTTGTCAATCACTTTTCAACCCCTATCGACCTTCTTCGACCCCTCTTTTAGGCCATGTTCCCCATAGCCCCAGATGTCTGTTTATGTCTTTGCATTTTTACCAAATAAGGTTCTGATTTTTCGTTGATTTGGACCAAGATCTAGTGACTTGACAGATCAAATCAGCATGTCTTGCATTTATGGTTGTTGTCAGCATTTATAAGCATTAATGACAACCCATTAATTGTCCAACAATCCACATCAACCTGTCACATCTTATCTGAGTTAGCATAGGGGGTCGAACATAGATGTCTTCTGATATTTTTTTACTATATCTTCATTCTCATACTATGTGCCTTAGATGAATGCCACGTGCCCATTTCCAAAAGATCATTCGAGATTCTCTTCCTACGACCAGATTTTGCATTAACCATAATTTTTCCCAACATCCATAAAAGCAGGCACCCCTTAATCCCGCCTAATATCGATGGTTAACGAAAATGTTGAAATAACATAATTACCACTTCTTCTTTTTTTCTAAACACCTGATACCCTTTTTCAAACAACTCACTTGGGTTTTTTGGATAGAAATCGTCTCTTGTCGGAGATCAAGTTGAGGCCTTCTATGTAAAAGAATCAATTGTTGGCGGATGAATATGGAAAATGGGATCTGCATCTGGGAGGACAGTGGCAACCTACCCTGGATGGTCGCCACGTAGCTCTTGGTAAATCCGAGACCCACGTCCGAGCCGACACCTAGCCGACAGGGGTTGTCGGCTCAGACGTGAGTCTCGGATTCACCCGAGAGCCATGTGACAGTCATCCGAGATAGATTGTCACATCCTCCCAAAATCACTGAGAGGAGAGGATGTGAATCCATGAAAAATGTGGTTTCAGAGGCTGATGTATTTCATCGCTTTCAAAAGAAGTTTTCAAAAATGTCTTTTGATAAGCTGAGTTGATCTCACGATTTGATCTCATGCACAAGGTTATTTAATCGCCGTGGGAGTAAACTAAGAACACGTGTCGTGCATCAAAGGTATTCAGCAGCCAAGTCTCTTATTGATACCCTATCAGGAGACGATAGCCAACAGGAGCAATATTCCAGGCAACCCATTTCCCGACCGTGATTATCTCCTGGTGACGTCTCTTTCCCCGTGGTACTCCCCATCTAAGAATATCATTGTCTCCCTCTCCTCTCCTTTGGATTTTCACATCTCTACCTGTAAAAACAAAACCCATCACAGAGAAGAGAGACAGAGAATTCATTTTTGTGCCACATCAAATCCCATATACAAATGGAACAAAACAAACCCATATTCAAATCCCGCCTGGATTTTAAGCAACCTTGGACAAGCTCTTTAATCTCCTTCTGTGTCAAGGGCTCACCTAGAATCTCCTCCATGGATTGGACATACTTGGGTCTTGAACCAACAAGATATGGACCAGGTGCCTGGACAGGCTTCACGCCCTTCTTATGTGGTGGTGCCAAACTTAAAGAACTGAATTCTGGTAACTTCTTCTAAACTCGCAATGGTGTTTATTATGTTCATGTACAAAAAAGGTGGCGGCCATCGCACGCACCAATCTGTATCGGATTGACGAAGTATTGACAGTGGCAGAGCATATATTGTTGTAACTGTCAGCAGCAAAAACGAGAGGTCGCCATAGAAGTTGCTGAAAAGTCGTGTTGGGAAGCTTTTGGAAGAGAGGTGAAAAAGGATAAAAAATGGCAGGTTCATATTCATACCAATGCAAGGGCAACTTTGGCATTAAATAGTGGAGGACACATCATCGCTAAACAGATATGTCCTCACTGACTGTCACAATCTTTTCAAATAAAGGGAGGTTCGAGTAATTGCCTCCAAAGTTACGGGGTGTTTGTCTTCAATGAAATGTGGAGGGGAGGTGTGAGAATTTTTTTCTTAATTTTTCCTAATTAAGACTATGCCAATCTTTTAGCTAGACATCGATGTAGAACATTCTTCCTTTCTTCCCAAGCTAACTGCATGTTATAGCTTAAAAGCAAATAGGCATATTTAAGCGGAAAGTAAACTTAAGCATGCTTCGACTCTCATGCTTCTTATAATTGGAAGTAAAATGCATACTAGGGATCAAACTTGCGGTTATTATACTAATTTGATTGAGAAATAAACCTAAATATACCTGAGATCCCCACAACCTCCACTATATTTCTAGGTTGACAGAAATGTAGACATGAACAATGGGAAAGAGAGAGAATGCCAGTATGAGGCGATCAACAGCTTGCTCAGCAACGTGATAGACCTTCCCTCCAGGTGTATCAGTTCCAAGTTGTGTGTGTTCCAAAAGAGGCAATAAGGGATCCTATTTATAGACATTTCGGACTTGGCCTTCCCAGTACCGTGGGGAGCACAACAGTTTCACAAGGATTACATTGCTGCCGCCCTAGACCAGGTAGGCTAGGTGCTGCCCAAACCCAAAAAAACACAGACACGTATGTGCCTAGACCACTGCACATCAGGAAAAGATTACCTATCTTGTCAATGAACAACGCTTGCCTGCAGTGAGCTTTTATAGCTGCAGCGGTACCACAAAAAAAATCTGTCTCCAATCGCTTATCGAGCGATTAGAGTTAACCAAGTATACCTATCGATATATGGGTAGACATGAGCGATTGGAATTAACCAAACACACCTATCAATGCATGGATAGACATGCCCACCTAACTCCAATTGCTGGATTGGCAATTGAAACCTCCAACAATTGGAGATGATTTGAACTCGCGATACCACAGGGTCACTCTGACCCTTTGGGTAGAGGTATTATGATCCTTTTAGTTTTTTTCATTTTTAGGGTATTATTGTTCAATCCAATAACCTTGTCCTACATAACACGACAATCCAAATAGATCATTCCTATAATTATCATTGCCAAAAAATGAGGTGGCAAAAATCCGATGCCTATAACATCATTTAAAAGGTAATGGGTATTTAAAAAACTAGGCGAGATTGAGAGGTAAACAAATTATTGTGAGAATCATAAAGATACCAAAGGGAGTTTTTATTGGAAGTGTGGTGAGAAAATGAGAGGAATAAACCTACATGTTGGGGTTTTTACTTTAAAAAAAAACAAAAATCGTCTCATGCTATCCATTCAGTCGTAATTCAAGGGTTGGAATTCATTAGATACACATTCAGATGTATTAGTATCCACATCGGATGAATTCCAACCACTGGATCACGAGTACTGATCCTTTGATTTGAAGACAAGAAATACAGGATATATGTGATACTGCTAGGCGCCAGTGTCTCCTGTCGGAAGAATAGAGAGAGAAAGATGCTTACCCTCAAAAAAATGTTAAAGAAATTCAACACTGAGCAACATTGTCAAGAAGGACAATTTGTCCGCAAAAAAAAGCAGAAACTGCTGACAAATGATAATGAAAAGAACAACAACACAAGGAGAAAAAAGAAACAGAAATTATGGAGGACTTTCCCTATTTCTGCCTCTTGTAAATCTTCCCCAAGAAGGACTTCAACACAGCTTGCACTGATTTGCTGGGATGAGCTTCAATTGATGATATCAGCTTTTCATAGCTACTGTTCTCATACTCGGTAAACACACCCTACAGAATTAAAATTATGCAAATGGTCAGTACCATAGGTATGGGAAAAGAAATTCCAAATCTTCATGCGCTAGACAACTACTATAGGTGAGGAAGACACAAATTCTGGTCACAGAGAAACACCGAAATTTATCAAATAATGCAGAAGCTTCAAGACACCCAATTTCAAAAAAAGCTCAGGGAGTGCTTTTATAGTATCGCACTTGATGATATCTTGAATCCTGATGCCATCATTCCCTTGTTCTAGCCAATTCCATTAAGTTCCCTTCAATGTCAAACACCCCAACAGATCATGAATGAGATTTATCAACTTGCTCCGGAGGTCCGATCATAGATCACTATGCTTCATGCCCTTAAACCTAACTTCAAAGATATCCTTCTCTAAATTCTAACCAAATTCATTTGATTCTATTCAATCATAAGACTGGCCACACAAATCCTCCATGTGGCTCAAACTGAACCACTTCTTGCTAAGCCTATCAAAACAGTTATCTAAATTATAAAGAAACTCTATGCATGTAATAACACGATCGAGTAATACATCGATTTGCCAGATACAAGACAAATGAATATAGATCAAGTATTCATTTGGAAAGTAGGAAAGAAAAAAAAATGCTGACTGGCCATTGTAGAAGTCATTTAGGGACTGTCTATTCTCCAAGGTGGCTAGTGAATCAGAGATCTCCAATCAGAAAGTTCCATCTTTCAGGAGTTAAAAGGGGCAGTCCAAGACCTTGACTACTTTACATTTTGCACTAGGTTTAATTTGGATCGAAGTCATTTCAGTTCCCATTGATTTGAGAATATTTGCTCAACAGATTAGCATACGGTTTAGTTTTAGAAGGGATTTGGATTCCAATACTAACAGACAACCTTTATGTCTCCACTTTTTCCTGCTTAATTTCGAAGTCCGGTCATGTTTATGGTTTTAGTGGGTATCAGCGTATTGCTATGTGCAACTTGGTGTATAAGTTGATTACAACGATTTTGGCTAATCAGCTTCAAATGGTGATTGGAGATCTACTTGTAAAAATCAGTCACCTTTTATCAAAGGGAGATCAATTGCAGATAATATTCCTCTGTGCCATAATGTAGTTAGAGGGATAGTGCAGCAACACATTTCTTATTCAGCAATTTTCGAAACTGATTAGCACTGTTAGCGTAATAAAATTGTAACCATGAAAGACTTTGACTTAGTCAAAATAATTAGTGCTATTTTCTAGGACTTGGACTCCTATTAGTATATGGACTCCTAATTAGTTTATTAGTTTACTTTATTAGTTTGATTTACCAATTAGGCTTGTTAGTTTCCTTCTCCTATTTTGAGTTTACTTTGTCTTTAGTTTGTGATTAGGACTCTGATTTGTAGAGTCCTAGATCCTATCTAATAGTTGTTTTCTATTTTGTATAAATACAAGCTACAAGGAGAGGAACAGAACACATCGACTCTCTCCATCTTCGCTTATTTTTCTATTTTGTTACAAACACAAAACATAAAATTCTCTAAGCATAAATTTTGTATTTGATGTAATTAGACGGATGGGTTCCCTATGGAGTTTGGGCAGTGGGTGAACGTGTGTGATAAATTCAGCAATGTTCTCCATTCTTGCCAATGGTAGCCAGTGAGTTTGTTTGAGGTGGCAGAGGGATTAGGTAAGGGGATCCTATAACCCCTTATCTTTTCAATATTGAAATCGAGGTATTTTCAGCAAAGATTGACAAATTGGCTGCAAGTCTTTGCAGTTAACTCATTTGACGTTTGCAGATAACCTGATGATCTTTGTGAAGGCTGAAAGGAGTTTTATCTCAGCTGTCTTGGGTAATCTACATGAATTTTGCAGATCCAGAGGGCCAGGTCCTCCATTATTTTTTTAAGGAGTGGGGGTTAAACAAGATAGTAGGCTGCAACTTTTGGAATTATCGAGATTTTGTGCCACAATCTCGGTGTTCCTCTTATTTCAAGAAAATTGAAGTTTGATGATTATGCTTCCTTGTTTGATATGGTGTGGAAGAAGCTTGAAGGATGGAAAGCTCGTTCTTTCCATATTGTAATTCTTCTCAATGAAATCTTGATCACCTATCCACCAAAAAATAATCAAGGGGGTCAAAATATCCTCCTATTTGGTGGAGAACTCAATTCCAATGATTCTGGGAGTTGAATGTGAACAAGAGTGGTCTGAAATGCCCATTATCTTTATCTATGCTAAACCAATCCTATTACAAACTGATCCAATTCTCAGCACTTTGAATTCCAAAGATCCAAGCAGAGCCTCAGTTACAAAAAAAATCATAATCATATATCTACAGAGCATATTTATTTCTGTGGGAATCCAAGATGTACCAGGAAATGACATTCAAACATCTAGCACTAAAGATATAAATTATAGGAAAGAGATTCCAATGGGCTGTTGAGGAAACACTTTCCATCACAACTTTGTTTTGCAATGTGGACAAGAATATTTGGCCTTCTGCCCATTGCACAGAACGGGCATTCCCATTCCCTGTATAGGTCATATGAGTCATTTGGTGGCCCATCTCCACTACATGGCCACCATATAGGCGACTACTTTCCATTGTTTAATCATTAAACCTGTTATTCAGATAATTATGAAAAAAATTCACTTTTTCAACCAATTTCAAAGCATCACAATACCAGGCAGAGAAGTCTGATTGGTCAGGAATTCAACACGAGTAGGTGATGATTGGACAACATGTCGATTGAATTTGGGCACTAACCTAGCTGCCACATCACAGTTATAGCAGGCGTGTCGGGAAGATTCCCAACAACAGGCACGAAGGAACCCTGTCCCCAAATTATGTAGTGCCAATCACTTCTAGAACTGTTTAAAGAATTGAGCTTTCTATATTGTCAGAGAAATTTCCCTAAATCAACAGCAAGAAACAATATTTGCAACTTTTAAAACCCCCATAACTGGAAATGGAAAAGAGAAAAACAGAGCTCAAACCTGAAGATCAAGATCTTTGTAAAGTGCCTTTACTTTGGCAACACAAGCTGGGTCTGCCTTCCCATAATTCTCCTGGAAAAGAAAAAGGTCCCGACAGATAAGTAAATCTTGTACCACTTTTAATAGGGGACAAAATCAAAAGATAGGAGGTAAGAACCACACAACTTACATGTAATAGTTTCTTTTGCTCCTCATTGGAGCGTTCAAGTGCTTTCACAACTAACCAAGAGCATTTAAAATCTTCAATGTCTGTCCCAATCTGATAGAGCAAATTCCCACAGCATAAAGACTCTCAAACAGGTCAGAGATTGATAAAAAAAAATAATAATAATAAGAAAAGTGGCAAAGCTCTAAATCTTACCTTACCAATCACTTTAGGATCACCAAAGCAGTCCAAATAATCATCCTACAAAGAAGGCAGCGAGTGATTAAAACCAATGACAGACAAGCTCTCAAGCAAATAAAATACAAAAAATTTCAGGATTTTCTAAACGCAGAATCACCTGAACTTGAAAGTAGGTTCCCATTTCAATAAGAATGTTCTTTACTTCCACATGGTTGTCCAGATTCTCACCTGACATAAGCAATGCACATGCGACCTATTCATGCACAGTGAAAATAAATAGCATACGTCAAGAACTGGTTCATTGTACAAGTAAAATAATTACACAGGGCATTAAGGAGTGAAAACATTTTAACATTTTTTGTCACTGTAACTAATTAACACACTGCAAATTGTGTGGGAACTGTTTAGCATACTCGTGGAGGATGTAGGCATACAAAACACACAAAGGCAGGGAATTATGTAATAGATACAAATGCAAGTAAAATCTCCCTACTGGATACCAAAGTTTCCATTGGAGGGAGAAAGAAGCTTGAGGGAAATATCAGGAAACAACAGAAAACAATATGTTATTCCACTGAATGGATGTTGGAACACCTTCAGTATTTGAGAATATACTGTCATAGCTTTTAATACATCATTCTGTGGTGTTATAGTTGGAAACACTCAAAAACTGAAAACCCAGTACAAGTAGTATTCCAATACCACAAAAAGTAAAATTATTATTGATCAACCATAACCAAACAACAATAACGGGGAATCTGGGATTCATCATCCTCTACACATGATAATTCTTCAAAAATTGTGCCCAAAATCAAATTATAATAAAATATTTGTTTTGTACCTCCAGAAAAAAAAAAGGCATAATTTTTGGTGCAACAGAAGATTGAAATCTTAAAAGAATGAATCAAAAATGAACCAAGACACTAACTCCAAAAACTGAAGCTTTAATTTCCAATTGCTTCTAATATATAATGACACGTTAGTGCTTTTCAATAGATGTATACTAGACCAGTACTTGCTGAAATGTTCTTTTAAGCAAGTTTGTAATACGAGTGACTTAGAACCATGTGATATGGTTTAACCGAATATAAAATATATATATTTTTTTTTTTACTCACCGGGAGGTAAAATGAATAATAGGCCGTTTTGAACTGAACAATGCGACGATAACTGCATTAATCCCAAACATATCATATATCAGCAAAGGGCAAATAGAAGAGTAATATGATTAAAATTTAAAAGTAACAACAGATTAAGTCTTCATCTCAAATGCAAGTATGAGCTATGCACAAGTCAGCACAGTGAAGCAACTAAGGAACAGGAAAGATATTTTCAGAAGCCTCAAAATCTGCTATATACTGGGCATCGACAGTACCTTACTATGCTTTTCATATAGGTAGCACTTGTTTGCAAGATACAAAGGTTTGCAAAATACAGCAATATGGCATGTTTCTCCTGAAGATAAATTGCTTATGGTCCATCAACAGCACAAAAATTTGGTTCCATGTATTACATGCCATACCATCCCACATATATGGCGAATCTATAAAGCAATATAGATGTGGTGGAATGCGTATACAGTGTGCAGTAACATACTGTTCCCATCAGGGACACCAAAGTTAAATGACTTACCAAGAGCTAAAAATTTCTCCCTTTGAACTGCAGTTGACTGCAGTCAACAATGGCATTGACTTACTCTTAGGAAAGGGAAATGCATAAGACCAACCATCTGTAAGAGGTAAGCCATGTGTAGGGTATGGAATGTGTCACAAATGATCCACATCCATCGATTTCTATACATTTACACTGTTAATGAGACACTTGCAGAATTCCTCACTTACAGAGGCAATGTATACTGCGATAGATCTATTTCCCCCTCAATTGTGGTAATCAAATCAATCATTTGTCCTGAAGATGTCTGGAACTCCACCTGGTAATTCATGATAGGAATCAACCATAACATTCAGCATTTGACAAATGTAATTGAGAATATTATATTTGAGACAACCACCTCATTAAATAAATCCAGAAGATCCACGTAGTATGGCTTTTCTCTGAAGTGTCCCTTGAGAATTCTGGGAATGTGGTTACGAAGTAGGATCCCATCATTTACAGCAATAAGACCAACCTAATATAAACATCATGTGAGTTTTGATAACCTTCGATGATAAGTGAAATAACAAATTAACAACCATGGAAATATTGGCTAAGTAAAACCATAAGAAAACAACATAATCACCCTGGAATTTGTTAGCTAAGTAACACTCACCTTGGGCATTCTGAACCAACAAGGCTGACCACGACGGGTGTGGGAGCTGTCCATAATGTCATCAAGAACAAGAAAATATGCCTGAAGCTGCAGGCATTGGTTATTGTCAATAAGAGTTACATTCAACAGCTAAAAGGTAAAGAACCGATCAAACAGTTACAGTATCAAAAAAAATTACTTAAAACTGAACCAAAAGCAAGGGAAGATTTTCTATATACCCATTCAATACACCATCCTAAAGTACAAGTATGAAAAATTTCATCTTGTGTCAAATCCGTCCTATCTCTCAGCAACCTGTAGCTATCAACCACAGAGAGTCCTCGATTCAATTTCCCTGCCAGCAATAGTATTCAATTTATTTTTTTGCATGAAAAATTGGAACATGTTCCTCAACTAATGCTTATTTGCATTTAGCTCCCTTTCCTGGAGGACCGGAATTTCTTTTAATACATAATAATAAAAGTTAAGAGATCTATACCGCACCTCCAGGTACGTTATAGTCCAGCATCTGCAGAAAAAAAGGGCGTACAGAGATAATTAGGAGTTAGAACACAAAAAAGGCTTGTAAATCTAAGTATAGTAGGGAAAATATATAAAATGAATCTGAATGTTGACTGTGAGATGGTTATTCACCCATATGCCGATGAAAAGTGAATTTTAAATGTCCAAAAATGGAGTAATACTGCACATCCAGCTGCTGATATTCATTAGATCTTTTTTTTCCCCACCCATACCCGCTGTTCTACGAGGCTGCAGGACTTACAGTGGCAAAGAATGTCTAATAATGGCTGAAATTAAAAACAAATTAAACAAAACTTCTGAATCCAAATCCATGGAAAGCACTCGTATAAAATGGACCTGCCACGTTAACAGAAAGATTTACAATGCAATTAAAAGGGAGGCATTGAGGGCCCAAAATTGCGTGGGAAATTTTCTTTTACTGGCATCAGTTTTTATATAAGGATCCAAGATTTGTAAATACATAAGATTTCCTACAAAGGGCTGAGATTTCTAATAGATTAGAAGAAACATGATGATTCAAAATTATGATTCGAAGCATTAAGAGAAATGACACAGGTAACCCGCCAGGGCTTGTGGAATCGAAGTTCGAAAGGAGTAAAAAGAAAGTAACAGGGAAAAAGGCGGGGGAAAGAGGGGGAAGTTACCCGCTCGACCCATTGTCGAGAATCATCGGTGAACTCGAAAGCAGGATCGTGAAGCAGCTCAGATTTGAGGACAGAGTAGACCTTGAGAAAGGTGGATTTTAGATCGGTGGCCGCCCCGTTCAAAGCCGCCATGAGGAGAGTACCCCGAAGAGCCGTGAGAGTAGGGGACTGAAGAACTTGTATTCGTACAGAAAAGGTATAGGAGGAGAAGAAAAAAGAAAAGAAGAGAAGAAGAATAACCAATACCAGGAAGGAAATTGGGCGTTGTACAGTATATATTTAGATTCTCAATGAGCTGTACAAGTGGATCATTTCCTGTTTGATTTGATCCCTGAAAATGATGAACATGTTTCGACAAGAAAAAAAAGAGGAAAAATAAAAGGACGAGTGCAGATTTCACGTGATCATCGGACTGCCTTGTTCTCTTCATTCTTGAAACAAAATACATTTATTGGATTCCTCGTGTGTGGATGATAAAAAAAAAAAAAAAAAAACCCACTAGTGAATTCACTGTGGTCACAATCACGAGAGGGCTTCTCATCCATTTGGGATTGAGTCCATCCAGAGGTCAAATCCATACCTAACGACATTGGTTTCAATTATATTGGTAAGTTGTAACCATGGTTTGACTATGCCACGTGGCTAATATGATCATTGAATATTAAAAAAGAGAAAATTACTTGGTCTTTCCTTATATTTCGTTTATTATATGGATTGTCCTTACACTAATTGATTTAGATTCTCTTTGGTTTGTATTATATAATGTATTATGTAATACATTATGAAATTTATGATTGTTTGACATGATTTATAATATCTATCTATAATTAAAATAAATAGATATAATGCATAATCTACAAATAAGTTATTAGTTGTTTTATCATTGTAACATATTTCTCATTATATAATGTATTACGTTTAGTGGTACCAAACGGTCATTATTTATTACTCAGAATCTATTATCATAATTGATTTGTTGATTTGTCACAAATAGCTCATAATACATTATATAATACAAATCAAAGAGAGCCTACACATATCTTCTTAAAACTAACAGGATTAATTTAAATTTTTTTACTCACCAAAATACTATTTGTTTATGAAAAAAGTCGTTCAGATAAACTCCAAGCTATAATGGATAAGAACATCTAATCAGAAGTTGAGAGGATTTCTCCTACTCAAATCTATCCAGTTTTATTAAAAAGTGTGGGATCTTCTCGAATTCAATTGCCTCTCAAATTGCACATGATTAAAGTAGACTTCTAGGATCACATTCCCTTGAAATCCCATGTCAAAAATATAAACATTGGATATATTTCTATGTACAGCATTTGTGTACAGTAACATACTCAGGTCAAAAACTAGGCTTCCCATATTCAAATGCATCCGAATATTTTAGGGAATAACCAAGACTTTTAGGGGATTATCTTTTCTAAATTTCATGACAAAACAACATTTTTAGATTTCATTTGAACCCTCCCCAAGTTCAGGCTCAAAATCTGCTTTACCAGAATTGCAGCTTCAGTGATGTATTTGTTTGCCACAGCAAACGACATCGGATGAAGCCCCAATTCGGACAAGTCCTTTATTACACTGAGTATGATTCATGAAAAATATTAAGTACTTTAAAACTCATCATTTAGCATACATACATTTTATATTACAAGGCATCGAATGGATCTCACATGTAGATTTCAATGCACATCTTCATTGTTAAACATACAAAAGAGGGAGCAAGATATGACATTAGGATTTTTTTTATCTTGATTGGAAGAATGGATCAGAGGTTAATCCCAAAAATAGTGGGGCTCTAGCTCATTAATATTGAGCCTTGAACGTAGAGGATCGAGAAGAAAATGCAAAGCCAAACAACATTCTTTCAAAACAGACAAGATAGAAAAAGCTAAGGAATATAAAATCAAGGCAAATCGTGTAGAGAATGGTAAAATCGAGAAAATGAAAAAATCCAAGAAGTTTCTTCAAGTGAAGAAGGATGCCAAATTTAAGAAGGCCAAAGGAAGTTGTTTCTTCTATGGAAAATCAAGATACTTCAAGAAGGATTGTCGGGTTTTCAAGAAGAAACAGGATAATGACAAGACCAAGGTGCACCTCACTGAAGATGACCTGTTTGCAGCAATGGTGACTGAGATCAATTTGGTAGAGAAATAAAAAGAGTGAATCATTGACACCGGAGCTACTAAGCACATTTATGCTGACCAATTAGCTTTTTCTAAATATTCATCGATCATTACAAATGACTTAGTGTACATGGAAAACTCTCAAACCTCTCAGGTTATGGGCAATGGTCAAGTTGCTCTTAAGTTGACATCTGATAAGACCCTAGTGCTGAATGAAATGCTGCATGTCCTAGTTATTTGAAGAAATCTGATTTCTGGTTTTTTTCTGAACAAAAGTGGAATGAAAATGTGTTTTGAAGCAGACAAGATTACTCTACTTTAGGGGGACAAATATGTGGGAAAGGGGTATGCTAACAATGGTCTGTTTGTAATGAATATTACTGATATACTGAATGAAATTTCATCTTTTTCTTATTTGGTTAAGTTTTGTGATGTATGATATGGTAGACTAAGACATCATAGCACTGTTAGATTTATGTGGGCTTAATTAATTACCTAAACTAGTCAATTTAGTGGGAATTCAATGAATACGGTAGAACCGGTTTGATTTGATTTGTCACATGGTATGAAATAGGTTTGGTAATCCCAATTCTATTGTGGGAGAGATTTTAGGATTATAGTAGTATTCTATAAATACTGGATTAGAGTCCCCATAGCCACAGTTAATCAATTCTTTTTACACTCACTAGCAAGAGATGTTAGGATATCCTTTGGAGGTTATGGAAGACTGTAGTCGAGGGATTTCGATAAAAGCTTTGAGTGATTTAAAGCATATGGGAATTGATCTCTTCACAGACAGGTATGTCTTTATGTTCATTGTTTATGGCTTTTCTATTGTGTTATAGGATAACTGTATGGAATGGAATAGTTTCGTTGAAACCCTAAACACATAATAATCTAACAGTTGGTATCAGAACAAACCATACAGACCTATAATCAATGGGGATTGATTATAAAGACTGATAGTGAATGATTAAATTGAAAGAGAAAATTTTTTCAAGTTTTAGATCGAATCTCTATCAGATCTGTCGGAGTTTCCTACCGACTCAATTTTTTTTTTCGACCGGCAAAATAGGTCATGCAACATACCGTTGGAAAGCTCTCGATGAGATGGAGCCAACGATATAAAAATCGTCGATGCGGGCTATCTGATGCGCTGGCAATCGCCAATGGCAGTCGAGAGTGAAATTCACTCGCGTGAGAATTTAAAAAAAAAAAAAAAACTTTGGTTTGACGGCATTGACCCTGTCAATGCCGAGTCAACTAGGTAACGGGTTACCCGGTTTTTAGACTAGCATGACTCGGCCTGGTTTGACCGGGGAGTTGACTCGCCCCACATGTGCGCCATGCATGAGTGGATGATCCAACCCAAGAACCCATCTACCTAACCCCATGGATCGACCCTGGAACCCGGTCACTTGCCCCTACGGATCGACCCAAAAACCCAAAATGTTGCCCCTAGAACTTGAATTATTGAACCGGGTTGGCCAGAGGTTGAACCAAGTCCGACTGGGTGGATCGTTTTGGTCGGACTATATGGTTCAGTCTGAATCAAAGGACATAATTAATAAATAATAAAAAAAGAGATTTACATATTCGGTTCGATTCAAGCCTATCCGGGGTAGACCGATTCAGGCCGAACCAAACCGAACCAACCCTAATAGGGTTTTCTTAAGGGCCTGTTTGGTTTTTACTTCTTAATAAAAGAACATTAAAACAATATTTTGGGAGCTAGGAAGGTCGGATTGACCTGTGGTTTATTCCGTTAGACTCTATTTTTTATGCTCTTCAATCTGGTATATATTTTGATACATTTAAATACATTGGGAAGGTTCAAGGAGCGTTGTTTCACTCGTACTCTGTAGCGTGGCCTATCAGACTTAATGTAGATTCAAGTCAAAAGATATTTGCAACGATGTCACTTACAGTTCTCATGAGGTTAACAGTTTGATTCTGGTTTTTACTATATTTTGAAACTTGGGGAATTGTTGTAAAAAAGTCAAAAAGCAAGTTTAAAGAAAAAGTAAGTTTCAAAAGATTTCAAGTTAAAAACTCAATTTTTGGTTTTGGTTTCAAATTTGGTTTTGGTTATGGATGGGATTTTCAAATTTCGATTTTGGAGTAGGTCTATGCAATGTGGACTTTAGTCCCACATTGCTTAGGGATTGCGGAGGAGAGTACCTTACATGTAAGGGATGTCCCTTACCTATTGAGCCTCAAGAAGAAAGACAATCTTAATCCGAGACGACTCATACACATACGCTCGGGCAGACCGAACTGGACCACAACTTGTGACAGACGATCAGGAAGAGGGCGTGGGCGCAAGCATGGGCCATGGGCCTTGGATTGTAGGTGTGGGTGTGTGTCACACCCCAATTTCGAATGAACTAAAAATGTGACTAAACCGCCACTAAACCAATGGTTCACACCAGAATCTCAATAAGATCATGTCAACAGCCAAACCAACACACATAACCATAATCAAATATAATTAAATACAGTGGAAGTCATAACATAATTGAACTGAGTATTCTACTGATAAATAAATATTTTATCCAATTATCAAATTACCAAAACGTAAATAATATCTTTACATTGTTCAAAACTGAAACGAAAATAAATAAAATAAACCAAGCATATCCTAGAGGTACACACAGTAAGGGCACTCGCATGATACGTCATGCTCGTTCTCTCCTACTTGCACATCCAAAGCAGCAACACCACCATAAACTGAAACATCTACATAGTCCCCCACAGTATAACCTGCATTAACATCTAAAACATGTATATATACAAGGGTGAGCTTACAGCTGAGCTCAATAAGAAAATCAGACAATGTAACAAGTAATATGCATGAGTAACATTCACATTTGGTCTAGTATACTTGCACAGTGCTATGGAAAGAATAGGTTGTACTCCACATGTAAGACCTGCACTCCATTAACCCGGTTTAACCGTGTCATGTCAGGTCTTCCCATCATTCCTGAATCAAGTGGACCGAGCGTGTGAAGATAGATCACAAACCAGGTATAAAAATCAACTCAACACCCAAAATTGTATACATATGGTCGCATACCTGGGTAGGTACGGTCGACCATATGGAAATAAACAATGGTCACTGATCAATGACCCTACGGTCAATGATTTCGACCCTACGATCGACAGGTTCTGTGACCGTAGCCATCGATCGTGAGACCCCAGATCAGACTCTAAGTTTTGAAAACTTTCCTAAACTAAAGGATTTCTTTCCTAATTGAAAGAGGACTCTATATGGAGAGTTTTCCTCTATATAAAGGACGTCCCTCAATCCTTTTTCACTCTTTTAAAACATTAGTAAATCCTAGAGAAAGAGAAGGGAAGAGAAAGATGAGAAAGAGAAGAAGAAAAAACTAAGGAAAGGAATTTGCTGAGAAGAGATTGACTCTCTATCACAGGCAAAGGTATGAACCTAATCTCTAGAGATGTAAACTCTAAGGAATAAGACTTCTATGGAAGATAGACAATATCAATCTATTATGATCCATGTGATTTCCTTGAGAAAATCCCAAGGAGAACCATGAGGAGAGAGTTTGATGATTAGGGTTGATAAGAAACTACTAATAATGGCCATAGGATGACCTTAGAATAAATTCAATTGAAGAGTAGAGGATTTGACCCAGGAAGAACTTGAATTGCATGTAGTATGTGACCAGAAATCTCAAGATCGTAGCTACGATTGACCATAGCATGACCAAAGGATCGACCAAAGGTATTCGGGAAGATCCATAAATCATATGGTCACAGCTACGATCGCACCATATGCGACCGTAGGGTATCGACCGTAAGCAGTAAGGTCGATACAGTATGAGACCATAAAACCAATTAGACACCTATCAGTGCTCTATTTCGATTTTCGACTACTGTAACATGTTACATATAAACCCTAACTTAAATTCATATAACTTTTAGGTTGTTAAATCAATTCAAAGAGAATTTCAAGGCTTGGAAGGAGATCGAGTATTGCTAATAGGTGAGGGAACAAAACCTAAACTAATTGGATAATAATAAACTGTTTATTTTTATTGAGTCCAATGCCATGATTGATTCTATGCTCGTATGTCTGTAATATGTATTTCACATGTCATCCAATATTCCTACTATTACTGTTCGTGTATATTTAATTCCATTTATTTATAACATGATGATGATGATGATGATGCTAGGAATATGCATGTGAATGAATGTGTGTGGTTGGTGTGTTGGATGCGAGTGGAGCATCAGGGGGAGGACGTGGCATGATAGTCTTTGACCTCGTCACTAGACTATCTCTATCTCTACTCAAGTCTTGTCCACTAACTTCGTTATATCGCCATTACCTTAGTAGAACTATTACGTCGTAAGGCATCAAGGGAGGTGGTCTCGGACCGTGTGGTCTCTAACTCTGCCGGAAGGCCTTAGCTCTATCTCTATGGACGTATTGAGGGATGCTGGGGTGAGGCCTTAGATACACTGTTTGGCATTAGGATTGGTTAATTGCGAACCCAGTTTGTAAGCCCTCGCCAATAGGAGCTTATGTGTTGGCGGTGTTTGATCCAGACACTTTATTTCTATCTCTATTCCATGGTGGATGCATTTGGGATGGCAATGGTGTTTGATCCATTGGATCGATTCACACACTCGTGTATAGAGGTACGGGGGCCACCAAACCTTTCTATAGCACATTGCAAACTTAGAAACCAAACCAAATATATGAATTGAATGCATGCATATATTTGTTGCATTATTTTGTTTGCTCATCCTTTCGACGTCGAATATTTTTAGTTGATGATGCAGATCCTACTATTGAAGATTATACGAATGCACTGACGTATGGACAAGTTGCCGCGTAGAAGCTGTTGAAGATGTGCATGATTCATCATGCGAGTGCAACTAGTGCATATTTGATTCGTTTAGCTATATTTGATTAATGGAACATGTAATGGATTATTTACTTTTATGTCTTGAGTTTTGGAGATAATCGGATTAATTATTTATTATCATTATTAAATACTCAGTTCATTATCGATAAGACTTTCGCTTATTTATTTATTACCTCTGATTATTAATGTGGAATGTGTGTGTGGTTTGATATGGTGGGTACGACCTATACGAGATCTTGATTAAATCGTTGGTTTATTGACAGTTCATCACACCATTCTGGTTAGACCAGAATTGGGGTGTAACACCACACCTCCATGCACGAAAGTGTAAGCATGCCCAATGAATCACCTACTGCTATCACCCCACATCACTCACTCCGATATAGAAATAGAACTAGAGTCTGGTGGACAGGTGATGCCTCAATCCCACGTTCTCCCCTTGATACTCTACACCATACCAATACCCACACCCCTATTGGCGAGGGCTTGCAAGTGGGTTTGTCACTAACCAATCCTACATGTCATTACAGTATCCAAGGCCCTACTCTAGCACAGCTTCCTACGACATAGAGATAGGACTCAAGTCTGGTAGCCAGGCCATAGACTACAATTCCACGTCTATCCCTGACACTACTCGTACCAAGCATGATAAGATAGTAGCGATACAAAAAAGTGCTAGTGTGAGGAATGATCCAAGACCCCAAGCCTTTCTCATTCCACACACTAATGAAAACAATCACATGTCTAACACATAATCCTAGCATAGTGAGTATGCATAAACAAATATAATAACAGAAAGTAAAGATGACATGTTAAGATGCACAACCATCACGCCATAGAAACAATAAGATTCCCTTACTTGACGCTTGATTGTTAGCTTCCTCTGTGCCACAGAATCCAACTTGGCTGTCAAAAGGTTCTACATGCCATTAGGGTTTGATTAGAATTAGTTCCATAGGGTTTACGTTGGTCGAAAATCAACTGGGTCGAAAAACACCCTGTTCTGTACATACCGGTTGCATATACCGGTCGCAGGTTACTATACAGTGGCATGACCAGTATAGTCGATCGAAACTTCTGGGTGCCTTCCCGATAGATACCGATTGCAGTACCGATCTCACATAGTGCCATCGGAATGGTCAACTGGTATGCCTCCGTAAGACCACCAACTTGGTGTTCGTCTTCCGTTGGTCTTCCAACTTAACTTCTAGGGTTCCTCCTATGCGTTCTAGGCCTGAGCAACGTATTGGGGTTTCTTTTATCTTCCATTCAAGTCCTACGTTCGAATGAACCTTGATTTAGAATTCATATCTAAGTTCATCGAATGAATTAGGGTTTAATGGCGAATTAAGGTTTTGGATCAGTACCTAGTCTTGCATGGTATTGATCAACATCTAAAACAACCTAAAAGTAGAGAGAGGTACAACTTTACCGTTGGTCTATGAACTCTGGCATTTTTCTTCCAACGGAGTCTCCTCAGCAACCTTCCTTGATTCCTTTCTCCTCTTCAGATCTCCTTTTCGTCTCTAGGGCTTGTGAAAGTCAACAAAGAAGATCTAAGGAGGTTTAGGAGTCATTATATAGACTAAGATAGGTTTTATAAGAGTTTCCTACATAAGATAAATCTTTAAGATTGAGATTTGGAAGACAGGACCCACTAAGATTAGTTTCCAAATCCAACTGGTCTGCCCATGCAGACATACAGGTTGACCGGTATGGTAGACCGGTATCTGAAATCGGTATAAATTTCCTAAATCTGTTTTGTCTACTTTCATACCTAGACATGTGGTTTGTCATCCGTTCATCCCGTCTGATCCGATTATGATTGAAAAACCTGCCACGACACAAAATATAGGTCTAGATCGGATTCATGGAGTGCGGACTTATAGTGTGGGTGTGGTTGGGTTAGGACACAACCCTCTACTAGACACCCTTTTGGAATGGTGCATATGTGAAGAGTTGCATCTCTACACATAAGGGGTGCTATCTCAGCTGTAGATCTCATGATCAGAGATTAGACGCGATCTGGAAGGTCCATTCCTATCGTCACAACCCATCCTACAACTGCTTTCAATGGTTATCTGTCCTCTATAAATAGAGGATGCCCCAAGCCTTTCAATACTCCGATGCCAAAGTCAGTATTCTAATAGCAAGCAGATGTAGAGCTCAGATGAATGCAAGGACTGAATTCTATAAAAGTTGTGGGAACAAAAAGTAATCCTTGCTTAAAGGGTGTAAAAAGTGAAGTAGTTTAACCTATGAGGGCTACCTCATATTTATTAGATGAGAATGAGAACTAACTAATGGCAATTGTAGATTCACTTGAATATAAATCGTTCTCCTTATGGAAGGGTTTGGCCATCCATAGATGGTAAGATACGCTGAGCTGCATAAAGTAAGATCTTCCGAGCTTACTATGGTAGGATGCCCGAGTTATTTAAGGCAAAATCGTATTCTTACTGTATGCATAGTGCGTCCTTTTGGGCCTGAGTTATTTAAGGCAAAATCATTTTCTTGCCGTATGCGCAGTGTGTCCTTTTGGGCCAGCTGACCGATAGCTGGAGGCCAATCTCCAAGATCTGATTCCTTGTAAGGTACAACTAGACATCGTTCTACACGATTTTTTGGGAAACGCCTTCAATCAGGATACTGACACATGACGGTCTAGATTAGTGGGTAGTTTATATAACCATCATTATTATTATTATTATAATTAAGAAAAAAAAATTAAACATTTATACTTGTCAATTCCCTTTTATTTATAATTCGATTTAAAAAAAAGACAAAAGTATTAGTGAAACAATGTTGAATTTATGTGTCTATATGTCTCTTATTTCATTAATTTTTCCCCCTATCAATTCAATGAAAAACCAACATCTGTCTATTTTTATAAAATAATATTAAAATAGGAAAATTTTCATATACACCCCAATAAAGAATGGAAACATCATCTACCTCCAAAACATTTTAAAAACCTCATCTAGTACCCAAAAAGTTTGCTCCGTTAATCAACGAAGTCCACTCCGTTAACAAAATTCCGTTAGTTGCTGCGTCGATTCGCGATGAACATTTTAACGGACCATACTACCCTTTTAGCGTTGTTAAAGGATGAAAATACCCTTTATTCATAACTTACCCTACCAAAAAGTTCATTTCGATTTGTAACAGTGAAATTCGAAAATTTACTCTCGATCCTCTGTTCACGACGGCGATTGTCTTGAAGCTTTTCGAATCTTCTCTTCGACGGCGACGGCGACAGACTTCATCTTCCTCGAGTCTTCTGTAGCTTCTTCTTCTTTGCCGGCGAAGGATAATGTGTAGTTTCTTTTGTAGTTTCATCAATCATTGGGGTTGAGGTTGCAACTACAAGGAATCGACGAACAGTGGAATCGACGAACATTGGGGTTTCATCTTGCATGTCTTATTCTTCCCTGTCCATCCCAAGTTAGTGCTACTAATCATCTGAATATCATCATCCCCTTTTCCCCAATATTCCATCAGGTATGTGAAAAAACCCTAACCTAAATATTGAAGAGATTGAGAAAAATTATCAGTTAGAGTTTTAGTAGTTTTAGTTTGACGTTGAACTATTTATAGTCCATTGAATATAGGAATTCAATTTCCTTTCATAAATTTGTTTTATCTCCACAGTCTATAGGTGGTCCTACAGAGCCGACAGGTTTGCCCACCCGAGTGGTCGACCAACCACTCGGGTATGTGAAATTGTTTCGTTTTTGGCAAAAGCCCCTTACGTTAGTAACTTTATTTAGAATCTTGATTCTTTCTTGCCTACAGGTCAGATTTTACATCTGTGTTCCACTAAGTTTATTCTCAATACGGTAAAGAAGTGGTCCATTCCTATTGTTTATACAGGTAAAGAAGTGGTCCTAGCTATTTGTTTATTGTTAGTGACTAATTTTTAGTGGTTTTAGGTACTGTCTATGTTAATTTATGTTGATTGGCACTGCTTTTGTTAAAGGAACCAAAGCATGTCATTGCCATATAGCATGTGCTTTTGATTAAATAAGTTTTTGTTGTTATACTATTCTGCCATGGCTGTCTCTCCCCCCCCCTCCCTTTCCACCTGCAAAAACTGTCTAAAAAAGGGACCTTGTTGTAAGGGACCTCATTTTCAAAAACTTTTGAAAATGTCTATAAGGAAAAGTTCTTATTTTGGGTAGTCTGAGATTAGGATAGATACCCATTGAAGCAAGAAAGTGTATGGCTTTAACAATACATACAAACTAGGAATAGCTATTGGTCTTTGATTTACTAAAAAGGAACAACTATTGGTCTTTTTTACTATTGTTACTGTAAATGTGTATTCATGTGTGTTTTACTGTTTTACAGTTTCTTACTCTCTCTTTCATATGCAGATTAGAATATGTTTGTCTTCCATGGCTGTTTATAACTTGTTTTTTCTCATTTTGTAAACAGAATTATCAACATGGGTGAAAAGATGAGTTTGTACTATATGTATAACGATGAAATGGAAGTGAAAGTAGTTGATGATGATTGTATAAGCTGGATAGATGTAGTCCACACTGCCTATTGTATAGTGCTCAGATCCATTCCAGATGGTAGATCTGTGGACTTTTCAGTCAGGGCAGAGATGCCCAATGGTGAATACACTGAAGTGAAGGGTGATGGTGATGTAGTGAAATTGGTTGAAATTTATAAAGCAGAGGGTAGAGCCATTTTGTTCGAAATATATGGAGTAAATGTGGGTGAGGCCACATTAGGAAGTTATAAAATCAATGGATATGACTCAAGAATGATTGGGAGACCAAAGCCAACACGGGAGGCAATCAAGAAAGGTAGTTGTAAAGAGACCTATGAAAAGTAGAGAGTCCATAACTACCAGTGCACCAGTCAGTACGACTGTGGAGGAAATGGTGTCCAAAACTTCAAGTGCACCTGAGCATGCCCCTCCTCAAACTGTTGGCAATAGTGGTGGTAGCAGAAAGGGAAAAGAACCAGTTGTTGCTCTTGATAGTGAAGATGACCCACTTGATGAAAATTGGGACACCGATAAGGAAGAACACGAAGTCGGCCCGAAGGAGATAAAGGTGTGGAGTATGAGCAAGAGGACCAGTTTGAGGAATTAAATTTTTCTGAAATTGAGGGTGAAGATTTTGGGGAAGAGACCACCAGCAGGGATAAGGAGATAGACATAGATGATGTAAGAAGGGTAGAGATTACAGAAATGTCTATCTATGAAAATGTCGACACTTATAGGAAAGTTTTGACAGATTTTGTCATTCAAGAGGGAGTACAAATAATTAGACTTAAAAATGATAGGAAGAGGGTTACAGCCATCTGTGCCAAAGATGGGTGTGAATGGTTAATCCATGCTTCCGTGTCACCAGATGGTCAGACATTTATAGTGAGAAAATGTAATACTCACCATACTTGTCAAAGGGAGCAAACCAATAAAAATGCCACTTCTATATGGATTGCAAAGAAGCTTCGTAATAGGTTGAAAGTAGATCCAGATATGAAGTCAGATAGCATGAAGGCTGCCCTAATGACAAAGTATGGTATTAAGCCTACAAATCAGCAACTTTATAGGGCAAAGTTGGTTGCTAAGGAGGAGGATTTGAGCAGTCATAAAAATTCATATTCAAAACTGCCCAAATATGGCGAGATGGTGCTAGAGAGGAACCCAGGGAGCATATACAAGTTACAATACGAGGAGGCATCAGCAATGACTCTGAAACCAGTGTTCAAAAGGGTATTTGTCTGTTTTAATGCTTGCAAGCAAGGATTCTTGAAAGGATGTAGGCCATTCATATGCATTGATGAATGTCATTTGAAAGGCAGTTATAAGGGAATTCTATTGGCAGCCACTTCCATGGATGTCAATAATGGCCTGTTTCCACTTGCATTCTCTATTATGGAAAGTGAAAATCGAGACTCCTGGACATGGTTTCTGGCAGCACTCTCAGAGGCAATATCATGTGACATTGATGGGCATCATCTGACTTTCATGTCAGACAAGCAGAAGGTAATGTAAATAATTCTGTTAAAGTGGTAGTTAAGTAGTAGGATTCCTAAGTAGTATATCCTAGATGTTGTCTCTGATTTTCCTACCTTTTTTTTGGCTTATTGTATTGTCATAGGGATTATCTGAGGCAATTACTGATATTTTCCCAAATGCCAACCAAAGGCTGTGTTGTAGACATCTATACAGCAACTTTCAGAAGAAATTTCCTTCACTCATGTTGAGAAAATTATTCTGGACAGCATGCAAGGCATATAATGCCATAGATTTTAACAGAGCAATGAATGAGTTAAAAGCAAATAAATGGGAACCATATGAATGGTTGATGAGAAACCCAGTGTCTGCATGGGCTAGACACGCATTTGACCATATGAATGTTAGTGACCATGTCACTAACAACATGTCAGAGTGTTTCAATCAGTGGATACAACCCTCTAGAGGCAAACCTATACTGATTTTGCTTGATGAAGTCAGAATTAAGCTTATCAGTAGGATGCATGATAGATATAAGAAGGGTTGTGATTTTAGTGGAAGGATATCACCTGGTATCAAGAAAAAGTTAGTGTCTGCTCAACAAACATCTAGGAATTGTCAAGTCATGTCTTGTGGACCAGATGAGTTTGAGATCATTGATGGCCATAGTAGGTATGTAGTGGACATGAAGAAGAAAATGTGTGAGTGTTCTGCATGGGAAGTGAGTGGGCTTCCATGTAAGCATGCTATAGCTGCAATCCTATTCCAGAGGGGTAATGTGGAAGACTATGTATCTTCATATTTTTCAATTGAAAAATTTATGTTTTCCTACTCTGAGTTCATTCATGTCGTGCTTGGCTTGGACTCTATTCTGATAAATGAAGATGGGCCTATTGTACAACCTCCTAAATATAGAAGGAGAGCTGGTAGGCCACATATAAAGAGGAGGAGAGCAGCCAATGAGGATGCAGCAAGTGCGTTTAGAAAGAGAAATTCAACTGTCCACTGTTCCTACTGCAAGGCAATTGGTCACAATGCTAGGTCATGCAAGAACAAGAAGAATGATGCTTCCAGACACAGTGGTTCTTCTCAACATGAGGTTTCTCAACAAACTGGTTCTTCTCAACATGGAACACAGGTAACATCCATTCTTATACCAAGGAAGAAAAAGGCTAGAAAAAGGCTAGAACTGGTTCTTTTATTGTTTCTAAATATTCTCTTAAATGTCATTATATAGAGAAAATGAACAAAAAGGCAAGAAATTAATTCTCAGGAAGCAAGTGTTTCTCAAGAAGGAACAAGATCGACAAGCAAGGTAGCATCAATGCTTACATAAATATCCCAATAAATTTGTTTGATACTAATATTTTTTTCTTATATGTGACCTTGTAGAGAACAAGAAAAGATGGATCTATTGGATCACAGATGCAAACCCGATCACAGTCATCTAGGACATCTCCGCAAACAAGTATACAGGCAATAGCAAAGGGAAGATTGGCTGAGAAGGCAGCAAAGTTTAGGAAGAACTGGGCAGAAAGGCATAAGTAGTTTGAAAACAAGGAAATGGATAATGTCAAGTACTGTAATTTTTTGTGAATTTTTTATGATGGTTGTTTGGTTTTTTCTGTGATGAATGATATATAGTGATGGTAGTCTTTTTTATGGTTTTTCATGCATCTTTGATGGTTTAAACAGAACATTTGGTACTTAAAAGTTTGTTACTATGAATGGTTTTGTAAAGTTACTCAGTTCGATTTTTCTGTTGTGATGGTTTTTCAGCTTAATATGATGGTGGATCATTGTAATTTTGCACTTGATACAGGATATTTTATTGGATGTGAATGTTTAGTATTTCTCTTCATTTTTATCAGGTTCCATCCCAAGATAATATCATCGGGTATACATGGAATAAGCTTAGTGCATACCTCAATTGATTATGAAGCAGGATACTATGAATTACAGGGTGAAATCCCCCAACCATTATCAATAACCTTGAATGATTCTTCACCGTAATCTTTGAAAGCAATATCAATACTAGTAGCACCGGCATCCAAGCTGTTCTCAACCAACTCCTTGATTGCGGTTGAGAGATCGATAATTACTTGTCCTGAGCAGATCCTATGAACTACACCCTTGTTTATAGGTTTAATGGTTGGAGAATTAACTATTGCTTCCTCCGTAGAGACACGGCACAGGGAATTGAAATCACAAAACCAACAATCGATTCAAAGAGTCATATGGCCTAATTTAACCGACTGATATTGACCATAACCGACTAAGCTGCTTGTTAAAGCTGCTTGTTAGGAGCTTAGTGCATACCTCAATTGATTATGAATAGAAATCCTTATGAATATTACAACTCCAAAACCCAAAATTTAATTGAAAAGATGTAGCAGGATACTATGAATTCCTTGACACATTTGAGCAAACATCAGGATTTTTCTTGACAAATGAGGGTAAAAAATGGAAAAAAGTTGTGTGAAAACTCTGTAAAGACACAGAAAGGCAAATTGGGTTTTCTACTCTGTACAGGTTTCCTATTTTTTATTTTTTACTTTTTTGGGGGAGGAAAAGAGGTTGGAATGAACCATCAATTTGAAGAGACAAGGGTCCAAAAACTAGGCAATAAACAACTGTCATCATTTCCCGGTATTCTCATGGTCCTGTGTTCATGCTAATTGTCTTTGAACTTACGAAAGCATTCATAGATGGGAGAAGGAATAACAAACATTTTTACACATTTTTACATTAGAGTGCAGGCAGTACAAATTTTGCACTATTACTATCACTAATAGACTAACTCTCTCTCTCATCAGGATTGTTCAAATCTAATTTCTCTACAGCATCAAGGATGTCTTCAAACATCTTACAATTTTGCACATTAGCTCTAATTACTCCTCTTAAGTAACCTCTCAAATAATTTGAGGGAGGAGTTCTTTGAGCACTTGTCATACGTATTGCTTGGGTCTATGAGCTTTCAATTGTCTGATGGGAAGATTCTTCTCTCTCCACATTTATAGTATCGGTACCCGTACCCTCACCGATTGCAGTATCAGTCATCGTTCCCTCTATCCATTGAAACATCCCGCATCCAGGATTATCCACCTGTAAGACAATTATACAAGCATTTCATATTACGACTTTCATTAATACGACAACAAATAAAATGTGAAACTAGATTAACACTCACTCCTATGGAATGTGGACAACACCAAAATTATCGTCCATTATTTCTTGCCCTTTTTGCAGTTCTCACTTTGCAATTCCCAGCTCCACAGAAACATTGTTTCAAATGCTCTACCCACATAACAAACTGTTGACAATGTTGGCAACTAAAATACCTTCTCCCAATATTTTTGCCCATGGTCGTTGCACGTACGACACATATAGCACCACACTTCTCACAATTTAGATCCATTTTCTAAATACCTGACAAATACATTAGTAAACAGTATAATTAATCAAAATTGAATATTACTTAATTATTGTCTGTACAGAAAGGACTTCAAAACTATAGGAACCAAAAGTATATGTTTGTGGTGATGTTTTAGTTCGGAAAAAAAACAGTACCTAAAACCACTAAAAATTATGGGTTGTGATTCTGGGTCATTATCCCTCGGCAAAAAACAGTACCCAAAAAAATAGATCCAATATCAGGTGTGAAAGATCCATTCGGTTATGATTCTGGGTTAGATCCCTTGCCAAATCAGGTGCCAATTTTTTTGGTAGTCATGATACGGTTTCATTTGCACGATTTTTTGTTAGCCTTGATATGATTTCATTTGCACACCTTTGCAGTGGTCGTCCTCCTCCACTACTTTCAGACTAACATCTAAAATCAATTAATCAAAGAAGGAACCATCAAACTTATCTAGTAAGATATTTCAAATCAAACCTATTGACCTGATTGTGGAGCAAACTTATCTAGTAGATGACGGACAGAGGGAAAAAAATGGAAGAAGATGACGGACATTTCAAAAAAAAAAAAAGGGAGAAGACGATGAACAGAGAAAAGAGAAAATAGAGGGAGAAGATGGACAGAGAAAATAGATGGGAGAAAGATGATAGATGGATGAAATAGAGGGGAGCACATCCACTGACCTGGTGGCAGAGCTCGGATGCCGGTGATGGGTGATGAGATGCCGGAGATATGATTCCACCGTCAACCACAATGAAGAGGGAATCAGCACCGTAGAGAGAATCAACTCAGAGGGAACCAGCGCAAACTGGAGTCGACTTAGGGCTTGAGTGAGATTGAATATGAGAGAGAGACACAATATACATAACATTAGAAAGGTTAAATTAATCATTCAACATATGCCTTTAATATTTTAATTTTTAATAAGAAGGGTAAAATTGTATTTCAACAATTCCGTCAGTTAGTTGGATGTGATTGAGGTTTTTGAAATTTTATGGAGATAAATGATGTTGCCAATCCTTATTGGGGTGTATATGAAAAATTTCCTATTAAAATAAATTAGATCGGTATCGATCAGATCCAAAACCGTTACGAAAATACCGATACGTTGAACCATGTCCGCATCCCTCTTAGGCTCTTACGATCTTATCTCTGTGAGATAATAAGATTTAAGCGGCGCGAAGAAGGATTCCAAATCTTCTCGACGGTCGGAACTCGGAATTCGGAGGTTTTATCCATCTATCCAATCCATTATCCAGTGAGCGAGCCGGAAGCTCCACAGTCTAAAGCTTCGTCGTTTTCCTGAACCGGATAGTCATCAAATGACAACGTTTTCCCTATTGTTGTTACTCGTAGTCTGCAGACTCTGCACTGGTACTGCTCTGCAATGAAATTTGAGCCAAGCTATCATGGCTCACGTGCTCTACAGTCTCTACTTGCCCGAGCTTCAAGCCATGCCAATGGAGGCCTGCGAACAACGTTTCCGGCCTTCAATGCTCAGCCGGCTAAGCGTTTCTCGGTCGTCATTTCTTGGCGCCGAAAGGATTCTATCGGCGTAAGTTTTTTTTTTTCGTCCTTCATTGGTTTATTATAGTTTTTTCTGCATTTTGTTTTTCCCAAGAGTTCTTGATGGTTTGAATAAAAGGAATTTTATTGTTCCTTGAGCTCTTAATGGTTCGGATTGAATTGTTACTTTGTGTGATTCCTACAGAAAACTGATTCGTTTACGTGTGATTAGTCGTATTATTGTTGTGAAGCAGTTCATCATTTTCGTCTGTTTGTGGTTTTGTGGAAAATTTGATATTTCTGTGCACCTTCGTTGTGTTCTTACTATTTTGTATTTTCCTTCTTCTCCTTCTGGGATTGGTTGAATTGTTTCGATGGTTATCTATTGGGAATTTTTGCAGTGTCTTTAGACGGTAGGCTGCAATCACTCTTCTCGGAGTCGGCATTACATTTTTCTTTTCTTGGTTTATCTTTATGATTTCTGGAAAATTTTAAGGATAGTTATCTATGTCACAATGGAATGTGATATTTTAAAAAATCACCAGACAAATCGCGGCTATTCATTTTTATGATTTTTTAAACCTAAAACATTCAAAGTTGGGAGAGCGCATGGTAATAGCATGGCAATACATGGGATGTATGCCAATACAAGATGATATTTAATCGAATTAGTGCCTGAAATAATCCTAGTTCGACTAAAATGGAAGCCCCTAGAAAAGAAGCTCCTAGAAGAGAATCCCTTAATGTCAATCTAGTGCCAAGACGTATTACTAGGGCTTCCCAAAGAGTCCCTAAGGAAGAATATCAAGACCCACCCTATGAAGATTATGGAGACGAACCCATTCGTTACCAAACCCATAAAGTACGGATGGACCTCAAGGAATTTCATGGGAAACAAGACCCCAAGCTTTTCATAACTGGTTGAATGCCTTAGATAACTATTTCGATTGGTTTGATCTTCTCAAACCACGAAAATTGAAGTTGGCTCGCTCGAAACTAATGGGGGGTGCTCGTGATTGGTGGCGTAACTATGAATATGGCTTATGAGGAGGGGGTTGGAACCTTGGGAGGAGATGAAAGAGAAATTAAAAGAAAATATCTACCACAGTCCTTCCAAAGGAGGTTACATGATAAATTGAATAATCTTCGACAAGGAACCATGAGTTTGGAAGATTATGTGTATGAGTTTGACCAATTTTGTGCACGGACGGGATCACGAGACAGTGATGATCAGATGATATCTCGGTTTCGTTTGGGGTTGCAACCTGACATTAGAGACAAATTAGGTGTGGTTGATATTGTCAGTCTCAACGATTTGGTGGATAAAGTCTTTCAAGTTGAAGAGCTTTTGAAGTCAATATAGAAGTCCACTTCAAGTTCTTATGAAGAGAAGCACCCCGTACCAACCAGCAAGGCCATAGGGACTACGTCTTGTGCTACTCCAACAACAGATAAATGTAAAACTCCCATGGCAGCAGCTACAGACGTGCAATGCTATCATTGCAACACATACTATCACTTTGCCAGAAATTGTCCACAAAAATTAAAGATAAACTCTTTAGTTACAGTAATCGAGGCTAACCCAGATACACAGGTATGTGAGCCGCAAAGTAATGACACTCCTGTTACTAACACGGGTGTCACAAATGATGGTGAGGATTCATATGGAATCCATGTGATCAGTAGTATGGTTTTGGTTGCCTCAAAAGTGGATATGGTTAATTTTGATGCCTCTTCTGAAACCCCGTGGATGGATATGGTTAATTTTGATGCTTTTTCTAAAGCCCCATGGATTAGCATTGGTGACCATAATTCTGATGAAGACCGCGGTGTTGTAGAGATAATGGCGGAAGACGAAGAACTGAATAAGATTGCCCCCATGAATGCCACGATCCCGCTTGACTTTTCTCATGATGTTGAGCATATTGATTTGGTAATTCCTTCCAAATATCTTGAAGAGAGTGGACCCAAAATAGTGGATTTTCTTCCAAATTTTCATGTATACTGAGATTTTCAATATCAAAGGAAGATGTATGCTGATCCCACTGAGCTTATTCTTTACCATTACAGAATTCATGGACGAGTTCATTTTAAGTGGGGGGAGTTGATGTAGTCCAAGGAGAGCTAATGCAGGCTAGGAGAAAGGGGTCGACAGCAACACTCAATTGGGCCCAACACTCAATTGGGCCTGGCCCATTTGATCACTCCAATGCTAAACTAGTCCAACCAAATTTCCGCCAGCCAGATTTTGTCAATTAGAGTTGGCAGCAGTAGACATGACTCTTTTATTTAGTTTCCTAATTTTTAGTTTGCTTATTTTCATTGTTAGTTTCCTAAAATATAGGCTAGATAGTTAGAAGTCTCAATTATTTGGAGACCAAGAATTTACTTTCCTATTTTCCAGACTTTCCTATTTCGTTGTTTTAGAAACTTCCTAAATTATAAAGGAGGGTTAGTTTTTCTAAAGTTAGTTTCTTTCCTATTTTATATGTAAAGTTTCAAAGTTATAAATAAGAGAGGAAGTGGCTGGCAGCAGCTCTAGTAGATTTTTCCAGAAAAAAATAAAGTTTAAAACTTCTATTTTCTGGTTGAGTCTCTCAAGGTTGTGAGACTCAACCAATTGTTTCTTCTTCTTTCTTTGAGATTCTAAGCTTTGTTTTAGTTCACAATCAATCAATATTGGCTGGCGACACTATTCTCTGCTGAGTATACTAAAGTTTTGCTGATCTGCTACCAATTTCCATCGACATTAGCTGAACTACAACCAGATCTGGGCGGTTTTAGGTACCAGGTACAGCAGATTTCGTTTTTGGACTGAATAGAGATCTTGTAGCAAAGGGGATTGATCAATTATGTTGCTTTAAACCCTCTTTGCCACCAGAATGGGCACATCATCTGCACACGTGGCAGAATAGATGACTAGTGATTTTTAGAAAAATAACATGCCCTTGTGACAATAAATAATTTACCAAATTTTAGTTGCAATTTATTTTTAAACCGGTTATTGTTCACTACATATAAAAATAATTTCCTGCATGAAGTTTTGTCTCTGTTTACTTAATTTGGAAATTTATATAACTAATTCATTGGCTCATGTGATAATATCTCTTTATGTGACCAACTACCCATGAGTGCAAGCTAAAGGCATCACCTACTTCAAGAACATAGCCTGAAGGGTGGAAAGAAAACTTTCAAGCAATTTTAATATGGTGCCTCCTTTGATTTGTTTGAGATCTATTCCAGTGGGAGCAAAACTTCCACATTGTTTCCTACTTGTCACGTGGGGGGAGGGGGTGGGGGAACTTTTGTTTTATGGCGTCCAGCCATGAACAAACGATTGGAGACGACCTAGTGCACTTACCAATATATCGGTATTTGCACCTGGTGAACTCCAGCCGTTGGATTACTGCTGGACGAACTGGACAACATGAGACAATTTTTTTCCAGGAGGGAGGGAGGGGGGTTATGGTGGGGGGAGGGGCGGGGTGGAAGTCCTGGATTTCAGAATAGAGCAGCCATTAAATGTTGACCTTATCCATGGCTTTGTCTATTAGGAACTTCTTTTCCGTGAAGAGAGAGAGAGGGGGGGGGGGGTGTTGGCCGGTTGGAAGCCCTTATAACCTGTTGGATGGATTTCAGAATAGAGCAGCCATTAAATCTTGACCTTATCCATGGCTTTGTCTATTAAGAACTTTTTTTTATTTTTATTTTTTTTATTGTAATTATGTATGATTTTGGTTTTCTATAAAAGAAAGAATGTCTTTTTTGTTGGATAAGAAAAGAAAGAATATCGGGCCTGGGTTAAACATGATTTTCATCAGTCTTATTACTAGTTCTTTCTTGGGATTTTATGCCAATTCAGGTAAAAGTAAACTCATATCAATTTTACAATTAGAACCCTCACTAACCATATGCTGCTAATTTTCTCCATAGCTTATTTTGGATTTAAAAAGCTGAACAAGTATGGAGTATGGAAAACCCAATTGTATAATATTTACTCTTTTTTTAATGCTGGAAGGTAGATACTACACAAGTTGGTTTCATTTTACACTTATACTCTTTTCAGATTTGCTAATAGCAGAGCATGACTGACATGATCGTTTTCACTTTGCCCTGCGCAGTATTGATACATTATTTTTTTAGGCAGGTACACATACCACCAGATGCCATTGCAGAATCCGTACAAGATAACTCTTCGGTTGGGGATTCATAGTTGTCTTTTGAGATCATCCGCAGTGTCTGTCAGCAAAGGTAGTATTAATTGTTTCTGTTTTCAGAAACTGTCATTGAATTTTTAAATTCCTATAAGGACTTGGTGATGCAGCATTAAATGCCCACACCACTTTCCCCTTCTCACATTGGTTCAATTTCCAACGGCTATATATTCCAATGATTATCTTGCAATGGTTATATTGTAACAACTCAATTTCCACGGCTATATTGGTTTGATGAAAGAAAGAGTGACTGAGATTTGTTGGACTTGTGGTTATATATATATATATATATATATATATATATATATATATTGGTTTGATGAAAGAAACTGTGATTGAGATTTTTGGACTTGTAGATGTGCTAATATAAGCCCCCGTATTGAGTTGAGGTCTTCCAATGGTGAGTGAGCCCCACATTTGTGTTGAGCGAGTCCCAAGAGACTCCAGAGTTAAGTGGTCTTCTCTGACTCTTTGTCCCCTATGATCCTTTCTACTCTGTAGTTGTTTCCTCATTTTGCAATAAAATTCTAGTTCTTTCCTTCCTTATTTTGCATTTCCATTTTGGGCTGCATCACTTGGACATGCCCAATAGGGTGTATGTTGTCATTTTTTTTCTTGTTTTCACTCTTTATTGCTAGTTACTCATGCCATTAAAGTTATATCTGGTAATCTCTACTTGTTGTATATTGTTAGTTCATGAACTTACATCTTGCAATAAATTCTTCTTTCTGGTACGTAAATGCATAATTTACTTAAATAAGAGAAAAAACTGATCATCCTGCACATATATTTGTTATATTATTAAAATTATTAACTAGAATTCTCTTTGGGAGAAGAAAATTGTCACTTCTCAGGAAGGGACCAGTGTTCAAGTTATGATCCAAATTGGCTAAATATTTTGGTTCAAAATTGGTGAGATATTGAAAAATCTTTCGGTTTCCTGGGGACACCTTCAAATTAGTTTTCCAGTGGCTCTTATGTTGTATCTTTACTTTATTTTTCCTGCTAGGAGAGGCCATTTTCCTCTCATTCAAAATTAGTGGGAGTAATTATTTTTCTTGAAAGTTATTATTTCTGTGTCTAATATCCCATTAGAAACTTTTAATTTGTTTTGTGCTTGCTGATAAAAATGAAGCTACTGATATGTCAGGGAACCCATCCATTTCCTGTCGGGAGCTATGCAAGGTGCTTTGGACCATAGAAGCTAATTTAGAAGATGGACAGCTTTTGTATATAACAGGAGATCCAAATGCCTTAGGTCACTGGGAGCCTGGGATGGCTGTTCTCATGATTCCTGCTGAAGATTCTAATTTGTGGAAGACCGAAGTTAGGGTAATCTGATCCAATTTCCAGCTACATACTAATACCCATATGATCTGGTCTACATATTTAAGCAATGTCTGTTCAGCTTTATCTTTTAACCATGTTGCTTTGTCAGGTACCTTATGGGATGAATTTCAAGTACAATTATTTCATAAAACACGATAAGTGGTCATCCTCTCATTTAGTTTGGAGACCTGGACCCGATTTTTCCTTGTCAGTACCTCAAACTTCCAAAGAGGAAAAGATTGTGGTCAGGGATTCATGGATGATGGTGTGCACTGAGGGGCATCTGGTTCAGTCCTGGGGATCATGGATTTGGGAGTCATACCTTCCTGTACAACCCATGACATCAGCTTCATCTGGTGGTAATAATTCTATACTGGTGTCTATCCTTATGTCACTTCACCCTTACTTATGTTGCTGAACATTAAATGTTTCCAGTGGTTTGACAGATGAATTTGAAATATTAGAAGGCCCTCAAAGTGATGCCTTAGGGACAAAGAATTTCTCAGTTAACCTTAGAGTTGAAGATGAGTCTTACTTTGTTGGAAAGGATGACCCAGTTAATGTTGGTACCAAGGCATGGGATTCTGGCCGCACAATCTCCGAAACAGATCAGCCTGTTGAGGAGCCCTGGCTACTCCAATCTTCTCTCTCCTCTCTTGATTTCAAAGATAAGATGGGTTCTTCTGTGTATAATGAGGTTTATGATCCAGTCATATCAAACGAACTGGAGTTCCTTGATAAAGGTTATCTGGATGCTGAAAAATTACTGACTGAAGAAGGAAGTAAACCAATTTGTTCTGAGGAGTCTGTGGACACTGTTATTCTGATTAACTCCTCGATATGTACCATGCAAAGGATTTCCGTCTTGGAAAATGGGAAATTGGTTGAGTTATTATTGGAACCAGTTAAAGATAATGTGCAGTGTGATAGTGTGTATCTTGGAGTAATTACAAAACTTGTTCCCCATATGGGTGGTGCTTTTGTAAATATTGGGATTTCAAGACCTTCACTTATGGACATCAAACAGAACAGGGAACCATTTGTATTCCCTCCTTTCCGCCATAGGACAACGGAGAAACAAATTAATGGTTGTGTGATTAGCGAGTTCAAGGAGCTGGCTGATGTTAACGAGAGTGACCCATCTTCACTGGGTGATGTTGGAGTTCTTGATGAATTATCAGAAATTGAGTTTCAGGATGGGCTGGTACCATTCACACATGATGATCTAGAGGAACATGAAGTTGAGGATGACTTTGATGCTTCAGAGGTCCTTCAGGGGAATGTAAATGGCAGCATGGTTGAATATGGTGGGGTTGAGTCTGATTCTGAAGACTTCTTTGATGGAAATGGACATAACCTAGAGGGCGAAGCTACTTGTGACTTCCTTCCAAATGAACCAGAAGCTTCCAATGATCCTCGGCTGTCACACCATTCCTTCCAAGATGGGAAGGGTTTGCTAGATCTGCGCATAAAGGAAAACAAATGGGCCCATGTTCGCAAAGGGACTAAAGTGATTGTACAAGTTGCCAAAGAGGGATTGGGGACGAAAGGTCCTGCTTTGACTGCTTATCCAAATCTAAGAAGCAGATTTTGGGTAGGTTAACCACAAGAGTTCTGTTGATGCTCTCCCCTTTTTTCTATTTTTTTTTTTTTTTTTTTTGGGGGGGGGGGGGTTCTTTATTATTCATGGTGGTATGGTTCTTTATGTTATTCACTTTCACCTGGTTTGCAGGTATTGAGTACACGTTGTGCTAGAATTGGTATCTCAAAGAAAATTTCTGGTGTCGAGAGAACAAGGTTAAGAGTCATCGCGAAGACATTGCAGCCGCCAGGCTTTGGTCTGACTGTAAGGACTGTTGCTGCTGGTCATTCCTTGGAGGAATTACAGAAGGATTTGGAGGGCTTGCTTTCCACATGGAAAGATATAATGGAACATGCAAAGTCTGCTGCTCTTGCTGCAGATGAAGGTGTGGGAGGGGCTGTTCCTATTATTTTGCATAGGGCGATGGGACAAACCCTATCCATTGTGCAGGACTATTTTAATGAGAAGGTGGGCCTTTCTTAAATACCTGTCATGTTTTCTCTGTGTTTTCCTTCCTTTTTAGTTTCCTTTTGTACTTTAGCCTCCTTAGTGCTATTCTCAGTCAGACTTGTTTTCAGGTTGAGAGCATGGTTGTTGATTCTCCTCGAACATATCATGAGGTATTATATCAGTTCACATTATTATGCAATATCTAAAGAGTACTCATTAGTTTTCACCATGAATGTGGACCCTCCTCCCCAGAAACTGAAGAAAAAGACAGCTTTACGAGGATATTCTATATAAATTTCATCTTTTCTTCTAGCATTAAGAAAACCCATCATTGAATAATTCATTCTTTGTATAGCTATCAAATCGAAGAGAGAGCCAAGGGTATCAAGGTTCAGAGAGGCTTAGGCAGTTGACTACATAAATAATGTTTCTTGAGGTTTATATTAAGCAGTGGGGAAAAGTGAAATAAAATTGGAAAAACTCGATGAACTTCTAGACATTTGGTTTTCAATATGAAGTACCTACTGTGCTGTTAGGTTCTCTCTCCCCCCCTCTCCTTCCATCCTTCTCTCTAATAATTTGTTTCTTTAAATTTTCAGTTTGATGTTTCCATGATTGGTGATGGTTACCTCCTTATGAGGTGTATCTCCTTGCTGGTCCTTTTGTAGTTATGGATCTATTAAAGAGCAGTTTTGTTTTGTGTGTTCTTCAGCATGGTTTAAAAGTAACCCATCCTCTCCCAACCCATCCCCCCAGCATCTTGTTGAGGAGAATGTGTGTGAGAAGAGAAGAAAAGTCCCTGTTCATGATGGTTGGGAGCTTAGTTTTCTTAAGGTTTGTTGTGTGATTTGGCTCCAGGTTTGTTAAGTGCTATCCATGGGTTTTGTAGGTGTTTTTTTTTTTTTTTTTTTTTTCCGGGGGGGGGGACATGCCCGTGAAGGAGTTTAAATTTGCTGAGAGAATACTTGTTCCTGGTCATAGTCCCCCTATTTGGCGAGTTGACTGCTATCTTCTTCTTCTTCAGTTGATTATTCTGGAGAAGTGTTGCAGTTTTGATAAACTCATCCAAAAGCTAAAGTTTATGCCATATCCATGCATTATGTGCATGGAGGACTAATCTCCCTTTGCAATTGTTAATTTGGTTGGCTAGTGCAGGCATATTTCCCTTTTTTTTCCACATTGTTTTAGAATGTGGAAGAATCTTTTTGGATGGCAAATTTTAACAAAATTTGGTGATCGGATTATTTATTTATTATTATTATTATTATTTTTTTTTTGGGGGGGGGGGTGTGGAAGGTGTGGGTTGAGTTAGTGAAAAAATACCTAATGATTTATGATTCAATAAAGTTGGCTACTATTTACTTGTTGTCGTGCCAAACATCATAAAAAATGTTGAACAACATTGTTTTTGGTTGCAGAGGGTAATTTCTTGTAATATCCCCCTCCAAAAGTATGGTTTTTTATCTTCATGCTTTATACTTTGGCTTTTGAAATATTTACTAATAAAATAGTTACCGTATTGGGAAGATAGGTTCCTGTTTCTGTTTTATTCTGTTTATGATTATTTAGAACTATGGATGGTCATGAACTTTGTGGAAGTATCAGGTGACCCTTTTTTTTATGTCCCTTGCAGTATTCTTAACTATTGCTGATTAGATTGTATTTTTCTTATATTTCAGGTCACCACCTACCTTCAAGAGATTGCTCCTGATCTCTGTGATCGAGTGGAGCTATATAATAAAAGAAATCCCATTTTTGACGAATACGGAATTGAAGAAGAGATCAATGGTATCCTAAATAAAAGGTGAGTACACCAGTTGATACTTATGAATCTATCAGTAAGTCCAGCATGGAATAGCTAAACTATTGTGCCCTCTTTTTTTTTTCTATTTCTTTTCTTTTCTCTTTTTTTTTTTTTGGGGGTGTAAAATGAATTTATTATGACTGTTTATTTCGATATAAAATGGGTGGAAGAAGAATGTAAAGTATCTAATTGTAGATTTTTTTCATTGGAAGTAAAAAAGGAGGAAACATAAAATTTTACAGTGGGCCCTTTTTTTGTGTCCAAAATGGCGAAATCTGTAAAATAATGTAGGAAAAGTAAGATATTTCCCCTAAATTATTTTCCTGCCATGTATTTTTTTTCAAAGTGCACAACAGTTTAAGGGAAAAAGATATCTACAAGATCAGAAAAACAACAACAACAAACAACTACAACAAAGCTGACAAGCAGTGGCACCCAAAGCAATTAATTTGATCCTCTTAAAGATACATCTATGATCGAGTCGAGTCATTTTACGCACACAAACATACAGACACA
Source organism: Protea cynaroides (assembly GCA_028583415.1). Lineage (NCBI taxonomy): Eukaryota > Viridiplantae > Streptophyta > Magnoliopsida > Proteales > Proteaceae > Protea > Protea cynaroides. The sequence continues at coordinate 1,620,826 of CM053265.1, forward strand.
CTAAGTAATGGCATTTGCAACATCTCTTTAGTATACATTAAATTCTTCTGAAATTTCCCTATACGTTAAAAAGGAATTCCAGTGGCTCAACATCTGTGTGCATTTATGCTTGCACATTGTGAGGAGGATGGATTTTTCACCCACGGGTGTCCTCTCTTTCGTTGCTCGAAAGAAGGAATTTTTCTAATAATAAACCAAAGATCTCGAAGGCTTTCACTTTATGCCCTTGTCCATCCACGCCAATGGACGGTGAAAATTTGGAGTTGCCACTTAGATGAGGTCTAGGACCTATAAATTGTCTCTCACTTGGAGATACGCTATGACTCATGACTCAATGGATTGGCTTCTGATCTTACCAGAGAAGGGTAAGTGTGAAATTACGAGTTGGGAAGGTGTTAGGCACCCAACTCACCTGGTCATGGACCGATCTCCTTTTGTCTTATCCTTTCCTACATTCTTAAGATTTATGTATGTTTAGGTCATTTAAACTAGCCTAAGTAGGCAAGTGGGGGCCCTAGACCAAGTTTTTAAATTCTACTAACTTAGGTTGCGCCACACAGGTTTGAAAAATTAAATACAAGTTAAATCTCGAGCTGCCTACGTATCCCTATGCGGCAGGAATCAGGCCTAACGTAGTTCGGGCGGGGTTGTAGTTGTGTGTGATGTACTTCCTTGACTAAGGGAACACGTGTGACCGTATACGAAGGGTGAATTCCTTGGAGTTCACCTTACAACTTCTTGCTGCCTACGTATCTCCTCAGAAAATTAAGTCAAATGTAGTTCCCATTAGTTGACAAGCTGTTGGATCCTAGATGGTATCACGCAAGAGGTACTCGAACCTTGGCTCCCCGCACTCAGCAAGGGTGAACTATCATTGAAAAACAGTTGATTGGTTCGCAAACCAGCTCCCAGATGTGGGAGGCGAGTGGCCTGAGGCCACAGATGAATTAGGATAATGACTAAGTTGGAGATTAGGCATGATCCCATCCGTCGTTGGAAACATGAAAACATAACACATTTTTTTGTATTTTTCTTTTCCCTTTTTTTTAAATATATTTTTCTCATAATAACCAAGAATGCATGGAAATCCTAACATTACCTAAATGACAAAGCTGCCATCAATAAAATAAGACCCAAAATGGGGGCTTACAACAATATTATAAAAATCCAAAACAACTAACTAGAATGAAGTCTAGTACTTGACTGTGGGTGCTTCTGATGAAACTCTCAAGTCTTGATGTGCCCGAGATTTAATCTCGTGTATTGTCCTACTCAGAAGTTGATTGTTAAGTTATAGTTTTGATGCTGATTATTTCCTTCATCTCGCAGGGTCTCTCTTGCTAATGGAGGTTCTCTAGTGATAGAGCAAACTGAGGCATTAGTTTCTATTGATGTGAATGGAGGACATGGGATGCTTGGTCAAGGGACTTCGCAGGAGAAGGCTATTCTTGATGTCAACCTTGCAGCTGCAAAACAAGTATGTTTGAAGCCAAACCTTTGCAAGCTCTTAAGGCACGCCTGTTAGATTATAAGCAAAGTTATTGAAAAGTGATTTTATTAGAAATGCCTGTCTCAACCTTATTTTTTGCATGTATATGATGTTGTTAGACACAATCAAATATAATCAGCTAAATTTTGTAGGATTTGTGCTTTTGAGGTTGGATAAGAATTAAGGTACAGAGGCAATGCCTATACCTCTCAGATGACTTGAAATGGGATTATGCACCCCCCTTACTTTTTAGCAGCAACAGGAGAAGTGGTTACATATCAAATTTCGTGAAAAAAAAAAATAATTATATATATATAACAAAAAAAAACTTATATGGTGTGAAGTCACTTGGTAAAAATGTCTTGTTTCCTACAGTTTCAACAATTGAGTGCAAGAAGCAACTGATGATCAATTTTAAAAAGTTTGTTCACTTTTTTCGTAGTGTTTAAAGTTTTATTCATATGGTGAATTGGATTAAATTAAACATAATGGTGGGTAAAATTACCCATTAGCTACAATAATTTTGTGAAGCAAAAAAATTGAATAAACAATAGATCTGCAGTTCTTTGAACTCCAAGTGCACATTTAGCTCAAAAAGGAAACAAAGACTACATTGAATGGACTGCCTTGCCTTTTTGTGTATGCGTGTGTCTCTACAAACTATAGAGAATTTACTGCAGTTAATCAAATAATCATGCCTCCTATTGCATATTACTAAAGTTGTAGCAATTGTGGATCTTACTTCCTTGAATTATCTGGATTCTCAATCAGTTGAGATTTCTCTAATTGGTTATAGGTGGGTCTTTAGATGTTATATTCTTCAGCAAAAGAAGTACCTTGAGGAAAGAGAGAAATGAAATCATTTAAATGCGTTGAAAGTTTTATTTGTAGAAGCTTTTAACCATAACATGTAATTGTAACGCCTTTTGGTGAGAACTTTGTAATCCTTTTGATTGAATATTTTAATAAACAATAGATACTTTTGCAGATTGCAAGGGAGTTACGCCTTAGGGACATTGGTGGCATTATTGTGGTAGATTTTATTGATATGGTTGATGAATGTAAGTAAAAGTTTTCTGAGGAACTACTTTTATTTGGCCATGGCTGTTACACTATGGTTAGCAAATTTTATTCTGAAATAAGCATATTGTGAATTTTTTTTTTTTTAATCTTTACTCATGGGGCTTAAATTAGATTTCGATCCATACTTTCTGCACTCGCATGGTCATTTTGTGATCTAGATGCATAGGAAGCATTTAACTCTATGGGTCTACTGTTTTAGATTGCTGAGTACTGCTCTATGTACTTAAATAGTTTTCATTTTTAGATTTAACCATTAATGCAAGTTTCAGTGTATGCATCTGAGCATCAATAAGCCTTTCATGGTCTTACCTTTCATGTAGAGAAGACTGGTTGGAGAAGGAGAGGAGGTTTAGAGAACTATCCTCCGATATGCCTGTGCCTTGCAATTGGCATTTGTGTGATGTATTCTGGGTCCACCAAGGAGTTCTTCCACGTTAAGAAAATGATTCATGGCATTTGTGTGATGTATTCTGGGTCCACCAAGGAGTTCTTCCACGTTAAGAAAATGATTTATGGTTCTGCTAGTGGTGCAGGCTAGACTTGGAATGGGGCATCTGAGAATTGTCTTCAGTTTTGACCAGCAAAAAAATAAATAAATAAATAAATAAATATATATATATATATATATATATATATATATATATATATATATATGGGGGGGGGGGGGTGTAATGAAGGCTAATCCCATGCCAGGGAAAATCCAGCTGGAGATAGCTTGATAGGATCACAAGAAATGGGGAAAGAACCAGAACAGAAAATTTACAGCAGATAGAGTCAAACAAATCAGATCATTTTCAGTCGATGGCTGTCCTGATGACTGGTCAGACATGCAGAATCGTATTAAGATCTGATGGCTGGATTATGATATCTAAAACAATCCTTATTTAAGTAGGAAAACTTGAAATGAGATTAAAACTGCTGTAAATCGATTTAAAACTAGACTTAAATCAGAAGTTCATAGATAGGAGAATAGGGTTGGAATCCACAAAACCCATGAAGAGAATGCACTCTTCACTAAGGAATCCACCTTAGCTTCACTTGGAATCTACCAAGTACACCTAGAATTCAGCCAGATAAAAACCACTGAATCGACAACACAAAGTTTAGAAAATTGGACATGTTATTTCTTCAAATCGATGTGATGACCAATGGCCATGACATATATTTGTAGCTTCCCTAAAAGTGTGTGATTGGCTAAAAAGAGCTTACATCATTCATCCAATAGAAAATAAGAGCTTCCATAATTTAACCAACATGAAAGCTCCAAACTAACCCATCACATCATTATCCAATAATAAAATAGGAGCCAACTCAGCTTGGATTAAATTAATCCCAAACCAAGATAGGCTTTATAATAAAAAAAAAATAAAGGAAACTATTCTTATAGAAAACTCCAGAAACTTGGACTCTTCAACAAGTTAAGATCTGGAATCTTGTTCAAAACAGAATATGATCATGAAAAGTTATTGGTCGCTGTGAGACTGTCATGGGTGGCTTGTCACTGTCAGATTTGGTTTCTTCTCTGAAACTTTTGCACAACCCTAGTTTCTGCATAAGGGTGGTGGTGTTTTTACATGTTAAACTTGGAGGGTAGTCAGTAAATTGTTAATTCTGTCACTTGAGAAAGCTACAGCCATTCAGAATAATTTAAACTTTCTGTTTTCAAATAACATAGGAATTAACAGGAAAACGGCAGGTGGGGAGTGGTGGAGGGTTTTATGTGGACCTTTTACTTTGAACTTCTTGAAGGCTGTCTTGCTACTTGATTCACATTGCTCTATAGTTGGCTTCAGTATATACTAGACTATATTTTCTAGAAGATAGATTTCTGTACAGAGAGTTCGACCTCTACAATCTTTTAGGCCTTGTAATATGCAACAAGAATGTCCAATTCAATGTAAAACTCTCATAGCGTTTCATTTGAAACTCTCTAGAGTTTCATTTGAGCTAAGAAATTCATCTAACCAAGCTTTATCACTCTTCAACTCTAACATCCTCAATTTAACATGATTTATAGTAACTCCAAGCAAATAAAGACTAACAAATTAAAGTCACTGGCAACATTATTGCAAAGCTTTACAAAATTTGTTGGTTAATGGCTAATCAGCGGATTGAGTTGGACTTAAACATGGGCTAATGGACAGTTTATGGGGCAATGAGCTTGAATAACTGGACTGAGAATGGGCTGATCTGCTCAATTCTTTAGCCATGTCCGATGACATCCAATCCATCTGGTCATTCCGAGGAAAAGATGCACATCTAAGAAGATTGTTTCTCTGATGACAAAGGGGTTAAAACATATCAAATTAACAAGCCCTCTTTGCTACAGGATCTTAATTCAGTCCAATACAAAAATCTGCAGAGAAAAGTAATAGAAAAAAATTCTTATCTAGAAATCCGACCGTCAGAAATTGATGAAATTTGGGTTGAATGGCCTTTATAATAGTTATGAACACCCCTCCAAAGTTGAAGAAGATCAGAAGAGAGTTGAAAAGGTTATGGGGCCCGCAAGTTTGCTGAACCTACTAGCGCCCAGATCTAAATCAAGTTTGATTGATTCTAATGGCTGTAGCAGCAAGTCAGCAAAGCTTAGCAGTCACTACAGGAGGTAAGATTCATATGCTGGAATAGAATGCTTGAAGTTAACATGAAAAAGAAAAGGATAGAGGAAGAATGATAGGTTGAGTCTCACAACCTAGTGAGGCTCAACCAGAAAATTTTACTCTTTAAATTTTCTGGAAAAACTCTACTGCAGCCAGCCTGCATTATCTTTATTTATAGCTTTGAAACATTACAAATAAAGTAGGAAAGAACTAAACTTGGAAAAGCTAAACCTCCTTTATAACTTAGGAAGTTTCTAAAACATAGAAATAGGAAAGTTTCTAAAAACTGGAATTAGGAAACTAGATTTTAAGCAAGTCTTAATCTCCAAGCAACTAAGACTTCTAAACTAACTAGCCTAATTTTTATGAAACTAAACAATGGAAATAAGTAAACTAGAAATTAGGAAACTAACCAAAAGATTCTAACTACTGCTGTTGGTACTGTTCATGTGAACAGTACCTCGTAAACAGTGTTCACGTGAACAGTGTGGGTTGGGCCCATGTTGACAGATCCTTGGGCTGGTCCACTACTGGCTGGTCCTTGGACTGCATCATTCTCCTTCTGAAACTTGTGGGTTTGTTCTGAACTCCTTAATTTGGAGCAGATAAAATTCCAAGTATTTGTGATCCTGAATTAGGTTTCCTTTCTGGAGGTGGGACAAATACCCTTGGTACCTGGTGACTCTTTCATTAATTGTAGTAATCATCAATGAACTCGGTTTGCTTTTTTATGATTGTAGCTGCTTATGGTTGAAAAAATTTTAAATTACCAGAGAAACGGAATGCACACCATACTTTGATATTGAAGCATTTAAACCACCTTTTGACAAGATTTTTATTGTGATTTTTCCAGCAAACAAGAGGTTGGTCTATGAAGAAGTGAAGAAATCTGTTGAGAGAGACCGATCAACAGTGAGAGTTTCTGAATTGTCTAGGCATGGACTGATGGAAATAACCAGAAAGAGGGTATGCTTCCTCTTAGTTGTGAAAATGAATCTATGATTTCTACAAGCATGCATCTTAGTTTTCAGTGGGTTATGTGATGCAAGTATTTAAGGCAACTTGAGATCCTTCTTGTTATTATTTATTATTATGCTGTTTAATCTAAGTGAACTGGTTGTGCAATTTGTCTACAGGTTCGTCCTAGTGTTACATTTATGATCAGTGAACCGTGCACTTGCTGTCACGCCACGGGGCGGGTTGAGGCTTTGGAAACTTCCTTTTCAAAAATCGAACATGAAATTTGCCGGTTGCTCGTAAGTTATTCTTGTTTTTATGTGAATCTTTGTTCACTGCTATATAGTTTTGTATTAAGAGAAGACATGAAGGAATTCCTTGTAAATTTATTTTATATATATATATATTAATTTTGATGCCACTGCCTCTATTATTTCAAATATTCTGTATGGAAATCTCTCTTTCTTTCCCACATCTCTCTTTCTATTGACTTTTTTTGGGTCTAATTTCTTTCCTACAGCTATACTGTAATTTCTTGCTGTTGTTTTTTAAAATTTTCTATTTTTGTTGCATTCTTGGTATAATTGTGGTATTTAACAAACATCTCATCTTCTCCATCAGGCAATATCAGACTGGAAGGCAGACCCTGGAAACCCGAAGTCCTGGCCAAAATTTGTGCTGAGAGTTGACCGTTTCATGTGTAACTACTTAACTTCAGGGAAGAGAACAAGACTTGCTGTCTTGAGTAGTTCTCTCAAAGTTTGGATTCTACTAAAGGTGTGTCTAACGTGAATTTTCTCACTTACAACATTTATTATGTGGGAAAGAAATGAATCTACACAAGAAGCACATTCTGATGCAATTCTTTTATTTGCTTGCTTGTTATGTACAATTAATGTGGACAATTTAATGCATTTGTGTAACAGAGTTATGTTTAATTCAAAACTTCATTTAATTCATTACATCTTTTGGTAAATCTGATCTTAGTTTAGGTGGTAAATCTGGTCTATATCCGTAAAGTCTGGACATGAGGTTCATATGTGAGTCAGGAGACTTGAAGCTTCCAATCAATAGTCTGTTGGAGATGCCTTTGGTGAAAATTTTATTGTGTTAAGACATTGGCAAATTTCTGATCCACTTTTGATTTGTTTGCCCACCCAAAAGAATCAATTGATTGTATGGTTTGGTTACGTTATCAGGTTGATTCAACATATGCAACTTCTTAGGACCCAGTGAGTAGTGGATCTTAACCAATCACCATGTGCCCTTGGTGTAGACATTAGTTACTGACTGAACTGCATACTCTTCTTTCTTCATTGAAAGAAGAAGAAGAAGAAAAAGATAAGACTTAACGAATTGATGGGAAAGCTAACCTATGTAAAATGGAACCTTTTTTTTTTCTTTATGTATCTTCAATAACAATGAACCAGGGATTGTACTTGCCATGGCTCGTATGACACCATGTGTTTGTCCATCACAAGACATTTCCCTGTTATACGTCTATAACACAGATGAGTAATTTCATGAAACTACAAATGCACGAACAATTTGTGCTGCACCAACAGGTAGGCTGGAATCCAACAGAGGTACAGATTACAATTGAAAAAAATAAAAAATTATGAAAGTGCATGCTTGACTCTATAATAGCCATCTTACTGATCACTTAAAACTTTGATGCATCAGGTTGCCAGAGGTTTTACTAGAGGTGCATTTGAGGTGAAACCATTTACAGGTGACAAGACAAAAGATGAGCAGCATCCAGTAGCCATTTCAAGACTGCGGTCAACTGAGACTGGGTCTTACAGTCCTGGTACACAATTAACTCTTTTTCCAATCAAAAAGTGGAAGACTCGTGGGAAATGAAGTTGCATGACTTAGCTCTCTTTGTTCTTTTCATACACCGACCTGCCTTCTCCTGCTTGGCTACCTTTGCTTTTATATGGTGCTGGCCTTCACTCACTTTGGATTACGTAGTGTTTCTGTCACCAATTTCAGTTCTTGCTATCAGAGTTATTACTGTGTCATTGTACTGATTTTTATGTATTCAACTCTTTCATCATCTTCCTTTGCCGTCCAACATCACAATTTTGTTTCTTGTCGCTTTACTTAAATCAAAATCATCTTAATCGGGTATTGATCCATGTGCTATCAAACTGGGGAATTTTATGGGTACCTTTTATTCATTCTTCCTTGAAGCAATGTTTAGATCCACCAGAAATACCAGGCCACCCTGAGCCATCAGTTGTTCTAGTGAGAGCGCTTATTCTCTGACCCTCTCAATCTATCTTTGTCGAAATTTCACTGTGTTGGCATTTTCAGCCTTCTAACTTTGCTGAGAATATACATCTGGGTATTGTGGTGGAGGTTGATCTCCCTCTGATGACAACCATTAACATTCATTTAATTGAAACCACAAGAGTAAATGAAGGCATACTATCTGGGAAAACAAACCTTCCATTTTCTGTCTTGACGCAGCAGATTCAAAGACTGAATTGTGCAATCCTAGTCCAAAGCCTACAGATTTATTTTTTGGGACTTCCTACCCTACTGGCGCCAAGGTTCTAAATCCAGGTATCGGACATGTCATTGGATCGGTGTACAGATCCAATAGGAAGCTGACACGTGATTAATATTGTATATAATAATATTTAAAAGGGGATTGGATCAGGATCGGTCAAATCCAAAACTGATACGATACAAATACCTTGAACCATGACTAGTGAGTGCCCTATGGGTGGCTTCTACGCTTACAGATACAGGGGGAGGGGGAGGGGGAGGGGGAGGGGGAGGGGGGGGGGGGGGGGGGGGGGGGGGACGAGGTGACACAACAGAGGGGTGTTCCCAGGCGGTTGTTTTCAATTGCAGAAACCCGATACATCAAATAATCCACTTCCAACATCTATTAGAGAATGTTAATTTTTTTTTGTCTTCCCTATTTTATGGGGTTTCTGGTGTAGGGTATACCATATGCAATGTTCAGATTGGATGATTGGGTCATGCCTCATGTAAGGTTTGGAACCGGACTCTGATCAGTTAAAACCACTGATGCTCACTGGCAACCCGACTGCAACCTTGGTGGATGAATGCCACTGGTCAAGGGTCCACTGAACACGGTTCCTGCTGGCCTCCTTGGTTGGCTCTTTATATCGGCTGTAAGTTCGTTTGTAACTGATTATAGGATACCTCAAAATCACATTTTAGTGATGCCTCAAGCCCAGCCATGGTATATAGAAATGGGTCAGAATCGGCAAAATCAGCTGAACCCAATTCCAATTAATGTCGATTCTGAGTTCGGATCATCTACATGTATATGTATTCTTCATGAGATTCCATCATCATCGATAGATTGTGAGATCCACTGGAAATAAACGATAATGAGATCCAAAAAAAAATACAAGTACATGCAAATGAATTATTCCTGTCGACTGCTACCACCTATCAGTCATAAATACTACTTTATCTTCATTTTTTACTCAGTAAAAAAAAAAAAAAAGAGAATCAATGAAACTTACCTCATGCAATTAGATGTAAATTCTTTGCTACCAAGAACGGGAGATGGTTTCAAGTGTGGATCATCTCCCTGTGGAGAGTTTCATGGGATCTCATCGCCGTCCATGGGTGTAGATCAAGCGCCTGTACAGTAGATCCTACAACCCATGGACGGGGATGAGGTCCCATGAAGTTCTCTGGATTACCAAGTTGGCCACATATCATGACTCTGAAAATGTTCATGTCTAACAAGCCAGCAAGCATATATGTAAGCTTCTTTAAGGAATCAAAATGTGGGTACTTCGTCATTTCCTTAGTTCATGTTTTCTAAGCTTATGCTATATAGTCTGCAATGGCTCTCTCTGTCTCTCTCTCTCTCTCTGACATACACAAACACACATCCATGCTGCAATCTGATCAGTATCTGTATCTTATTTTGTTAATATTGCAACCTGTTTCCCTTGGGATCCAGACAAACCTGAACTGTACAATAAACACAATAATAATCCTGTAGATAAATAAATCTTAACAATCAAAATGAAAATTTTCCTTCTTCGTCAGCTCCCCTGTTGTCTTCTATCTCCTTAGATCTTGTTTACAAAGAGGACAACAAGATATAATCCTAAGCCACTGATCCACACACCTTTGGTGAAAAATATGCGTACATGGCAACTGCCTAATCTCTTCCTTGTCTCTGTATTTGGCTAGGCAAATACAGCATTCCTGCATTCCAACAGCAAGAAACCCAAACCCATTAGTTCATTATAAGTTATGAGAGCATCTTTTGTTTTACTCTGGACTTATTAGTAGGGATCATGGTTCAAGTAATTGGAATTGGATAGATCGATTCGTATTGGTTTTAAGCCTGATCGATTCCCGAACTGATCCTGTTTTAATATTATTATATACAATATCAGTCACATGTCGGCTTCCCATTGGATCCACACATAACTGATAGTGTTCGATACCTAGATTTAGAACCTTGCCTAGTAGGGATTTATAAGAACTTACTGAATTTTCGTTCTCAGGGTCTGAATTGCTATCAACTTGTTTATATTTCCAGCAGGGTAAGTGGGAGATCTGATCATCAGTTGCCCCTCGATCAGCTGAACCCATGTTCATGTTGTAACCGAGGATCTTACTGATTAAAGGCACACAACAACAGAGCAAAAGAAACAGCATGAAAGGAAAAGAGTAGCTAATGGCATTCCAAGCAAGCAGCAACATGCAGAGAACATGAAGCTTAGGAGCTCGATTGAAGGATCCGAAGCGAGAATCAAACACCCAAACGTTACCCACCACGAACCAAATTGCAAAGAACAGTTCGAGGAAAGCCTTGGATTTGTTCATTAAATATGACCTCTGAAGAAATCGAACCCTAATCACAATGCAGAAAAGTAAAATGAATTAGTAAGAAACAAACCTACAATATAAAGATTAACATGGTTCGGCAAGACCACTCTTCTTACAGAGAATTCCCTCGAAACCTGTAAGTACATTAACTCAAATACACATATAACCCTAAGATACTTGAGCCCTTCGAGCTCTATGGGCTTTCAATGGTCATTCGGATTAACCCACAAACTCATGCAACATAATACAAGACATCCTACTCCCAACAACCTGTCTTCTCAATGTATGATGAGATGGATTTTACTTTCTATGATGAAGGGAAGAAAGATGAGGATCAATGTGGATTAACTACCTGGATTCTTCATTGCTTCTCTGCTGTTCTAAATCAGAGTTTCCTTGGATCAAATAAAGATGCTGATAGCGCCAGTACAGTAGAGGCAGAGTGAAGAGGCATCCAATGGCATACCCAACAATCCATGTCTTTAGAGGCAGCCCTGGCTTCTCCTCCTTGGAGGTAACCAGCATGAGAGATATGGCCATTATCTGAACAGCCAATGCTATGAACTCCAAGGTGATCCAAAACTCTGAATTGAAAGGGTTTGATCCAAGATCAGACCTTGATCCATTCTGATAATGGAAGACTCTTCTCAAGAAACTGAACCAACTCGCTCTTGAGATTCTCATTGCCGTCCTCATCAAGAACGACGACGGAGGGAGTCTAACTGAACCATCTCCGGTGGAATAAATCGATCGAAACGCAAATGGAATGCCAGAGCCATACGACGAACCCATCATACTTCCACTTTCTCAGAGAAGTAAAAGTAAAAGTAAAAATTTGGAATCTTCAGAACCCATAGCTCAAAACTTGGAAATCCATTGCTCAGAGAGCTCCTCTGACACTCTGGAAATGAGTTGAGCAGAGGGTATCCATTGAATAGATAGATAATCAAAGTATGGTCGGAGTCCATAAACTAGAATTGTAAAGAACAAATAAGGGGTTGAGAACCAGAAGAAGAGAGGAAGATGAAAGGTGAAGGAAGGCAGGTGGAGTTGGGTTGAGATGGTGACCAATAATCTAATGGCTTTTGCTTCGATTCCAAGTGAATTCATGGAAACTAACCGCCGGCCTAACTTTCATGGGTCTGTGATTATATGAATTGTTTATATAAGAAGATAACAGGGTTTTGGAAAGCTGAGAGAGACGGCATTTCGACTCTCGATCGACTCCAACTGCATTTCACCATACTAAAAGAAAAGATTAAAATCCACTGCAAATCTGTGAAAACAACCAGTTTTTTGTGTTGCCAATTGTTGTTTAAGATTTCGGAGGGAAGGAGGGGCTGTTCGGTTGGAGAAGATCTTTTTCCAGTTTCGCTGGCGTTAGTACATCGCACTGTGACGGTTAGCATGGTAAGGTATTGGCCGAGTTCAGTTCACCTGCATTACACCATCGATGTGGTATGGTATCCTCCTCTAGCATCCATTGAACACAGATGGCGATAGGATTCTGTGGAAATTACACATACTAGCAGGTGATCTACTCTCGGCCTACTTTGGATTTAGCCACGTGTAACTTTTGTGATGATCCAACTCAACATATGACCCACCCCATACATTCGGTTTTTTTTTTTTTTTTTTTTTTTTTTTTTTTTTTTGTGGATAGTAATCCTTAAGGAAATTTAATCTCACGACTTCTCTTTTACCAATTTAATTTCCTTGGGTTGTTTTTTCTTGGCATTTTTTGGTAAACCCTTTTACTTTCATGGTCTATGTATGTATTCTATGATTCTTAGAATACATTTTTCCACCCATGCATCGTTTAATTGTTTAGTCGTTTAAGGGGTGTTTGATAATTGTATGCATTCATGAATCTAGTTCAAGCATATTTTCTGAGATGACAAAAACAGTGTTTAATGGGCATTCTCATTCTTGGCTCATGGAATGCGTTGTAGAACACAGCATCACAACCTATTCCGGAAAGTGCTCTTTAAGTAATTCTGTGTTATGAGCCTATAACAGAAATGCTTTGTTATCTAGGGGGTGTTTGGTAACACTTCAGAAGTTGGATTCTGACTTCTGGAGCATAAATGGAGTAGAAGCCTGTTTGGTAACTCGGTTCGGACTTCTGGAGAATCCATGAGTGAACCGGCTCCAAATGAGCTCTAGAATTCAATTTTTTGGAGCATCAAATAGATGTTTTTCGACTTCAGAGTACAATTTTGGAGTAAAAATCACCCCACACCACTACTACCACCAACTACCATCACCAACACCACAACCCACCAGCCACCACCCACCACCGCCACCACCTTCCACCACCCACTGTCGCCACCACCACCACCACCACCACCATCCTCAATCACCACCCACCGCCACCTACCATTGCCACCACCACCAACCACCGACCACCAACCACCGCCACCACCCTCCACCACCACCACCCACCCACCGCCACCCTTCACCACCACCACCGTCACCAACCATCACCACTCACCACTAGTGTCACCATTTGCCACCCCCCACCACTGCTCTGGAGTTCATGACTAAATTAGGTTAACAAACATGTTTCTACTCTCTCATACTCTTGAATCTTTTTGAAGTTGGAGTAGAAATTTGAACCAGAAGTAAGAATCTCAGAATTGAAGTTTTATCAACCCTAACCTATCCTTGTATGTCAGGAATGCATTCCCTATTCTCAGAATACACACCAAATGCAGCCTTAGACTGTAAATAGTCTTAAAGCATTATCAATCTTGCAACAAAGTTTCCGAAGTAGATTTAATCACAATAGCGAAATCAAGATTTTAGCTTGAGTAGCTTAGCTAATGGTTGGTAAACTACCCCCTTACAAACAAAATGCAATTTGTTCAACATAAACTTAAACCAATACATTGAGGAGTTAGGATCCTCTCCCCACATGGGTACCCTCCTCACGACCCATCACCATTGATGGTGGAGTCATAGGTAGGGGAGTGTAGATCACCTACACGTAAGTGTATCCACCATGGAACCCATCACTATTTATATCTAATGGGTCTCACGCCCTATGGATGGTGATGAAGTCCCATGAAGAGTACACATACGTATAGAAGAACCACCCTAAGGGAGGTTACCCATGTGGGGAGAAGAGCTGGACTCTACATTGAGTTTTCATCAGAATAGTTATTCTCATCAAACGTTTAAAAAAAAAAAAAAAAAAAAAAAAAAAGACAATCAACATTCCATTACTACAGCTGCTTTAGACTATTTGCCGAGGAATGGACAACAGATCTACTTGAAAACATCACATAATTTACATAAAAACCCACGCCAAGTACAAAGGATGCTTATATTTTCAAAAAATGAATACGAGGAAATATACAACTCGTTCGGAGCACAAACCGACCTGATGATGAATCTAAATAGGAACTGTTACATTGTAAACAAAATGAATAAATACATTGAGCAAGGTATACAGAAAAGGCTATGAGGAGAACAGTCCCCTTATGGAACCTGACATCAACACAATTGATTTACTCTCTCTCTCTCTCTCTCTCTCTCTCTTTCTGTTCACAGGCTACAACCCAAAAGATGCAATGTTTCTTTTGAATGGGAACCTGAGATGATGCACACATTCCCGCACTAGGCAACAGCATAGATCTATAAATGAAATAATGGCTACTCTGCATTTTCTTTTGATTCTGCCAGCACAAACTCTGCATACAAATCCTTTAGAGCAATCACAACTGTTGTTATCAATGGACCCATTATGGCACCCTGTGAAACAGTATAAAGGACCCAACATCAACATCAGTATCACCATTTGAATCAAATAACACTTGTTAGCTACCAACAGATTCCAGAGAACAAGGGCGGTTACAACTACTTGTATACAGATTCCACAAAACATCAATGGACCAGGTAACTGAGGGTTTTTCTACTTGTAATAAAGACGGTTACAACGACAACTGTATATTGAGGTTTCTGTGATGGCCCAATGAATGTGCATTAAAGAGAATCGATTACAACTACATGTTGTAATTACCCCTTGTGCATTGAGGTTTCCATGATGGCCCAACGAGTGTGCATTGAAGGAAATTGGTTACAACTACATGTTGTAACAAACCCTAGTTAAATTCAAATAGACCCGTTAAGTAACATCAGGGATGTTAAACAAGCCCTTGCTTATGGTTGATAGTTAGTGGTTGGTGCATAACTAAGAAAGTTCCTTATACTACTTTTGCAAATAACACTATTGCAATTAAAACAAAAAAAACAGCATGCGCTACAGGCTCCTTTGGAAAGACTACAATGATTGGTTAAGGTTTCACCTATGGTTTCATGAAGTGAATGATGGTTTGCTACCTTGTCAACTGTACGAAGAAGAACAGATTAAAAGATTGTCTATTATTAGTGCATTATTTAGAGAATTCCCTACACTATATCACTATCTCCAGCCAAGAACAAACTTGCAATCAAATAAAGAGAACCTCCGTTGCAAGCCACTTCTGAAGAATAGCCCAAATGATTTTCTTTTTCCTTTTTTTTTTCTAATCATGCAAAAATAGTATTTGTGGTCCAATGGTTAGTATATTGTATGAGAATTGAGACACATGATAATAATGGATTAAGAAGGCAGAGTTATGGTTGGCACATAATTTTGAAAATTCCCTATACTAAATTACTACCATTGGAGCGAAAGAACACAATTATAATTAGCTGAATGGAGCCTAAAATGCAGGGTCTCCTTTGAAAAGGGTAATTTTATTAGTGTTCATGATGGCAGTGGTGGTTAGGACTTTGGACCCAGCACATATTAAACAGCAGTTTTTAAACTACTCTATAGTAGATGAATTATAAGGAAACCAAATGGTTGAATGCCTTTCCTGACTCTTCAATTTGGTTGCCTTCCATATAAAGCATAAATTTAAGCACGAAAGCAAGCAAGTGTTTTGATTGTTTTGGTTTTTAAGACCCTTTTTGTTCAGGCTATAAATCTACCAAGATTACCTGCTTAGGAAGTATACCGAAGTTTTTTTTTAGCTTCAATTGTCTGCTATTCTTGGTGCCGGTACTTCAAGTTCTATGTCTATTAACCAAGAGTAGGCGGTACCTGAATTTCCATGTCCATCTAATCATGGAAAAGGAACAAGAAACAAGTGAATATTTTTATACTAACCCTTGTTGGTCCCAAGGGACGGAGAATGTCAAGTTTCCAACTCAAAAGTTCGAACTAGTAGGTGGAGGGACTCTCCATATATAAGACCACAGGATTCCAATCTCATTAGCAATGTGGGACTATTCCCAATACTCCCCCTCACATGTAACCCCACCATTAGGTGGTGTATATGTGGCAATACAGATTATTATTATTTTTTTTAGGTGACTTGGTCCCTCTTTTTCAGGTGACTGGTCCCTCGCAAGGTAACTAGTCCCTTTTTTCAGGAGGCATACAGTCTCTATTTTTGGGTGACCGTCCTTTTTTCAAGAGGCATATAGTCCCTGTTTTATTTGGTGACCATCCCTCTTTGGTGACCATAGTTCCTTTTTGTGCATCTCTTTTTAGGGTTATTATGAGAGGGAACCTGGAGCTCTGATACCATGTCAAGTTTTCAACTCAAAAGTTCGAACTAATAAGTGGAGGGACTCTCCATATATAAGACCACAAGATTCCAATCTCATTAGCAATGTGGGGCTATTCCCAATAGAGAAGACTAGGTTAGTCGAAAGATGGTTATCAGTTGGTGACCTTGCCTATTCAGGGTAAGGAGGGGCCTGTATTGACTAACTTAGTGCTCTATATCTGATCTGTCATCTATCGTCACGAGAAATCCCTTCCTTCCTGATCAAATCAACCTAACGAAAATAAGATAAGCCAAGCTCCTAAATTATATCGCAGCTTGTTTTTTGCTCTTATAACTGGTTAACTAATTGATTAGATAGTGTTTAGAGAGGGCAAGTAAAATTAGAACAGAGCTGAATCAAAGGGGAATATCAGGATATCAAGAAACACCATATCAAGCAAGATGAAACATAGTGAACTAAAAAATCAAAGCAGATGGGAAAGGAAATTTACCTCCAGCGCAGATGGGAATAATGTCATCCCACCAATAATGCTAAGGCCAGTAAGATATGCACTGTAACCAGGTATGTCCTCCTGAATTTCGGTTGCTCCATAATCCATGAGAACAAGATGCATCAGGGACAATGTGATGGCCAATATATATCTACCTTCCACCACCAATTGGGCAGCCGCAGGAATCGTTGAAAGCCAAGAAGGAAAGATCGGCAGCAGAGGACTTATGAAGGCAATAACAGTTGACATGTACACAAAATGTATGGAGTAGAATCTAAATAAGAGCCAAGTGAAACAACCTTGAAACAGAGCAATTTCTGCAGTAGCTAAAAGAACGCCTGAAATAGCATTATCAAGGACTTCAACACATCGAATCCTAGTAGGACTTGAAATTGGAACCATACCCATTACTTGTTCTGTTACCCCACCGGTTTCTGATGTGATGAGATAATACAATACCCAAAAGAAAACCATGGACTGAGAGACAAAGTTGAGAAGACCTGCTGCTCCAGATATGATGGAGTTACCAATGGAGAACAGAAGGCTTGCACTTCCACCTAAAAGAGATTTACTACTAGCAAAGATGCGTTTCAACACTTCAATGCCTTGAAAAGCAAAAGCTTTAGCCTTCTCGACCAAATCTTCCCTGGTAATCAGTAATTCCCTGAAGATTTCATCAACCTCTACATAAATCTGTTCCCATTCACTGTTTGTAATCCGCTTTCTCAGACTCACAAGCTTCTCGGCAATGGGGGAAGGATTCATCAAAGCCGTGGAAGATCCTGAGGAATCAGCCTTTTGAGCTACAACGAAATGCTTAAACCCACCAACAAATTCTGTCAAGTTATACTGCAAGGCCAGACTATCGATCTGTTGAGACACAGCTTCATATAACTTGGCAGTGTATCTATCCATCATCCCAGGAACATCATTCTCATCCATCCATTTCTTAACGCCAATCCTCTCTGCGTAATTGTTCTCTTCTAAACGCAATTTCAGCGATATAACAGCATCTTTACCCTCAACACCGATCTTATAAGAGAAGTAAACAGAACCCCCAAGAAAACCAACAATCATACCAAAAATCAACCCAATGGCGACGATAGTCTTCAACTTCTTGAGAATCCCGCGAGTAAGGAAAGCACTAATTCGGCTCCGGCGAAAGCTCATGCTCCTCATAGAAGAAACAGCAGACATGGTCGAATCGACACTGCCAGAAGTAAACATGAAACCTGAAACGAGGAGCGCAAGAGACCCTAAACCACCCATCTGCTCATAAGCGATCACGAAGACGCCAAAGGACACAAGCCATCGGACCAGCTTGGAGAACCGATTCTTAGTCTTTTTGGGAGGCTCCATTTCCTTCCCACGTCGGCGGAGGATGACTCGGAGACAAGCGTCGCGAATGTCGACAAGGGTACCAACGAAAACCCTAAAACCCGCGACAGGGACGGCAAGAAGAGTCTCTGTGAAGCCTAATTTCAAGGGTTCAGACCAAAAGGCGACGAGGGCATCCTGGATACCTCTGAGAGGAATGGAACAGAGGACGGCCCATTGAATGGGACGGAGATATTCGTCAAGCAGCCTGCAGACGCAGTAGAGCAAGAAGATGGAGATGGCGACGCCAGCGTGGGCCATGGCTATGTAGAGAGCGAGGCGGATTTGAGGGTTCTGATAGGGATGGAGGCTGGTAGTGGTGGATTCCATGTTGGGTTTGTTCTTCGTCTTGTTGTTCTGGGTTTTTTCAGGAGCAGCAGGAGGAGAAGGATCTGGCTTACGGACGGAACCAGATTGGAACATGTCTTGCCAGGAGATATTGGAGGAATCGGTGGTGTTAGAGTTTGGGTCGGAATAAGGGACCAGCTCCATGGATGGAAGCCGATCAAGCAGAGGCGACCCTCACTCCTAAGTCTTACCTGTCAATTCTCAAGAGGAATAGAGACTGAGAGAGAGAGAGAGAGAGAGAGAGAGAGAGAGAGAGAGAGTGGAGAGAGTGGTTGACTTTACTGTAATTCGTGCACGTCGAACTGAGTGCGAGACGACTATGTACAAATCTGCAATTCCCAAGAATATACTAAAATGGTGGAAAATGGAAATAGAGCTTTCGTTGTTCAAAGTTCAGACATGAAAACCATCGATCATCGTTCTTGTTAATGTTTTAGTTTCAGTTCTTTTCAGGGAAAATAGGGTTTTAGCTTACAAGAGGAGAAAAGACTAACTTTTGGTTTAGACGACAGTGGTCGGTGCAGTGGTAATGGTGGTCTACTCTCAAGTTTCAGTCCGAGAAAGGAGAGCAGACGATGTAAATCCGAGGAAATTGGGGACGGTGATGACTGGACCAAAGAAATGATTGCAGGCAGGTTTTGTTGGTGTATAATGACAGAAATGCCCTCAATTTGCTTGTC
Source organism: Protea cynaroides (assembly GCA_028583415.1). Taxonomy (NCBI): domain Eukaryota; kingdom Viridiplantae; phylum Streptophyta; class Magnoliopsida; order Proteales; family Proteaceae; genus Protea; species Protea cynaroides. The sequence continues at coordinate 1,640,260 of CM053265.1, forward strand.
TCCTGCGTCACAAGAAAAGTAAATCCCTCATTCCCAGTATTCTCTCGTACGCGCGTTCCCATCGATCTCGGATTGATGCAAGAGCCATGCGGTCGGGTTTTTGAAAAGGTCGGTTAATTAAAACGCGTTTAAAACGTGTATCGTATTCCTGTATTGATCTCAAATATACAATAAAATACTCCTTACTTTAAGTTTTGCTTATTCATATCCGTATTTTAATCTGCACCTTCTAGAACAATGAATCAATTGATTTCACATCATTTAATATTCTTATTGCTTTTTATATGTGATCAATGTAAGGGTTAAAGGCTGACTACTTCTTAATAGTTTCTAAATTTATTACTTTATTATTTTTTTCTCACAATTTATTACTGAACACATCATCAATGTTATATGTTCCCATTGATTTAGATATAATTCTTCAATTTATGAGAGTATATTGCTTCTTTTTTCACTGTACCGTATTATATTTGATCTGTTTAAAACCCGTACCATCCGTACTAATTTTTTTTTGCCGTTCTCAAAATATTTGGTCCTTTTGTTACCGTACTGTTCTTGTTTTGTTCTGTTTAAAACCCATCCCGTTTCATACTTTTTATATACCTGTTTTAACTAACTATGGTCTTGGCCATAGTTAGTAAATACGTGTATAATACACGTATTAAATGCTTACCATTTTTTTAAACGAGTTTTTTTTTTTTTTTGTATTTTTCCGAATATACATAAAGAGTCTCGTAAAGTTTTTTTAAAAATAATGAAATGTATTATACACGTTTAATACGTGTATGGAGTATTAAACGTGTACAATATGTTGACAGTTATTAAAAAATAATAAATTAAAAAACAAATCCTAAAAAAGAACCCTAAAGTCTACTGTCGAAGGTTTCATTCCCCAAAGTAAAACAGAACCCTTCATCCCTTCCACAGTCGTTGGCAACTCCAATAGCTTAGTCCTAAACTCACGATTTGTTCCTCAAATCCTTTCCATGGCCATCGGCGTGCAATGATCCTGCAAGCATTTAAGCCATCTGCGACACTGTCAATTTGAGCTTTGACATTCTGTATATAATACGTTTCATTATTTTTTAAAAAGAAGTTACGAGACTCTATATGTATATTCGGAAAAATACAAAAAAATCGTTTAAAAAACGATACGTGTATTATATGTGTATTTACTAACTATGAACAGGATATTCAAAAGCTCTACAGTGCTCTTTTTTTTTTCTTTTTTTTTTTTTGGTAAAAAAATTTCTATAGTATTGAACCCATAGTAAATACTTACTGTGAAAATTTTGCACATTTTATAAGTGAAGACTTTTCAGAACTATAATATTTAAGTTTTTATATTTGATGAGATGATAATTTTGTGTGGGATTTCATGGATTGGAAGGTTTTTTTATTTATAAATTCTATTTATATGTTAATATTTTATTTGTTGAATGCTATAGATGTTTATTGCATAGTAAATATATGTCCATATTTTTTTCTTGATTTTTCTATAGGCTACCGTATTAAACACGTAGTAAACACATACCGTATTAATGCCTTACATTTTTTTTAAAAATGGATTATTGGTCCTCGTATCAAAGTCTGACCTCGTTTAATACCCGTACGTATCCGAATCCGACTTTTTCCCGTATCCGAACTTACTAACTATGGTCTTGGCATAATGATGGTATGGAGCATGATTTTAAATCTAGGTATGGGACATAGTATCGAACAATGTCTAAAATCCATCCGATCTCTATGGATTCAATAGAAACTAACATGTGTCTGATCCTTATTAAAATAATATTAAAATAGGTTGGGATCTTAGATGGACTAAATCCAAAACCGATATAATATAAGTGTGAACCAGTTTATTCTTACTCTAGGATCAGAGATCAGATCCAAAACTTATACAAGTATATAGACCAGTTTAATCTTCCCTCTTTTATTCATTCAACAAGTACCTCTTTACCAGGAAAAAAAAAAGAAGTAAATACCTCGTGTATTTTCATGCATTTCTATGTATGGTGCCCTCATTAGTATCGTGTACTATGCCACTATCGATTCTTGGGAATCTTAAAACCTGATTTGCCACTTGACAAATTCCGTTTAGATCAAAACTTGTCAATCTACCTACCTACAAAATTTGATCTCCATCCAAACAAATCACATGGTGAAAAGAATGACCAAGAAGAGAGAGCTCTCTCCACCACCATGAACGAATAAAGATCATGAGAAAAGGTTTTCTGGATGGTGGAGTGTGAGATACAACAACACCTCACTCCTCTGACACTCTCTTTCCTCCCTTACCCCCTATTGCATGATCTATCGTCTTCTGCAACTTTTGGTGGCATAGACAACAACACTATTTAGATAATCTCTCCCTAAATCGTATCCTGAGAAGAAAAAAAAAACACTCGCTCCAAATTTAGATGAAAAATATAATAATCAAATGCCTAACCTGACCTGACCTAACCTAACTACTAAAGCTAGAAATCGAACTAACTCTTTAATAAACAGTCATGATCTAGTTTGAGAAGTAATGCATTACTTGGTCGGAAAAGGATCCCAACGGCCTGATCAGGACCGGTAACTGATTGTGACCACGAGACTCCCATTACTGCAAGATCTAGGAAAGGGCAGAATGTACACAATCGTATCCCTGTAACACAGAAAGGTTGTTTCAGTATTTCAAACCCGTGACTACCAATTTACAATATGACAATCTTACCGTTAGACCAAGGCTCGTCCTCTAACTCATTGTGACTAGTAAAACTAGCTTGAAACCCAAAAAATTCAGATTTATTTCCCAATAAATCCTTTGAGAAATTTATTGGCTTAGATAAGGGAGCCCACAAATAAATTAATGGGCTTCGGAGACGGAGCCCATTAAAGAATGCCCACGGAGAGAGTTTGTGAGGGAGAGTTTTGATAGAATCCTAAATTGTAAAATAAGGAAATTTGTTAGAGAGAAATGTAATTTAGAATAGTTTTAGTAGTATAGTATGCCTATGTTGTATAATATATTAGTAATAGTTTATCTAAAATTGTGTAATTCACTTGCTTTGCAATCGGTTTGTATATTTATGAAAGCTCGCTACCCACATTGTCTAAACATGTAATTGCTTTTAACCATTGAATGATCCATCAGTGGATAAATAAAACAGTGATGACTGAACCCTCAACCGAATCAACCCAAGAACTAACCAGATTATGTTGTTAAAGGGATTTTATACCGATCAAAATGATGTGGACAGATGATTCAAATAATCGATTCTCGACTTGACCGATCCCCAATCCAATCATGTTTAAAGTTTTTCATTGGATCCGTACACCGATTTGATCCGGATTGGATTGGTTTTAAACATGACCGATGCAGTGTCGGATACATGGATTTAGAACCTTAGATAGTAGGGGTCTAAAAGCAACTTATGATAGTAGGGGTTTAAATGCAAATTAACTACATGATTTGGACCTGAGGTTTACTCCCTCACACCGTGTTGGGGATAAATATTACCCCCAATAAACACATGACATGTGGAAAGCAATCAAAGACCAGCCAACCATGATGCGTGGAAACCAACCAAAGACCAGTCAAACTACACCAGTCTACAAGGGCAAGACAAACTTTTCATATGGAGTAAAAGGATACACCCGCCATTATCCATATTGGTTGAGGATAAAAGAGACATCACGCAACACTTGATATCATCAATAACTGCGGCTATTAATATTCAACTGCCAAAGTCAATTCACTTGAATATTATATGAGCTTTGGCTCTATTTGCTCTAACATACATCAACTTTGCCTTTGTCTTCGGCCAGCTCACCTTTGCTCGGTATTTGCCATAACCTTCCTACCCCACTTAGTATACAAAATGTTAGGCTTAACACCTAATTATCTATGGGCTAGAGTCCTACCTAACTTAAGCATCGAAGTGGTCACAGGGCAACACGTTCGACCCCGCCTTTGCCTTGTTCTATCGTTTGTAGGTTTGACGATCAACAGAAGACCTAGGCGCGGATTTGGCGGCAACACACCCCATATGAGTCTTTGAGAAAAAGTTGTGAAGACCCATGTCATGTTTTAGGCATGTTTAGAGTGATGAAGTATGGTCTTTGGTAAGTCACAGCATGGTCCAAGAGCGTGTGTAATAGCTAGTAGAAGAGGGGAATGAGAACATATCTCTTCAAAGTCCCCAAAGAAAGCTCCTAAAGGCAGCACGGCAGCACATAAAGAATGTGATCAACCAAACAAAATAAGGGGAAGAAGAGAAGGATATATAGGAAAGATATTGGTTAATTATAGTTGAATTACTTCATTATATAATTCATGAGCTCTGAAACCTAATGTTTGAGCCTCACTGTATCCAGAAATTATGGAAATAGGGAGAGAGGAAGAAGATGAAGACATTTCCTTGTCCATTGCAGCTATGCAAATTGCTGGGGCTAATGGATTTGATCACAACATAATGCCTCAAGGATATCTAAGAAACAAATCTGCAGAGATAGATATAGAGGAAGTGGAAATCAAGGATCGACCTCTCCCGATATTTCTCAAGGTATTCAGTCTATCTCTTACATTCAAGATTACTTTTCTTTGGCCTTAACTGCTTCAGGAGCAAAATACTTAGTTGTCTGTCTGGACTGTGAGTTTCTTCCATTTTTATCCATCAAACAGTTTGAAGATGTCGAATACAAGGTAAGATGCAGCCAAGCTTCCACTAAAAACCCTGTAAAGGATATGATGTCAAAGGTTGCTTCTCAATTGAGCATGGAACAAGATAACTACAAGCACATCTTGAAGGGTATAACAGGTAGCATAGGCCCTGGAGAAATCCTAGCTTTGATGGGACCTTCAGGTAGTGGGAAGACAACCTTACTTCAGATAGTAGGGGGTAGATTACATGAGAATGTGAAGGGAAGCATAACATACAATGACATACCATATAATCCTGCTCTTAAGAGGAGGTTGGTTGAATTAATATTAGAACTCTCTCTATCTCTCTATTTATCTATATATCTATCTATCTCTCTCTCTCTCTCTCTCTCTACATTATATTAAATATTTCCATCACTTTACAGGATTGGATTTGTCACTCAGGACGATGTGCTCTTCCCTCAACTAACAGTTGAAGAAACCTTGGTTTTTGCTGCATTTCTAAGGCTACCCAGCAACATGACTCGACAGCAAAAGTATTCAAGAGTAGAGATGATTCTGAAGGAATTAGGCCTTGAAAGGTTTGTTTTTAAGACCAGAACAAAATCCAATCTTGCAGCTAAGCTCATTCATGTTGTGTATGATCAGTTTGTTTTCTTTCCATTTCCTCTTTTTCTCGGTATGACAATGTTCTCCTCTGTTTGGCTTATGACATCCTGGTATATGAAAATGAAGCTTATACATTGATGAATGAATTTGTGATTACTGGTATAACAGACTTAATGATAGATCTAATTGTCCGGTGACTTGTAGTTGTCGTCATACAAGAATAGGAGGACAACTGGTGAAAGGAATATCAGGAGGTGAAAGAAAAAGAACTAGCATAGGTCATGAAATTCTAGTAGATCCTTCTTTATTGTTGCTCGATGAGCCCACTTCAGGCCTTGATTCCACCTCTGCAAGTAAACTCCTCCAAATCCTTCAAGGGTTGGCTAAGGTATCATAATCTGGTTTTGATCTCTAGTTGCAAATTTAAATTCTAGGACAAAAATGATATATACTCTTAGGAATTGAATTTAATGGTTCAATAGGCAGGACGAACAGTGATCACAACAATCCACCAGCCCTCAAGTAGGATGTTCCACATGTTTGACAAGATTCTCCTAATATCAGAAGGTTATCCGGTGTATTATGGGAGAGCCAGAGACTCTGTGGGGTACTTTTCATCTTTGAGGTTCATCCCTGAGATAGCCATGAACCCTGCAGAGTTCATACTAGATTTAGCTACTGGACAAGTGAATGACATTAGTGTCCCCCAGGATTTATTAACACCTCGAGGAAATCCTGAATTTGAGGGGGAGGTGATCAAGGTAAGTCTCATTCTTCAAATTGAATATTTTTATGCTTCTGATTAAATTTCAATTACATTTGCTGCAGAGCTTGACATGTTTCCATGTGTATTCTATCCATTCCTGTGTGTTAGTATTTGCAAAGGAAATACAAAATCGAAGTGGAACCGATAGAAAAGGGAGAGAACCATCGAATAAGAAAGGCACCAGAGCATCTTCAGCTAGCTATTCAAGTTAAGAAGGATTGGACCATGAGTTGGTGGGAACAATTCACAATATTATCAAAGAGAACTTTCAAAGCAAGATGTAGAGATTACTTTGACAAGCTAAGACTGCTTCAAGCCCTGGGAGTTGCAGTGTTGTTAGGCCTTCTTTGGTGGAAATCCAAGGTGGGAACTGAAGCTCAACTCAGAGACCAGGTATACATAAATATCTGTTCCACTAATGAAAGCTCTCTCTGAATCACTGGAGTTCAGTCTTGACTCATTGAGTAATATAACAGATTGGCCTATTGTACTACATCTGTATTTTCTGGAGTTCATCATCGATATTCGGGTCGGTGTATGTCTTCCCATTTGAGAAAGTCTACTTGGTGAAAGAGAGGAAGACAGATATGTACAGGCTCAGTGTGTACTATGTTTGTAGCACCTTGTGTGATATGGTGGCTCATATTGCCTACCCAACCTCTTTCATGCTAATCTTGTACTTCATGGCCAACTTCAAGAGAACATTTGCTTGCTTCTTTTTGACACTGTTTGCAATAATGTTGGTAGCCATAACCAGCCAAGTAAGTTGAAGTAAATATCTAGAGTTGATGTAACATATAGTTTTGTCAAGAGTCATATAAATTTCTTATCTTTCTCTCTCTACATAGGGGGCTGGAGAACTCTTTGGTGCTGCAGTTTTAAGCATAAAGAGGGCTGGGATGATTGCCTCTCTTGTGCTAATGTTGTTTCTCCTCACTGGAGGCTATTATGTCCAGGTATTTACCATTTTTTCATTGAAATCCTGTTAAGAGTTTGAACTGAGAAGGCCTGACACTTAAGCCAACTTGATTTGATAATCCATATCTGTTTGATCATATGTTGCAGCACATACCGGTGTTTATAAGATGGTTGAAGTACACATCTTTCATGTACTATGGATTTCGGCTTCTATTGAAGGTACAATACTCAGGAGATCAGTTATACGAGTGCGAAAGCCAAGGTGGATGCCGAAGTCTGCAGAGCTCCCCATCATTTGACACAGTAAACTTGAGTGGTGGCATGAAAGAAGTCTGGATCTTACTGGCCATGGCTCTAACATATCGATTTTGTGCCTATGTTTGCCTTCGCAGGAGAATAAGCATTTGCAATGTTTGATTTTACCCAACAGATCAGTGGTTGCTAGACATACATGTTTCATTCCTTAAGGGATGCTGTGTGGACCTATGTCATCATCACTTGTCTTTGATTGTGTTTGTGGTTGCCACAATAAGAACCCAATATTCCAATCATTGTTGTATGAACACTTAGTCATCAAATTTAAAATAAAAATAATAAGGAAAATTTATTCATACCTCCTCTAGACTTAGGTCTAAATACAATCTCTACCTTAAAATTGACAAAAATCCCCAAAGTTATGTTCATCTTTAGGGAAAAAAAAATCTCTAAATTTGCAGTGTTTGAGCATGATGGTCCAAGAGTTAAACCCACGAACGTTGCAACTTACCATGGGGAAAGCCTTTTTCCACGTGGGTGTGAAGGTTGATTTATTCATAAAATTTTATGCTTAACACTGTTGATTAAAAGAGAACGGATGTAATTGTCAAAAACTCAGACTGATGTTGTATTTAGACTTAAGTCTAGGGATCTACGAATAAATTTTCTAAATAATAATAATGAAAAAAAGAAGGGTATCATGTCATGTGGACCCTATGCCCAAACAGAAGAAAAATAAAATAATCATCCTGCCCTCTTAAAATGAAAAATCCCATCCTTATTAGATGCCTCATACACTCATTGGCCAACAACTAGATCAGGCTCAGCCCAAGACCTTGACCTTACCTAGATTAGCCCTAACCAACCTTAGGGCCAGGATATCTCAGTCCAAGACCGAACTTTCACTATTAGAATTAGGGATGTCAATTTTGAGATCGAACCGGTAGCTTGGACCGATCCAATCCAAATTAACCCAAAACCGAACTATTATTGGACATGTTTCAGGTTGAAGTATGACATATTCTATTGGTTCTGGTCTGATCCGGGTTAGCCCGAAATAGGCTTGGAAAAGGGGACCGGCGTGTCTGAACTAGATAACGGCCCTAACCAAACCGATTTGGGCCGAATACTAAATCCTAGCTTCACTCTTCAGCCTTCTAAAGATGACCTTAACAGCTTTTTTACTAGACTTTCAACCCAAACAAGCCCAAACCAGCCCGATAACAACCCAAAATCCGATCTATTAGTTAATGTGCACGGCGGAGTCCATCCGGTTCGAATTTCTTAACAGATACGTTTCGGTCAGCCCTATACACCGATTTGACCGGTTCAGTAATTGGTCAGTGCCAATTCCAAGATCATCGTCATCAAGTCACGTATATATATATATATATACGGTACTCTGTTCGGCAATAAAGCGAGGCAGAGCGTGCAGAGAAAGCAAAGGCAGCAGCAAGTAATGGGAGTGGAAGTGGAAGTGGAAGTGGAAGTGGAAGGGAAATCACGGGAGACGATACCATTAACAACGGCGAGGGAAGAGGTGGAGGGAAGTCAGGAAACATGGAATCAGAAAAAGCAAACCCTAATCCAAGACCTGGCTCGTGAGGTTATCAATGGCGACCTGGAATCCAAGATACAGGCTGCCAAAGACATTAGGAAACTCGCCAAGACCTCTGTCAAGACGCGCTCCCACCTTGCTACCGCTGGCGTTATCCAACCCCTTGTCTCCATGCTCATCTCTGCCAACCTCGACGCCAGACAAGCCGCTCTCCTAGCTCTCCTCAATCTCGCAGTTCGTAACGAACGGTTAGTCCCCCCTCCTCTTCCTTGCTTGATTCTTATCGGAGTAACAGATTCAGCTGGGTTTTGTGGTTGACTATTGTTGTTTGTGTATACTACTATGGCTTCGTTGCTAGAAATTGGATTTCATTTGCTGCCCTTTCCCCCACGGCTTCTTAGAATATATATGTTATTTTTTTTATGAAGTCCTTTCTGAATTAGGGTTTGATGGGTCAGTTAGCCCATTCACTGTGTAAGTTCCTCCCGACTTTGAAAGTTTGGTTACCGAATTCGTATGTTCTGTATTGCTCCATTTCGAGGAACGCAGTCTCTCAAACCTTTTAGTGGAACGCAGTCTCTCAAACCTTTTAGTGTGAAGTTAGATGTTTATGTTCAATTGCTAATATCATTATAATAGGGAAATTTTCACCAACCACCCAAAAAGCTTTGGACAAATCACATACCACCCAAATTACCCAAACGTTAGAAAATTCGTTAGAAAAATCATGAATGACAATAATACCCTTATTGTAAGGGGAAAATGTTTCCAAGAATGTTTTGTTTGAAAATTCTGTCTTCAACAACAACGACATCCTCGCACTGGTTCTTCTTCAGAGAAGAGTTCCTTTTTCACCGGAATTGGCGGTGGAGGTGGTGCTTGTGGACTTTTTTCACCGGAATTGGCGATGGACCCAAACGTTAGAAAATTCGTTAGAAAAATCATGAATGACAATAATACCCTTATTGTAAGGGGAAAATGTTTCCAAGAATGTTTTGTTTGAAAATTCTGTCTTCAACAACAACGACATCCTCGCACTGGTTCTTCTTCAGAGAAGAGTTCCTTTTTTCACCGGAATTGGCAGTGGAGGTGGTGCTTGTGGACTTTTTTTTTCACCGGAATTGGCGATGGAGGTGTTGCTGGTGGACCTTTTTTCACCAGAGTTGGTGGTGGAGGAGGTGTCGGTGGACTTTTTTTCTTTGTTGGGTTTCCTAGAGGAGTTGGAGGCAGCAGTGGTGCTGACGCTAAAGGGGTTAGCTTAACCGAATTAAACTGGATTGATTCATCATTTATTCACTGAAACCACATACATTGATTTTCTATTTCTTATAATCTGCTTTGTGAGTAATCAGACCCAGCTTCCTTTTTTGGGCCAATCATGCCTCAGTTTTCCTTGGCAACATCTTATCACTTTTGGTCCAATGCCGATCATTGAAGAAAATCCAATGCCGATCTGGTCTATCGGTCCTGTTGAGTGTGAAGACACCATTGAGGTGCAAAGTTTCAAGGATTTTCTCCTTCCGCTCTGCTCCTCCTCCTTCTTCGAATCTACTTCTTCCTCCTGAATTTCAGATATAACTTTCCAAAAAATCCTCCATTGAAATTTCCATCGTATCTGTTGAACTCATGGCAAGGTAACATGTCTTGGCAAGGTAACATGTCTTGGCAAGGTAACATGTCTTGTTCTTGAAGAAATTTCTTGCTTCTGCATTTTATTTTTGATTTGAAAATTCTTGTTTTTGAAATTTCTTTCTAGCTCATCTTCTTGCTGCGGCTCTGTTCCTTGGAAAATCTAAAGAATATTTTTTTCTCATTTCTTGTTTCCTTCATTCTCGGTGGATTGGAGTTGGTCGGCGGATTTTGAGGGAAAGAAACGAGGAAAGAAAAAAAAACCTAGAGAAAGTGAGAGCCGTGAAAGGGTTCGGTCCCTTTTTTGCGGCAGATTTGTAGAGGGTTAAAGGTGTTTGTGCGGCTGAGGTTTCAAACCCTTGAAGAAAAATTGCAAGAAGGAAAAAAATAGAAGATTGGAGCAATGGGTGCGATGATTCATTGCAGTTATAGAGGATAAACGTCTATACACAATTTCAACTCTTTTCCGTCAGTTAATGGACTAACGTTTGGGTAATTTGAGTGGTAGGTGATGTTTTTAAAAAACTTGGGTGGTAGGTGATTTGTCGAAAAATTTTGGGTGGTAGGTGAAAATTTTCCATTATAATATCATTCGTGTTGTAGCGGGAAGGAACTTATTATATCTTCTGAGAACCCAGCTTACCCGGGGATGGAGAGAGGGAATGGGGGATAATCTTTATATTAAATGAGGAAAGTGGCGAAGTCACTTGAACTTTGTGACAGTGTTGGGATAACTAAGTGTCCTCACTAAAAGTCCATTAATGAGGTGCATGGTGTATCCCAAAAGTTTGAACTAGCAGGTGGAAGGACTACCAGGTGTACAAGGGGTCTGTAGACTGCTAATTATTAGCTAGTATGGGACTAAGCTTGCATGGCAGTACGTACTGCAGACTCATGTGTACGGTGAAAACTTGCTCTGATGCCATGTAAAATTTTTATCCCAAAAGCTTGAATTGATAGGAGGAGGAACTCATAGGTGTGTAAGAAGGGCGGGGGGCTGTAGGTTGTAGGCTCATGTGTAGTTTAATGTGGGACTGAAATCAACACATCTCTTGTCAGTCCCCCCCCCCTCTTTTCTTTCCCTCCTCCTCTTTCCCCCCATTCTTTACCTCTGTTTCCTTCCCATATTAGTCATTTTGCAAGTATAGCTGTGGTGGTAGGTGGTAATCTTTAGGTTTCATCTAGTGCAACGGATCCTAAGGTAAAACCAAAAACAAGGCATTTAACATTAAAAAGAGAGAGGGGGAGGGGGGGATTTTCCAACTAATAGCAATAACAATTGTATTTATCTTACCACATGTACTACTTAACTTTCCAGTTGAATCGTATTGATTTTCGGTGTTGAGTCTTGAAAGAGAAGATAGGGCTGAAGCCTGAAAGTGAATCTTGCCATCTTGCATTTTGATGGAGCAGTAATTGCAATCTGCGTTGAGTCTTGGGAGAAAAGATAGGTTTTAAGCCTAAAAGTGATTCTGCCGTTGAGAATCTGAGAAATGAGAAGACGTCGACAACTCTTTTGCTTGGTGACATGAACCCTAGAAATACGGTGAAGATAGATTTTAATTTTTCTTAATATGAAAACTAAACCTAGAAATATAATAGCTGAAGAGTTTTAATATTTTTTTAATATGGAAATTGAATCCTATGTTTTAATATTTTGTTAATATGGAAATTAAACCTAGAAATATGGTAGGTGAAGAGTTTTAATATTTTTTTTAATATGGAATCTTAGGTTTTAGTATTTTTTTAATATGAAAAGTAAACCTAGAGACACGGTAGGTGAAGAGTTTTAATATTTTTTTAATATGGAAATTGAATCCTAGAAATATGGTGTGGAGACGTAAAGTCAGGTTTTAATATTTTTTAACATGGAAATTGAATCCTAGAAATATGGTAGGTGGAGACGTGTAAAGTCAGGTTTTAATAGTTTTGTAATATAGAAACTATTTAAATACCTAAACAGATCGGAGCGGATTATATCTGTTCATTTATAGTGCTATCCGAATCCGCATCCGCCTCTGATCCCACACATTCGAATTTGCATCCGAATCCAATTGTTTGAATTCAGATTCCCCTTAACGCATGCATATTCGAATCGAATTCGGATTTTCGGCTATCCATTTACATCCTTATACAAAAGGGGTATTTAATTGAAGGATAAATTACTTGTACCTCCCCTAGTCTATGGCCTAATTCCAACCCTTACCCTAAAGTTTCAAACAATTTCAGCCGCTCCCTTTCAACTAACGGTGTTAACTATAAAATTAAAAAGACAGCTTTACCCTTTGCCCTCATGTCTTCTTTTCCTTATTCCACTTCCCATCACCAAAGCTTACAAACAAAGATGCTTTAAGAATCAAAATGCAGCACTCCTTCCACATCTTGGTCTTGTCATGCATGGAGAACTAAACAAGACAAAAACAAAAAGCTCGCTTGAGATTTTTTGGCATAGATTTCGGGGGGCTCCCATGGGGCACAACTTAAGCACTAACAATAGAAGGATATAAGACTACTATGTTAAGTAGTTAACCAACAAATGGATGAGACTCTCATCTCTTCATGAAACTGATGGGAAAAAGTAAAGTAAAATGGAGAAAATGGAGAACCAAGAGGATAAGACACTTGTGTAGAACTCATGCACGTTATCTATGATCTCAATCTTCATCTTCCATCCAACGGTTCATACTCATTCACAGGAACGCGAATCTGAAAAAAAAAAAAAAAAACCTCGTCTATTTGCACAAAGAGTCAAACTAATTGTAGTGGGCATTGGGGATTTGTAAGGGAGAAAGGAATAGAAATTCAGATCTGCATGGCTTCATTCACCATTGCTTTTGGTTCGACAGTAAGAGGAAGAGATTTTGTGGCGACCGCTGCAAAGAGCTCCGGTGGAAGCAGAGGAGAAAGGGCCACTGGATTGGATCCTTGGAAATCTAGCGAAGGAAGATCAGTTTTATGAGACCGACCCTATCTTCAAGAAGGTGAAGAGAAGAATGGTGGACCACGAACTGTAAGAATTCCATTGCAGTTTCTCTGAAGAAGTTTTCCGACGATGACCTACAACTTATCAAACAATTCAAGGTGCCGCAGAGATCGAATTTGAAATGAGGGTAAAACAAACTTCTTCTAGGGGCTTGTATCGGTTTTGCAATTCAAGATGCTGCAGTGTGTCCGTTCACCCACCCGTCCAAAGATTTTGGGTCTTTGAGGCGAGACCAACGGCAACGAAGGTTTTGGGACCGCCGCGGTAGGCATCCATTTGGATGAAGGGAGAAGCAGCGTTACCGTTGGTGTAGAAGAGACGCTTGTTTGGGTCGGTCTTAGGAGATTTGAAAACCCATGAAGGGCTAAAATGACACTTCATTGTCCTATTAAGGGTAGTTTTGTCCTTAAAACTTTGAGGACGAGATGACATCATCATATAAATCACTTAACGGACTAGGGTTGTCTGTAGCAAGGTTTTGAAATTAGGGATAGTTCGAGTAATTGATTGAAACTTTAGGGTGGGGACTGGAATTAAGGCATAGTCCAAGGGAGGTACGAGTAATTTTTCCTTAATTGAACTAGACCTTGAAATTTGATATGTTGCTGTTCCAGACCAAATCGCCCAATCTAATGGTCGGAATAAACACATCATTGCCATGTGGCAGAATAGGGAAACTACTTGATTACCCACTTTTGGGTTTCACTTTAACAATCTACGCACTTAAAAAATACCCAAGTTTTGGGTATCACCAATGTACCCAAAACAGTGTTTCACCCTACCACCGATCTTTTTTTGACAGTTCTACCCCTTTGACTTCCCTCTTGCTTCCCTCTCCTCTGACCATTTCATGATCTTCTCCGGCAACAAATCAGTGGCAAAAATGATGGCAGTGATGCTGATGATCGTAAGCTGGTGCATAAATTCAAGCACATGATCATCGTCTCCACCGTTGTGCAATTACAGATAGGGTCGCTCGTTCACTGATCCATGGCCCAATTGCTATCAGAAAGAGTTGAACGTCTCGATTTCCCCTTCTCAAAATAGTGACCCATATATGATTCCCTTCATATTCAGACGTGGTATCCACCTCCGATTTGGCAGCTTCTTTCTCCATTGCTGTGAATTGGATCAGAAGTGCAAAATCTCTCCAATGGAGAAGGGAAGAACACGAAGGAAAGTAGACCAAGTAGGAAATGAAATAGCAGAGTCAGTTCTCTTTGACAGAAAGGAGGAGAAAGAAACTCAATGTGCAAGAAGAAGATGACCAAGACCAGAAATTGAAAATGTCTTTTCCCATGGCAGCCTGAAACAGAGCATGTAAGATCAAAAGAGAATGCTAGAGGGAGGTTCTATTTAAGGGGGAAAAGTGGAGCTATTGCTAAGTGTCTCCGTCTCACTCTGATATTAGACATCACATGACCCTATAATGTTCTTGTGAGTCCCTAATGGAGGTCACCGTACAACAAAGCAGAAGCTCTGTAAGTGGTCAGAAATTAGGATCGACCATCGCAACTCACATACACACTCAATTGATAAAAGAAGCAGAGGATAGAGGATTTTGGCCAAGTGAAACGATTTCTCTTTTCTTATTTTGTTCTCCATTCATTTCGCTTCTGTCTTTTCTTCTTTAGACAGCCCAAGTGCCCAATTGATATGATGCAGATTTTCCCTACTTTCTTCAACATCTTTGCAACTGTAACTGGGTCCATTTCCCCTATGAGGATGAGCTTCTGCTCCTTTATATATGTGTCTGTTAAATCCACCCCTGCAAGTGACAATAAACTTAAGCAAAAGAAGAGAAATTTACCGGTACTCGAGGAGGCATTGGCGACGCCGATCCAACCAAGGAGATAAGCAGCGGCGTCCACACAGAAGCAGCGTTGTTCTGGTGGATGTGCCGGAGAATCAGAGACGTTCTGCTCATCTTCTGCTTCTCCTCCGGTTCCGTCAGTCCCTGTGTCCTCTGAGTTCTCTTCCTTTCCGCTCATCTCATATCTCTTTCAAAATGAATTAAAATTAAGATCGTTGAGTAAATTGTAATCCTTCGCTGCTTCTACTGTGACTCTCTCCCTTTGTATTCAGTACTGTGTTCCAAGTCAGAAGATTGCATAGCCTCTGTGTGAGTATGTAAACACAGAATTTTTTCTATTTCTTTTTCTGATACATTAAAAAAAAAAAAAAGACTGTGATACGTTCGATATAACATGGCAGGGTGAGCAGAGAGAGGAGGTGACAGAAGAAGGTTGTGAAGAGGTCCACGAAGGGGGAGAGAGAGAGGTGGTGGTGGTGGTGGTGATGGGAAAGGGGAGGAAGAGGGAAGTCAAAAGGGCAAAACTGTCAAAAGAGATGTGATGGGGTGAAACACTGTTTTGGGTAATAATGGTAATACCCACACTCATTTATTTGGTATTTTTGTTATAGTAAACATAGAGTGGGTAGATTGGTAAAGTAAAACCCAAAAGTGGGTAATCAGGTAGTTTTTCCCAGAATATATGCAGTTCAAAATAATAACAAACCCTTGTGCAATAATAATTTGCCTAATATTTATCCCCAAAAAAAAGTAACCTCCATGAATCTTTACAAATTTTAGGCTTGTACAATAGCATTTAACAGCTGCCCGGTGCTTATTTGAATACCTAATGTGTTTCTGTGATTCTTTTCATTTTTCTCCATTTAGTCTTGATGGATCCTTCTTTCATGTTGCTTTCTCTTGTAGTTTATTGACGGCTTATCTGATCCAAGTGTTTCTTCTTCTTTCTCAGAAACAAGGTCAGGATAGTGACATCTGGTGCCATACCCCCACTTATAGAACTTCTCAAGTTTCAAAATGGCGGTTTAAGGGAGCTGGCCACGGCAGCAATCCTGACACTTTCAGCCTCTGCTTCTAACAAACAAGCAATTGCTGCTTCTGGAGCAGTCCCCCTTCTTGTTCAGATCCTGAGCTCTGGAAGTCTGCAAGGCAAAGTTGATGCAGTAACGGCCCTATACAACCTTTCCTCCGGCACAACAAAACTTAATCCCATCCTAGCCACTGGAGCGGTTCCTCCCCTCCTTGCCCTCCTCAAAGAATGCAAGAAATACTCCAAGTTCGCTGAGAAAACAACTGCATTGCTTGAAATCCTGTCCAGCTATGAAGAAGGTCGGACAGAAATATCGAATTACGAAGGTGGTATTCTAACCCTGGTGGAGACCATAGAAGATGGGTCCCTGATCAGCATGGAACATGCAGTTGGGGCTCTACTCTATCTCTGCCAGAGCTGCCGCAGTAAATACAGAGAACTCATCCTTAAAGAAGGTGCAATCCCAGGTCTTCTGCGCTTAACAGCAGAAGGCACAGAAAAAGCTCAGGAGAGGGCACGGACGCTGCTGGACTTGCTTAGAGATTCTCCACAAAAGAGATTGGCATCTGCAGTTTTAGAGAGCATAGCTTATGATATCGCTGCACGAGTCGATGGTGCAGACAAAGCTGCTGAAACTGCTAAGAGGTTATTGCGTGACATGGTTCACCGGAGCATGGAACAAAGTATGAGCCAGCTCCAACTCAGAGCTGCATCATGTACACCTCAACTTCCATCTGCATGAGATGTTTTCGCTGATTTTAGAAGCGATCTCATGAGATGATTCTTAGTGAAATCTATGGTGTGTGGGGTAAAGAGTCTTAGTGTGAAATGGTTGGGGCGGTAGACCTCAGTGTGACTGCAGTTCTGGGCTCCAGGGCACCAAGCAGAACGTACAGAGCGCCTCCCTACTCTGTTGTGTATTAGAAATCTCCATGTCCATATATGTAACAGTAAAAAGTTGTTTTTCCTTGAAAATTAAAGGGAAAATTGCTTGTAGCTGTCCTAGATTTTATCATAATTCTAACCCTTACCCTAAAGTTTCAGACAATTACAACCGATCTCTTTTCGTTGACGGCGGTAATCAGAAAATTAAAGGGTAGATTTAACCCTTGTGGGTTTAGGGTCAATAAAGCCACTCGTAAGGTTGTGACAAGTTTAACAATTTTGGGTTCTAAAGTGGCAAGGGTACATGTATTTGAAATCTACTTTCCCAAATCCTTTCTTCTCGCAAGCATGATTTCCAGCGAGAACAGCTCTGGCGAACATGACCTCCAATGAGCACCTCCGGTGAGCCTCGCCTCATCTCTAGTGACCAACAGCTCCTACCTTTAGTACATTCCTTAAGATCTGTTTTCCCTTCTCATCCTTGCCTCTCATTCTTGTCTCCCTTCCCTTTCTCTCCTCTCGGTCTCATCTCCCTTCCATGTCTTTCTGCCCATCTCATCTCCCTTCTTTACCTTTGCTTTCATTCTTATGGTGTGTAGAATATTTATGCAAATCAAAAAGAAAAGAAAACATGATTTTGGGTGCCAATTCTTAGAATCCCATTGTTTTGCAGATTAGATGTCTTTCATCGAGTACAAATGCTAGCAACTCGACCCCAATGAAGTTCCTAAACATAAGATGTGGATATAGTAAACATAAGATATGTCTTAACAAGTGCCTTTGTAACAAGGGTCTTCTTCACTTGCCTTTGGTTAGCTCTACCCATCATTGAATTAACATAATCGTTGATGGTACAATGAGTTGTTGGTTGATCATCACATACATCGACTCCATACACACATAAAAGAATGGGTTTATCCTCTTGTTCAATATAGTAAACATCATCATCACACCTAATCTCTACTTCTTCAATTCCATCGGGTAATACAGGTTTAACCAAGTGTTCTTCCATCTGGGATCTCTTTCAACACCGAGCAGCAGGATCCACATCCTCTCCCGCCTAAGTTTGGGCAGGAGAGTTGGCGGCTTGGATGGATGGTCGCCACCTGGCTCTCGAGTGGATCCGAGCCCTTCATCCGAGTTGATACCCCTGTCGGCTCAGCTTGTCGGCTTGGGTGTCGGTTCAGATGGAGGGCTCGGATCCACCCAAGAACCAGGTGGCGACCATTCATCCGGGTCGTCAACTCTCTTGCCCAAACTCAGACGGGAGAGGATTTCTATACCTGAGTAGCATACATCATAGACAATGTCCAGATTTCATACTTTTCTTGGTCTACCCTTTTCAACTCAGTCCAACAATCATAATGGTAGAAAGTACTGATCAAATCTGACATTGTTTATGGGCATGATGCATATTACATTAAAATTGTATTCTACATATAAAATATTATACATTTAGTTAAACGGTTAAGCGGTTTTATTAAATTTCTTAACTGGTTTTACTCGGTTTATTTTTGATTTTATCTAATGAGTTGGTGATCAGTTAGTTAATCCACGGTTTAACTGTTTTAAACCACAACCTAACCAATTAACTATGTGCAAAACAAAAACCGAACTGATTAATTTCATTTTTTTACCGGTCAATTCGATTCGGTTTTTTTGGTTTCGGTTCACAATTGACACATAAATCGGTCCAGCCAGGTTTGATCTATTTACAATGTAACCTGCCCAGGTCGAACGCGGTGGAAATTTTACTATCTCCTGCTTGGCTGGATCTTGCAATCAACCCACTTGACTTCTTCCAGTTTTCGAGTTTTCCAGTTTCAATCATTGAATCTCAGAGAAATCGGAAACCCAGCCGCTAGTAGTGTCTCTGTGGCAGCAATGGAAGAAGCTCAAGAAATTCTGTTAAACTCTCTTAAGAACTGGGGAGTTTCTCTTCCCGTAGGAATGACTTCCGTCCAAAATTTGACCCCGACGACCTTGGTTTCGATTTGCTCTCAATCTCTTCACCTGATCGACGAGTCGTCATCGTTTCCAACTTCATTGCCGGACTCAATGGCGGAGCAACTCAAGATCAGTATCGAAATCTCTGCCGCTATTAAAAGTCTGGGTTACAGAGGAAATATGAGTTTCCATCAGGTGTCTTACCAGTCTTAGACTGCTGTATCTAAGCAGAATTAATTTATTTTAGTTAATTTCATTCGATCGGTTGCTCAGTAAGGAATGATTTAACATTACAGCCAGATTTAACTCCTATAGATTCGTGACTTCTTCTTATTGTCTTTCTATCGTGGTGGATTATTTGAAAATTTTATTGAACCTAATGCAGTTTACCGAGACCTTCAATTAACGACCTCTCTGATGAAAAGGGGGAAAAATTTGCAACTCTCTTCGAAACACACAAACCACTCTTTCCTAGCTGCTTGTGCTTGTAATTTATTAAGCCAACGCCATTCAATGAGACCGGCACGTCATGAACTCCAATGAAAGAACAAATTTGCACCTCGATACATAAAACGCTCTCTAAAATACTGCCTGTAGGTCTCCAAACCATATTCCAGAAAGCTTGGCGTTTCTGAATCATTAAACTTGAATGCCAGACCGGAACAATTCAGAGCCCTTTCCCCTTGCACAAACAATCTTTGAGTAGTTTTATCTTAGAATTTCTATTTTCTTTTACTCTTTAAATGTGAAAAGACTAGTTGAAATTTGATGACTTTGTAATTGGAGTTAAAGTTGTATATCTGAATTTGTAGCACATTGGGATTACTTTTTGTTTTGTACAGTTGAATGTTGTCACAGATCCCCTTTGAGTAAAATCATCCCTTGGATTTGGCTCAATAGAACAAAAGCACTTTGAACTGGCAAGATTACCCCTCCTGAATAAGATTTACATTCGGTCAGCTCAAAAATTTGTATACAGTCAGCTCCACGTCTCAAACCTTTGCATATAATTTTTTGCACTATGCTAACATTTTCTTGATCAATGGTTTTATTGTTGAAGGAAGGAACAGCTTTATTGTGCACACCTACTCATTTCTAATCCATCATCTGCCTTATTATCGTACAACTTTTATGGGGAAGACTTATATGAAGAAACCTCAAACCTAGCGGAACCAATGAGATCATCCATTACATTCTTTGGTTCAGCAACTTTGAGCCTTATTTGATGACATTATGGTTATTTAAATGATTATTGGAAAGATGATATTTCCTTGCAGTCTGCCAGAACATGCTTGGATCTCCACATTTGTTTTATCTTCTACTCACATCATAATTTGCTCTACCTTTAAAATATGCACTGGGCAAAGAATTGTCAATATAGAGCTTCCACAAGCTATCCTGACAATCTCTGAAGTTAATCTTCCAGATAAGCTTACCTCTGTACTTAAATATGTGTGCTTAGTCAACTGATAGATATTGGTATATGTGGGAAACAACCAGAAAAACTTTGGCAGCTATAAGCCAATGGAAAATCTGAAAAATAGTATTAGAAGATCCTGTTTTTCTAGTTTCTGTTGTTGTGGACTCTCTATCTGGAAATGATTAACTGGCTTATAAGATTGTTCATCTCCCCTAAATTGATAATATATTGACTCTTATTACCACCCCTTTTAATCCTTATTAATTTTTTTTTCTACTCTATTTAATTTTTTTTCTACTCTATTCTTCTTATGATTTGGCTTTCTTATTCTTAATGTTTTGAAATTATTCTTAAGCAGAATTTATGTGTTGCTTACGGCAGTTCCTGTATCCTAATGAAGAAGACTCTCATAAATTGGTGAGATTTTTGGTGGAGAAAATATCAGAAACTTCACAAAGCAGAAATGCTGCAAGCAGAAGGGAGATCAAGGCTAGATTAAGAGGAGAGGAGGATAAATATGATGGTTCTTTGAAGGAGAAGATAGAAGAGGCTGATCATTCGGGGGTGGATCAGAATGATGAGTCTGTAACAAGAAGATTAAAAGGGCTGAAGCTGGAGACAGGGATGCCGGTGTTATCAGACTCTGTGAATGAGGAGGCCTTTCTCCCTGGGTCCCTTGAGGCTGAATTGGTTTCAGAACAGGAGGATGAACCTGTTGTTGAACTCATACCTAAAACACAGTCTCTGAAGTCAATGGAGAAAGAGGAGCTGAGTAAGGTGGAAGATCTCAAAGTCCCAATGAAAGAATTTGAGCATTCAAGCACAGATGCAACTGGTAATGAAGAACATACAACCCAGAGAAATGGTACCCTTGTTGCAGAGTTTGGACAGAACATATCTCGTAAAGAACAACTATCCAAGGTAAATTTAGGTAAACATCACATTGTGGCTAGACCAGTACAGATGGATCTGTTGTACATCTGCTTTATTTTCATACGGGAAAATGATTTAAAAGGATTGTGAGCATGGTACTACTGAACTGTCACCTATCAGGTTGAAGTGAAGTGAGTGCTTGATCAATTATAAGTAGCCTTCAAAATTCTGATGAAATGTAAAAGTATCTGAAGATAATTAATACTTTCAAACAAAATTTAGAAAAACAAAAAAAAAAAAACTAGAAGAAGCTGAAGAATGAGATCTCATTCTTGAGGAAGAATAATTCTTCAAGAGTGACAGACATTTTGTTTCCCTTTTCTTGATAGGACTTTGGTTACTTGCTTCTTGCAGCTCCGAAGAGAAATTGGAGATTTACGAAATCAAGAAAACATGCTGGTGGAGCAGTTGACTGAACCGGCTTCGGAATATCATCATCTAGAAAATGAACTTGAGCTGTTGAAAGCAGCAGTAGAAATGGCATTTTATCACCAACATCCTGTTGACTTCTATGTAGAAGACCTCAATAGGCAGGTAGAAGCAGGAAGGCAGAAACTTGTGGAATTGGAGGTCCAATGGTAGGAGATTTCTGATATTTGTCATTTCCGTAATTTGTTGAATATTTCTAACAAGAATGACCATATCATGCTTTCTCTTGAGAAACCACTACGAACATAACCACAGAATTTAATAAGACCAGACCTGTTTACTGGCATGGTTTATTTGAGAATCAACTCTGAATAATATCTGGTGCAGGGATGCTTTCAGAAAACCTATGGAGGAGAGAAAAAGAAGTGTTGAGGATTCACTTTATGCAGAAAAGCCAGAAGTGCTGGAAAAGCTCCAAAAGGCTAAAAATGTTGAATTGGGAACGGAGGCAGTCATATTCGAGATTCAGAAGAGGTATTTTGCTGAAAGCATCTTGGATTTCCTTATGAGTGTTGTTTATGGTTTATGAGGTGTGATATAGGATGGGAGATCCTAGCATAGTGAGTGATTCCTCCAAGCAAACAATCCTCATCATATCAAGGATGGTTTACTAATTTAGCATTTAATATATGTTAACTAATATAATTGTAAAGTAATGGGCCTGTTTATTAAGGCTCATTACAGATTATTATAAGTGGTTAAGTTAGTTACTTAGTGACAGGCCTGATTAAAGGCACAATACCAAATTTAGTAAGGTAGGATCAGCGCCCATGTAGCCTGCTTATTCCTTTTTCTACTTATCCCTTATCCTTCTTTTATTTATTTTGTAACTGAAACTCTGACTTGTAGAGTCCTAGATCTATCTATTAGCTGCTTTCCATTGCTATAAATACAAACTACAAACAGGGGAGTAGAAGGCTATCGATATTGCTGCTCTCCCCTTTTCTTCTCCTTATTTTTCCTCTCGGTTTTATAGTTTACTGATTCTAATCTTTGTAACAATATGCATTTTACTTATTGAGCTTAGTTGTAAGAAAGTAAAAAAGGATTCTTGATTAGAAAAAAAAAATGAATCTTTAAAGAAAAGAGTAAGAATCCTAGTTGTCAAGGCCTTGCCTAGGGCCCATGGCCCTTTAGAGTGGACAGGGCCTGCAGTAGCCTAGTTTCTTTTAACTTGGCCCTGCTTTGTTTCCAAGGCTTCATCTAGGTGTTGCCTTGTTCGTCAAGGCCTTGCCTGCCTAGGCATCCCTTTGGTCTCCTTGCCCAAGTTTTACTTAGAAAAAATAATATATGGTTATATACTTTTGCGATGTACCTTATTGGAGCTCATCATTTCTTTGAAGGGGGAAAAACAAAATATAGCTAATCCCTAAAATCATGGTAAGTAGAAAACCAAACACTTCCTTGATCGTATATTGCATTTTTTTCTGAATGCTGAATTCTTCATGTCTCCTCTTTAGTTTGTATTTTATATTACCACTAAGTAGACTAAATATTAACATAGCTAGGTCAGGATTTGAGTTAACAATAAGTACTAATATAATATACCCTGAAAGGTCATAACATAAACCTGTTTTATCCACAACTTGATCCATAAGGCCAGGCTTTAGGCCCGTGGGCCCCTGGCCAGCTTCTTGGTGGCTTGAACATTATCGTAACAATCAAGTGGAGGCGTTTCAAGTAAAGATGAGATTATAGATTCTTGTCAGACAGAGGATTGGGTCAGTTCAGGGCAAAAATATTTCAAAAGCTGGAAAGAAGTCAACAAGAGTTGCAAGAACAGTAGAAATAGAGCAATCTAACCGTAGAAAACAGCAATCAAAACTAGATTGCAGCCAAGGAGAAGCGATATTCTTTAAGATCCACCAATTTATTTTCAATTACACTTTAGTGACCTTTGAACACTTCTTTTTGTGAACCTTATTGTAAATCTTATACTTGCTAATAACAGCACAAAATTTTGAAGCCATCTACCCATAACGTGTCTCTGATTTACAATTTTAGCTACTGTAATCAATGTTTGATCCCTTTCTTGAAGACTTTATATGTATAATTTTAAACAAACTCCTCATCAAATCAAAAGTGCTAAAATAGAAATTTTGTCAGACTGTCACTTCATTGGTAAATTAGTCATAACCAGCGTGAAATAGTAAGATTTTTGTTCTGTTGGAAAGGAAACTCAGTTAACTTTCAAATGACACCAATAGTTTTTACCTTTCAAAAATAGCAATAAAGATAAGTGATGGAAAGGTGACTCAAAAATTCATAAGAAGATTGCCCATGCTGAAAGCCCCCCGTCCTGGTTATAAGTTATTTAGCTACTCAAGGTTTTGAGTTTGAGTTTTGAGTTTCGGAGCAACCCCATTTCTGAAACTCGGGGAGATCCTGAATGTTTTTCTGCTCATTGGATTTTATCCTTCTTCACTATACTCCTTGTAATCTTGTCTCTTCTTTTTCTTTTCTCGTTAACCTAGATTCTGGTATTCTAATTCTAATTTTTCTTTGAATTCTCTCTTAAATATGTGAACCTTAATCTCTTCTTTTCTCCATTATATATTAATCAAGTTCTGTTCTCTTCAAAGTTCAAACCTTAAAGTCCCAAATCCTATTCAAAACCCTCAACATAACCCATCGATTCAGACAGTGTAATGTTTTCTGCAACTGACTCTGTTACCTCTATCCCCATCATTCAGATGACTGGCGAAACCAAATCTAACTCTACTACCCTGTCCAAGCCTTCAAAACTACTGACCTTTCTGGAGGCCTTGGTTTAATTTCTAATAAGACCCTAATTTCCTATAGTCTTCATTTTTTTTTTTAACTGCAATTTTTCTTATTTCGATTACATATTTTTGTTATTACTCATTGGTTAATTCTGTTTCTTAATTGATTCTATGAAAATTCCCCCTACTTTAAATCATATCCAGTCTGTTGCTTATCCTTGCACTCTGTCCCTAAGTTCCCTGGCTTCCCTGAATTCAATTCTGTCCACAGGTGATTTGATGACAGTCTTCAAACCATAACATCTCACATATGTATTGATTTGAATATTCCAATGCCTCCTACATCACTCCATTTCATAGTGTTTTGTTAGTAAAGTCAAAATCAATATAGCTCTGCTTCAAAGAGATGAAATTCTAGCGACACAAGGAACAGAAGAGGTACAAGGCTCTAAGATTCATTATAAGGGTAATTATTAATGAAAATTTGGAGGCTTTCTTTTTAATTAGAAAATTATGATGATGCATCAAATAATAAAAGGCAAATGGAAGAACACTTATGGCTCTATTGAAAGCACTCTTAGGAACTGAATCTTACATATTCAACACTCTCCATCAAGTTGGCGCATAGATATTACACATTGCCAACTTGGCCAAATTAGGATGAAAAAGTTTCCCACCCAAACCCTTAGTAAAGACATCAGCTAACTGGTCTTCTAACTTCACAAAGGGCATGCAAATCAATCCAGCCTCGAGTTTCTCCTTGATGAAGTGACGATCAATCTCCACATGCTTAGAACGATCATGTTGCACTGGATTATGGGCAATGCTAATTGCAGCTTTGTTATCATGATACAACATCATTAAAAGACAAATAGGAACACCAAGGCCTTTTAGTAAATTTCTGAGCCAAAGTAATTCACATATTCATTGAGCCATAGAAAGAAATTCTACTTCAGCATTCGACCTTGCCACAATATTTTGCTTCTTGCCATGCTACGTGACAAGATTACCACTGACAAAAGTACCAATCAGAATCTGTGTATGCCTCAATGCGCAAGTGATCATGAGGAGATAAAAGAATTTTCCAAGAGTTGATTTTAAGTAACGAAGAATATGAAGAACAACCTCCATAAGAGAAAAATAGGGATCATGCATGAATTAACTTACCATACTCACAGCAAAGGTAATGTCTGGCCTCGTGTGTGAAAGGTAAATCAACTATCCCACAAGCCACTGGTAACGGCTCTTATCATCTGGTTCGTCATCTTTATCCTTCAGTCGAGTATTAACTTCCAAAGGAGTGTCACAA
Organism: Protea cynaroides; assembly: GCA_028583415.1. Lineage (NCBI taxonomy): Eukaryota > Viridiplantae > Streptophyta > Magnoliopsida > Proteales > Proteaceae > Protea > Protea cynaroides. Next base: position 1,666,115 of record CM053265.1, read on the forward strand.
GGATGGCAACCCAATAGACCAGTTTCAAACTCTCAAATAAAAGATCAATGACGTACTTTCTTTAAAAAAGGAAGATACCCTTTGAGGATTGAGCAACTTCAATTTCAAGAAAATACCTTAGTTTTCCTGTATCCTTTATTTTAAATTCACAATCAAGGAAGCTCCCGAGGTGAGAGATCTCGTCACTTCACTATCATTGCCAATGACTACTATATCATCAACATAGGCTATCTATGAGAAGAGTGACTTTGTCACCCAAACGCTTAATGAACAGAGTATGGTCAGACTTTGCTCTACTTGTATCATGTTGAAATCATAGCCTTTTGAAACCTGCCAAACTATGCTTGAGGAGCTTGTTTCAGCCCATGAAGTGCACGTTTCAATTTTCTGACTTTCCCACGAGTTGTATCAAAAGAAAAACATATAGGAATGTTCATATATACTTCTTTGTCAAGTTTTCCATTTAGAAATGCATTATTGACATCAAGTTGTTGGAAATCTCATCCCAGATTAACGACACATGATAATAGAACTCAAACGATATTTACTTTAGCAACTGGAGCAAATGTCTCCTGGTAATCAATCCCATATGTCTGGGTAAAGCCCTTAGCAACAAGCCTTGCTTTGTATCCATCCATAGTCCCATTAATTTTCTGTTTCACCACAAACACCCATTTGCAGCCAACAGATTGTTTTTCTGGAGGAAGAACAACAAAATCTCATGTATCATTCTTTTTCAGAGCTTTCATCTCTTCTATCATAACTGCTTTTCACTTCGGATCTGTACAAGCCTCTTGCCACTTATATGAAACAGAGTAAAGGGAAGATACAAAAGCACGATAAGTACTAAAAAAAGAGTCATAAGAGACAACATGAGATATGGGGTGTTGAGTTCAAGCCCTAGTACCTTTACGGAAGCAATAGGTAACTCAAGAAAGTAGAAGATCTTATCGGTTGTTGTGGGCGGCTCTGGCTTAAAGGATGTCGACGGAATGATAAAAGGTGCAGTGGCAGTGGTGGTCTCAACTTGCCTTTTCTTTGGAGTCCTCTAATAGACCTGAAAGGTTGATTCATCTGGATTCTCCTAGGTTCCTCCTGGACCGGAATTGGTGTCTGTGGCGCAGGTTCCTCCTGAACCTGAACTGGTGGTACTGGTGGTGATTGTTCCCCTTGAGCTGGAATCTCAAGAACAGACACTTCACTATTCATAAACTCCCCTTGAAGAGGTAGCGATGAATAGTACGGAAGGGTTTCATGGAAGAGAATATCCATGGTCACCATGGTACGACACGTGGGAGGAGGTGACACTTGTAGTCCTTCTGAGTAGCCAAGTATCCCACACTGAAGGCTAATGGATTCTAGCTTGTCAAGAGACCAATGATTGGGAACATAACACACAACCAAAGATCTTGGGAGGAATGACGAAAGAGCTAGAAGCCAGTAGAAAAGCAATCAAGGAACGAGATGCCAAAGTGTGGGTGGGCATACTGTTGATGAATAGGCAGCGGTGAGGACTGCATCACTCCAATACTGAAACAAGACATGGCTGGCAAACATGAGAGCACAGACCACCAACAACAGATGGCGGTTCTTTCATTCGGCCAACCCATTTTGGACCGGGGTGTCAACACAACTAGTTTGATGGATGATCCCAGAGTCCGCCAAATAGGTTTGAAACTATCCCTCAAGATACTTGCGGCCATTCTCTTTGTGAAATTTTGAGGTTGGCGTGAAACTGAGTGCAGATCATATTATGGAAGAGGTGAAAACAGCGGAATACCTCACTTTTATGTTGCATCATATACACCAATGTTGTGCGAGAGTAGCAGTCAATGAACGTAACAAACCAACGATGTCCAAAAATAAAGGCATGATAAGAAGAACCTCATACATCAAAATGAACCAAATGGAAAGGAGATGCACTTCTCGTATTTAATGGTAAATAACTAGAATGAGTTTGTTTGGCCAAAATACAAGCCTTACAAAAAAAAATCAACCTTATTACATTGTTTGACTAAATGACGAAAAACATGAGATAAAGTCCTAAGGGGAGATGTCCTAAACGACAATGCCACTATTGGAGATCTGAGGAAGCTGAGTGTAGTGGATGAGCTGGTAACGCCGGTAGAGGAGAACCATCGCCAAGTAAATAGAGACCACCATGCACCTTACCACTTCCATTTGTCTTCCTTGTCACCAGATCCTTAAAAAAAAAAAATGGGTTGGAAAAAAGGTGACTTTACAGTTTAAATCACTGGTAAGGTTACTAATAGAAAATAGATTTGTAATAAAGTTAGGGATATGTAAAATAGAGGATAATATAAGAGAAGGGGAACAACATATAGTTTCCTTTCCAGAGACAGATGAGAGAGTCCCATCACCTACTCAAACCTTGTCTTTCCCTGAGGATGAAGAATACTGAAGAAATTAGCTGGAGGATACAGTCATGTGATCAATGGCATCAGAGTTAATGATGCAGGGGGCTAGAGACTACCGATCCACAATGACCACCAAAAGAAATACCTGAATAGGCAAAATTGAAACTTGAGGGAGTAGTGGCAGAGGCAAATGCAGTGGAAGAAGTCTGGAGAAGCCGACGGAAAGCCTGTAGCTCTTCTAGAGGGAGACCAACGTCAGAATTGGGAGTAGGGGCAACTGTTTCAGTGTGGTTGGCATTGTTCTTGGAGCAACCATGACCGTATTTGGCTTTAAAGTTTTCCATGAAGTTTCCAACATGTAGCCTTAGTGTGTCAAGGTTTGCTACAATGGTCACACTTAATTACTTCTTTGATATTGTCATCAAAACGTGAAGGTCCATCAGTAGTAGAGATGGAACAGGAGACACTATGTGAAGCCGAACAATCAGTAGTAAGAGACTGAAGCATGGCAGATCTACAGCTCTCCTCAGTATGTACCAAAGCATAGGACTACTCCAAAGTGGGAAAAGGAGATCTGCTGAGAACTTGAACACGAATCTAATTGTATTCAATATTCAATCCAAGTAGAAAATTTTTAGACCCGTATCTTATCAACACGTTTATTGTAGGAGGCAATATCAGTTGCACTGGTAGGCAGGTAATCAACGTAATGGTCGAGTTCTTGCCATAGACTTCGAAGTTCATAGTATTGAGAAACAGTCAACTCCTTTTGAGTGGTGTCATGAAGTTTTTTGCGTAATTCATACACTAGGGCATCATTCCCTAACTGACCACAAGTTTCCTTAATAGTTGTCCAAATTTGAGTGGCAGAGTCCAACAGGAGATAGCCTCGAGCAATGTTTGGTAACATAGAGTCGAGGAGAATGGATATAATTAATGAATCATTAGAGATCCATCAATCCTGAGTAGTACCAATAGTGGAGGGGTTCTCGGTTGTACGAGTAAGATGACCTATGAAGCCACGACCAGCAGTGGTCAGATAGGTAGATCGAGACCAAATCAGGTAATTGGTACCATTGGACTTGATAGAAGTAGCAGCAAACTGTTGGTACTCATGATGATTTTGTCTATCATAACCAGTAGAAGCAGTAACGACATCCGACATCACAGCAAATAAAGCCAATAGGGTGAAGTTGATATGGCAGGGTTTTGCCAAAAACCAAAAACAGGTTATAGCCCTTTATCGATTTTGCAGAAAAGAATTGATGCTGATCCTGTACTCTTGTAATCTTTTTTCCAAGGATCTTGAAAATCGATATAATAAGTTGGATCGAATTCAAGTCAGACAGGAAAAAAATTTCACTCCAAAAAAGCGATATCGCTAGGAAAAAGATTATATTGCAAATCGCAGAGATCACTGAGAACTTGATATCATAAGTCCACTGAGCCTCTGATGCTGTCCAAGAAGTTGATGAAATAGATCTGATCAATTATTGAATCAGACAAAGAAAAAATCAGCAACTTCTGATAAGTCATGGCTGAAATCGATAACGCCAACACCCTGAAAATTGAGATCGCTAAAACCCAGATTCATATCTGGTCTGCAGTAGTTGATTGTTGGGGACACTCTCCAGTAAGTGTCAAATTTGATCTGTAATATGGGAAGACTCGACCTTCAATGTAGAGGAATAAACTCGATCTTCAACCAAGAACCAATCACAGGTAAAGGTGGACAGCTCCTATCGATCTGTAAAATCAGATCATAGTATAATCGAGGTAAAGGTGGAGGGAAGCCACTAGATCCATACCTTATTAGTGCTGCCCTTTTAACAGAGAGAGAGAAGGTGTGAGAAAAAAGGGGAATGGAGAGAGAGGGTGATGTCGTAGGAAGAGAGGGATCAGAATTGAGGTTCTGATACCATATTGAAAGCACTCTTAGGAACTAAATGCTTGGATGCCCATCTAAGGACCATCCATCCTCTATTTATAAGTAGAAAAGCAACCCCTCCCCCCACCCCACCCAAATGACCGACTCTACTGATAGAGAGTCGGTTCATGGGCCCCCCATGACCGACTCTACTAATAGAGAGTCGGTTCGATGGGTTGTACCACAATGCCCCTTGTGGGCTTACATATTCAACAGGCTCGAATCCTATCCCCTTCAATGGGGTCCTGTCTTCATTAGGTAGGCATGACCCACCCACACATCTATCTGGGATATTCTGTCAAAGGTGGAACAGAGCTTAACTCCAAATTCATGAACCCAGACCTGAACTTGTATTCAATGGTTCAAACTTGACATATTGTTACGAGTTGGCATATTTACTCTGCCATTAATTTTACGCCAGGCATGTAATGAATATGTGCCATTGTTATGCTAGCAACCACTTGAATGATCAGGCAGATGTTCAGTGGACTAGCTTTCTTTTTCTTTTTTTCTTTTTTTTTTTTTGGGACAAAGGATTCGTTTTCCATATGAACAATAGGGTGTATAGGGGATGATGATGGGCGGGCTTGTCTTAATTTTTCATCATCTAATTTTTATTGTGGGAGTTCATAAATTTTGTCTCACATTCTCCATGCAATACTGTTAACTTTGTATATGTGACTTCCTTTTCATGGTTTCATTACCCGTAGGAAGGAGGAGCATTCTAGACTTTCTGCTGAACTTGAGAACCAGCCCAAAATTGCTTCAAGAAAATCCTATATTCATCGAATATCGGAGATTACGAAGAACAGCAGGAAACTAGACACAGACATTGAGAGGATCTTACAAGAGACTCGGGAGCTTCAGTTAGAGAATAATCCCATCCAAGAGCGCCTTCATCGGTCCTATGCTGTGCTTGAGGAAATGGTTTTCAGGTATTAACATTACAGCTAAGGCCTTTAAATTTGGTTGAGCACCTACCTTAGGCTTTAGAGTGGCCAGTTCGTGCAAAAATGCCAAAGGTTAGGACCTTCTCCGTGCTCACCCCTCCCAGGAACTATGTGCCTCTAGAAGAAGATCAAATGCATTAAGGTCACCATGTATTAATCTTTGCTCTGGGCTTGTTCTGCAGGGATGCAAAGAATGACCCAGTGAGGCGACAGGCCTATAGGCTCCTCACCAGCATCCACGAGAGCTTTGAGCAGATCTCCGAGAAGATCCTTGCCATGGACAGAATGCGACGGGAAGCAGCTGAGCAGGACGCAAAGCTCACAACCATGACCTCCCATAGCTTGGACATCAACAAACTACAAACGGATCTTGAGGTCATCAGGAAGGAAAACGAGTACTTGGAGCAAAAGCTCCAGCATAATTAAAATTATACATTCCTTTATGAATGGAGATCCTGATATTTCATTAATCAGTTGTACAATAATCATGCCCTTTGTATCTAATTATTCTGGGCTTTGGGTTAAATTCAACTCTTACTCCGTTGGGTTCCTAACAATTTTTGTGTCATCTTCGGTTCCTGTAAAGAGATAATTCAATTCCCTTCATGTGGGCTTTTTTTTTTTTTTTTTTTTTTTTTTGGGTTAAATTTTATGTGGTTATTACAATCAGCAAAATCTGTGCACGCCTTCATATAAATGTCCAGGGTTTTCCTTTTGATGTTAAGGTATCGGTATGAGATCGGGCGATTTGTCTCTGTTTTAATCATGGCCTATACGATTATTTCTTTTTATTATTGTTTTTTTAATAAGTATCGACATGTTCAATCAGCAATTGGGGCCTTACCAATCTGTATTGATTATGGATCAGTTTCAGCATCGGCATCAACTGATACCGTGTCGAGTACTGATTACTAAAACCTTGATCTCATCCATTGTTGGAGAAGAATACCAACTTTTGATCTTTAAGTGGTTATCATCTTGAGTCTCTGTGGCAGCTACTCTACTCTTCTCTTTTCTTGGCCTCTCCGACTCGACAGTTGAGACTCAGAGCAATAATGATGTGTTTCATTTGAGATTCAAGAAAAAAGAAAATGATGTCCAAAAAAACCTAATCCCTACCATTTATTGCCATAACTCAGAAATGGTCTTCACCTCTTAGAAGCATAATCTGTGTGTTCATCTATGATGATGATTACACTTAATGGAGCTATAAACCAGTGTGATGTAGATTATAAACCCACTAATGATCATGTTCTAATCACAACCGATGGAGGTCATTATGAAGATAATGAGGCAGGATGAACAGCAATCATCTCTTTTAATCATCAGTATTCCCACTGAGTTTGATTATGGAAAAGCAGGTTCATCACATGAGGCAGAAGGCAGGGGAATTAAGGAAGCCAATTGGTGGTGTTAGTATGTACATTCATTGCCATTGTATCCTTAACCAAGGCTCTAAGCTCAACTAAGGGTGTTAAACGGTTCGATTTGGGTTAATTGGTTCAGTTCGGTGGTGATAGGTGAAAATGGAACCGAAAGGGTCTGAATAGTGATTCGGTTTGCCCGTTTTAAAACTATTTTGGTTTAACGATTTTTAAATGTTTCGGCTTTGGTTTTACAACCAGTTTACGTTATGGGTTTCTTAATGGTCCACTTTGCCGATAATTGATCAGAGTTGCTACTTTTGGGCCTGGCCCAATTGGCACCGAACATATCTAAGTCTACTAAAGAAATATATTGTTGGGGGAGGGGGATCTACACGCTATCGGGGTATATTGAAATCTTATATGTAAGCGAGGAAAATGGGAGTACAAGAGAACCGGTAGCCGGCCACTTGGAGGAGAGAGAAAAGGATTTGGATTTCAAAGACGAGAGTAAACGGTTTGATTTTTTTAAACTAATATTGAACCATTTAATAATCGGTTTAACGGATTCAATTCGGTTTCGGTTTGATTTTAACAACTTAAACTCAATCCATCAAACACGCGCCTGAACCCACTTGGGTCGAGCCCAACCAAAACCAGATTGAAATTTCTCATTGTTATTGTACAATAATTAAATTAATCATTATTTCCATTTAAATAAAAATTTATTTTTATTATTTTATTTTATTTTGATAGAAATATGGTAGTTTGGACTGTTATGATGGCCATGATGATGGAGATGATTGAAGCATCCCCATGATTTTCTGGCGGTATTTTGACGAATTCATGATGAGTTGAAGGAGTAGGAGTTGTATAGTCCGATGATGTTTCCTTAATTTCCCCGTAATCTTGCATTGATTTTTTTTTCCAAAAAAAAAAATTAAAAAAAAAAATGGCATTGATTTTTGTACCTAAGCTCTGGTATTTCGGGTGGAAGAGTTTGGATTTATTATAATATCAATTTATTTGAATAACGTTACCTATACGGTCTCTATCTTCCATAGCGTTTTCGATGTTCTTCTTGTTATCAAATACTTAGTTTTGGATTCATTACTTATCATAACATACTTCCCCTCTCCTCTTCTTCTCTTCTTTATCGGATCCCTACTTATTGTTCATTTTCATTCTTCAAAAAAAAAAAAAATTGTTGGGTACTTTCACATAAATTTTATCGAGCTCATGCTTTCCTTTTGTGCAAATGGGTTTGTTCGATTCATTGTTCGGGAGAGATGCAAGGAGATTATTCAAACGCAAAGACAGCGATGCGGGCGAAGCAGGTTTTTCACTTGCATTGTATTTGATTCGATTTCTTTTTCATGTTGGTTCATGTAGATTGCTTTCAGAAGTTGATTTCATTGTTTCTTTCAATAGAAATCGTTGGTTCACATAACTCAGGCTTCCAAAGTTGATTTTGTTATTCTTCTTCCCTTCCTTTACAAGTTCTGGGTGTGCACCTTCAATGCCTGTGGTTGTACCTTATTTATTTCATGTCTGTTTTCCCTTTCCTGAGTTCTAGATGTTCTGTTTAATTGGGTTAATTTTTTCATGTTATGATTCCATTCTTTTTGTTCAACTTCGAAGGTTTTGTCTACTGTTCCTTATTTTTAATGTTATACTTGTTCGAGAAATTGTTTTTATTTAGTTGAGTTCTTCTGATCCTCCTCCCCCCTCTTCCCCCCTCTTTTTTTTTTTTTTTTTTTTAAAGTTGGGTACTGCTTTAGACTCTTTTAATGCAATGTGGTCTGGTTTTCTCTGCAACTTCCACTCGAGTTGTTGAGTTATGCCTAACAGGTCCTTGTCTTTATTAATTTCTCTTCTTGGGGGCTTTTCTATTGATCTATAGAGTGCTTATGGATATGTTTTTTTTTTTTTTTTGTGTGAATAATTGCTTATGGATGTTGTTTGCATTAATATTGCCTCTGGATTCCTAAATAAATTTACGTGCTGAATCCTAGGGTGAACTACATTCCATAATATCACCGATTCAATCCATCCTGTCATCATGTGAACTGTGCTTTGTTTATTTTGATATTAAGTTTCTTTGGTTGCATAATGCTGGAATATCAGGCCGAGCATTGGAGGAATTAAGAAGTTCTATCTTCAACGATCTTCGAACCTCGGAAGGAGCTAAGCGTCAACAGCAACGGTTTTGTGGACCCTCTGTGGCACTGACCTTCAACTTCTTTGTTGCCATTGGAATAATCCTGGCAAACAAACTGGTTCGCAATTTTCTCGTCTCGCCTTTTTTGTCTGTTCTCTTTCACTTTTTGTGAGGTTTTGTTTATATATGCTGAAACTTTTTCCTTTGGGCTCAGGGGTTATGAGCTCAGCCTTGATTTTGTTGTGTAATTTCAGGTTGTATATTTCTGCCTGCTGCATTTTCAGTCAATATCTTACTCTTGATTTTAATTCTGTTTATAGGTTATGGGAAAGGTTGGGTTTAATTTTCCAATCTTCCTCACATTGATTCACTATGTCTCTGCTTGGATATTGCTAGCAATTTTTAAGGCACTCTCATTGCTTCCCATATCTCCTCCTTCCAAATCCACACCATACTCTTCTCTCTTTTCCTTGGGTGCCATCATGGCTTTTGCTACTGGCCTTGCCAATATGAGCCTAAAGCATAACAGGTAAGATAAAGAATCATATATTCTTCTGTTTCCTCAACTACTGATTTTTTTTCCTCCTTTCTGTTCCTCAAGTAGTTCCTCCCTATTGTTGTGTCTGCCCGCAGTCTTGGGTTCTACCAGATGGCTAAGATTTCCGTCACTCCAACCATTGTCCTGGCCGAGTTCATTCTCTTCAGGAAAAAGGTTTCCTTCAAGAAGGTGGGAGTGAAATTTTGTCCATTTTCTATTCTAAAAACTTTGTACAGTGTATACTTAAAACTCCGAAGTTTCATGTTCTCTACTTAATGTGCAGGTTCTGGCTCTTACTTTTGTCTCAATCGGTGTTGCAGTTGCCACTGTGACGGATTTAGAGTTCAACTTGTTTGGTGCCTGTATTGCATTAGCATGGATAGTCCCAAGTGCTATAAATAAAATTCTCTGGTCTAATCTGCAACAGAAAGGCAACTGGACTGCTCTAGGGTAAGTATATATATATTGTTTTTGGTAGGAATTAAAGACACAAAATGTTAGAACAAAAGTGAGATATTTGAATGCAGGTTGATGTGGAAGACAACACCAGTGACCATCTTTTTCTTGCTGGCTTTGATGCCATGGCTAGACCCACCTGGAGTGTTATCCTTCAACTGGGATATCAACAACACATCTGCTATCACCATATCTGCTCTCCTTGGCTTTCTCCTTCAATGGTCTGGGGCTTTGGCACTTGGGTGAGATTTATCTTCTGTTTCCTCTTCCCTCAATTTCATATTACAAGAAAGGATTTTCAGTACTCCTCAATATAGAAAGGAAGTTAAAAATCAGTAGATCATGCATTTCGTTTGAAATATAGTTAATTAGTTCATAGCTACATATACAGTACACTCGGATAATCTAGGCAAATTAACCTTCACAACTTGTTCTATTTATAGTTATCAAAAATAAATAAATTAACTTGTTCCATTTACAAAGGTTTTTCTCCGAAGTTTCTTCAATTTTGATTGTGAGAGAACTACTATTTGAGGTGATTATGAGTTTTACTAATGACAGAAATATAATTCTCCATATGCAGTGCAACATCAGCAACTTCCCATGTCGTTTTAGGTCAGTTCAAGACTTGTATAATCATGCTAGGAGGATACGTAATTTTCAATTCAGATCCTGGGTTTATGAGCATCTGTGGAGCTGTTGCAGCTCTTTGTGGAATGGCTGTGTACACCTCACTCAACTTGCAGGAAGTAGGGGAGACAAATAAGCCGCTCACAAAGCAGGTTTCATTTTCTTCGAAACTTAAAATCATTGGTGGAGACGCCATAGAAAAGCCAGATGTAAAGGATAATACCACGGAATCAGTTTGAAACTGTGAACAATAGAGAGAGAAACTTGTTAAATTAACCCCCATTGATTATATTCTTGTTAGACTTTCCGGGCTGGAAAGAGAGTTAATCATGTACAGACATGAATTTTTACAAATTTTGGAACTTTTTTTTTTTTTCTCTCCTTTTTTGTCAAACTACTTTGGAAACTTACTGTTTCAATCATTTATTCTTCCACTTCTGTTTATGTATCCGTCCTTCATCCAAATATTGTACACCTTTTTGGTAGGTTTTAATTTTTCAGATATTTTAGTTTACCACATAATTAATTCCTTTTGAGCTTAAACCTGATATGTGAGCAGGTCACCTTGGGATCTACCTGCCCACAAATTTCATCCCCATCAGACCTGCCCCATCCTGTCATGTGGCAGAAAAAAATATCCATCCACCCATTTATGTAGATGTATTTAAGAGAAACTAGACTGAGAAAGAAATACAAAGATATAAAGTATTGAGGTTTTTTTTATCATCCATCCTGCAATTCCTTAAGGTTCTATTTGGTTGTGAGGAAAATCAAAAGAAAGAGTATGAGATTTTTCCAACCTAGAAAAAAAATATATATATATATATATCCTTCTGTTGAAATTACCCTACATGACTACAACTCTAAATCATTTCATATTTGGTTATTAAACTTCTCTTTATTTCGCATCTAAATCTCTTGCATTTAAAAAATAAAGTAAGAATAATATTTAAAAAGTATCATCACTAAATATGATAAGAAATTTAAATAGTTTATACAATCACATTCAAAGGATGATTATAAATTTCTTTTTTAGGTTTGAAAAATCATTGTCCTTTCCCACTACTTAAGAAGTGGATTATCCGATTATATTAACAACGTCAAGAGAGCTCCATGGGACGCCTGGTGGCATATTCAATAACTCTGAAGTCTAGATTTCTAATCTGACTATCTGAGGTTCAATTTTTGTGTGTAGAAACTAATAAGCCTGCTGACTTTTTGTGACCAGCCTGCTATAAGCCTGGTGACTTTTTGTGACCAGCCTGCTAATTCTATTCCTCAGAAAGATGCCTCAGGCCTCAGGGGGCTCAATTTTGCCTATGAAAATCTTAGTATATCCCTCCAATTCAGTATATATCTAATAAAAATAGTATAGCATTAGCAAGATTGACAGGAAATTTATTTGATCATTCCAAAATTCAGAACTGTCCATTTATAGAGATGATGTACGAGTTCTTGTTGATTACACTGCAATTGCAATGGCAGATAATCTTTGGAACTCTAAGTGGATGGTGTGGCTTCATAGTCAGTCATAGACATCAACAGGATGCAAGGGGCACGTGCCCCTGTAGTGAAAGTACCTCCCATTAGTTGGGACTTTTATACATGAAGGAAAAGGAGATAGTTTGAGTAACCAAATCAAGACAGATCACCATTTTTTTCTTTTTTATTTTATTTTTTATTTTTTTGATAATCAGAGTCCCAAGGAGAAATGAACTCATGACCTCTTCATTCTTTCCAATCTTTGATATAAGTGAATTCAAGCCCACCTGTCATTATTTCTTCCTACCTTTACCTAATCCACACTATCAAGCATCAATCTGCTTTCCAGTTCTCTTTTAAACTTTAAAACTACCATTGCTGAGTTGCCTTAGATTTAAGGTTAAAAAGGAAACAACATGAACTTGAGCCCGCAGATTGTATGTAGAACAAAGACTCAGTTTTTTGTCTGGCATTTTATAAGTCATAGGAGCCGCTGAACACATAATGCAGTTACTCCAAATCAAAACCCTAAACACAATGATCTCGAAAAATCAGTAACAGCAGTAGCTATTGGCATTACTTACCACTAAAATGTATCTATTAGCATTATATTTCATTCACAAAATCAAAGGGACCGACCATACAACAATAAAAACTGAGAGCTGAGGAAGACTAATGGAAGAAAGAAGACTGCATAGTTATCGAGAATGCACGGATCTACAGCTCAGTATATTGAGTCAAGGATGGACTCTACAGCTTAGAAAGGAAGGAAGCCTCTGCAACTCTGAGAAGCTTTCCTAGAGCCTACGTATGCCTTCCCAGGTTGGATTGCTATGTATGTCATAAGAAACTGGGAAAAAAAATTAAATTCTACTTCTCTTACACCAATTACAACAGTTTGTTGTACATCATATCTTACTATCAAAATTTAATTTACAGGCAAGACTGCAAGAAAAAGAATGAAAACCCCACGAACTTCATCTTACCTTCAAAAGTCCCTATAGACCTCAAAGAGGAGAAAAAAGAAAAGGGAAAAGAGAAAGGGGCCAAAAAAAAAAAAAAAAGGGCTAGAATTTCTATCCAAGAAGGAAAGGATAGAACTGGGGAACAAAAAAGACGAGCACCAGCAGCATAACACCTGCACATGGCTCCTGAACCAATTTAAAATGGTCAATATCAATCACAAGTGAATCTCACCTTCCATACCCCATCCTCAGGCATTCCACCCACAATTTCCCATCCATCTTCTATATATTTACACTCAGGATCATGCCGATGTCACATATTCTTCCCGATGTTCCCCTCCACCCAAACCGCATGTATCAAGTATTCTGAGATTGATTTCTATTTCATGATTTCATCCTCCAAAAAGAATCTCCTTTCAGTAATTATTGGTCCAATTCATCTGTGCACGCTGAGGCTGCTGATAGACACCAGCTGGGGGTCCTACCATTTCAACAGCTCCAGCCATAGTCTGAGACTGTTGCAGCAGTGGATGAACAGTTGCCGCGGCCACCGTCTGTGCAGGGTGATAGATTCCAGGAAATGCACCATGGCCACCCTGTGTAGGGGCAAATGCAACATGCTGCCCCTGAGGAGGCAAGTTGTAGAACGAGCTGGCCTGCAAGCCAGAGATGTCTCTTCCTGGTCCAGGAATCCAGACCGCTGATCCGTCACTCTGCAAATATATTTCCACAATTATCTATCGGGAAAATCCGATTTCTGGGGTACAGCCACCAAAAGAAAAATAGAAGAAATATTACAGAGACCAAAAGTGGCTAGATATGACAAAACTATTCAATAAATTGAAATATTCCTCAGCATCTTTCTAGTTTTTGAATGGATGAGTGCAAAAATACAAAAAGATCAAACAAGAAACTAAAAAAATTCAAGGTGATGTAGGAGTAGCCCAACAGGAGATCGTCATTTGATGTGGTATCAGCATCTGAAATGACAAGTGCCATGATGCCAGATTAGAGATGATGTGACATGATGCAGATTAGAGGAGAGGTGACATGATGCAGATTAGAGTCAAAATTCAAATAGGCTTGGGAAGAAGTGAGAAAAGATATGAATGCATTTGTGCCAACAATTAACATAGGTTTTATCAGAGTAGAATGGCAAACCGGACACGTAACAAATCCCATAAATGGAAAAGGCCGAGTTGAGTATCATAGCAAGAACATTCAACACCAGATTAACAAATTCATATAAATTTCAATTTTAAAAGTAAAAGTTTTAGCTAAGAATGCTACAATCTTGACAAATATTTTTATGACAAATCAGTAGCTTGATTAAATTTAAACACATGTCAAGCATCTCTACTCATTTGTGTTTCCTACTTGCCTCCAGTTCCATGATGCTATTTCCCTCATTCACCGTGATGAATGATGAAATGGAGCAAGGTGAGAATACAACAAATGTTGCAGACACAGAATGTTGAGCATGTGCCAATGTATATAAGTGTCGTGTATGATCATATGAAAACCTCTGTATGCACATAAAGGATATATGGCACCTTCTAAGAATTTACACAGCATTCAAACACATGAAAAAGCTATAACATCATTACAAATAACTAAACAAAGAAGCATGCAATTGTCCAACAAAAATAGGTCAAGACACCAAGTTCATGCATATCTATGGCTATATAGGATAAAAATGAACCCAAAGGTTCAAGAACCCAGAAATAGTGGGTTATAGGATCAACCATTTGATTCATAAATCAGATGATGAAGCATCAAGGAATAATCCAGACCAGCTTTAGACTATATAGTCACCATCCATCCACTATCTTCTCCAGACACGCCTTGGTTATGGAGAAATTGAAGTGAAAGAAAACACCCTTTGCATTTCCTTCAAGACAGAGAGTGGAAGGTGAACTGTGAAGAAAGCAGATTTCTTTTTCCCTAAACAGATATATTTCCATATATTCTAGACAGATAATATACAGATAAAGATGGCTAAAGAAGTTCTATGGAAGAAATATTTTCCATTCAGTCAGACTCTCAGAAAATATTACACAACTATTTTTCTACTTTATTCTAATTATTGCAGTTTCTGTGCTTTCGGAGAGAGCCTAAGGAAGAAAAAAAAAAACTCCAATAAATGATTAAAACAACTTTAAGCCAGAAGGCTTTTTATTTTTGTAGTAACTCAGTATAATAAACAGAAACTTGCACACCCAAAAAAAAAAAAAAAAAAACAGAAACAAATCTTAAAAGAAAGAGAAAGCAAGGCAAACCTGCTGGCCGGTGATATAGATATTATTTTCCTTGAACTGAGAAGCCGCAAGATCCTCGTTTCCTGTAGAATTTCCAGTCGTTGTGGCAGGGCTGGGACTGTAACCAGCAGGAGAGGAGCTGTATGGTCCATAACCAGTTGCTATTCCTATGTGGGTTGAGTTGCTGGCATTAGATCCCGGTTTGTATTGTGAAAGAGAGTATTTGACACCTGTAGCAGCAGCTGCTGCAGGAGGTGGATATACATTGCCAGTTGGAGGTTGCTGAGGGAATGCAGTGTTGCTAAGAAAATGGTGAATAGTTGGAGGTGGTACATAGAATGGGGAGAAATATTGGCTATATGGTATGTAGTTAGGAGGATAATGAGATATATGTACCCCAGCAGGCTGCCTGAAAACGGGAACTGGTTGCTGAGTTACAGCTATAGAGTTCTGCATGACTCCTGCAGTTTGAGTCACTTGTGGAGTTGGAGCTGCTGTAGACAGGACCAAGGAGTTGCCACCCTGCAATTGGACACAAAACGTAAGGCCAGTAAAAGAAAACTCACATTTACTAAAACTAAAGGGCAAATTGCAGCAGAAGTACGCAATGTCACAAAAACTAGATTTGGGGTACCTCATATTTTAAATATTACGCTTGAGGGTCCTTTTATGTTTTAAAATTTTACATTTCCAATTTTACCCTTACCCTCACCCTCACCCTCTCTCCTCCCCCTTCCCTGTTCCCTCCAGCAACCCCTTCCCACCCCCCCCTCTCTCCCCCACCTCCAAGCGATCCCTGTCTCCACAGCCCAATCCCACAGACACTATATCTCATCTCTGGCGCAAAGCCTGCAGTACCTCCTCCTTTGCTCTCTCTCTCCAAAGTACAATAACTATAATTTGGTCAACCACGGTTACCCAGATTTGATGTTCTAGCAGAAATTATGGTTACCTTGAACACCAGCAGTTTTTTCTTCCAGAATTTTCAGTAGTTTTTGGATTTTCTTGACACTACGGCTCCTATGGGTCCCAAGATCTTGATTACTAACTTGAAAGGGGAGCCGGCAATTGGGGCTGAATTAACCCAAGTGTAAATCCAGGCCACCATGATGTTTAGAAAGGTAAGGACTTGGTGAAAGATGATATATTTTAGAGATAAAGAGGAGACGACCTTGATGTGGAGGGGTCCACGGGATGGTGGTGGGATGTGAAGGTGAACGTGTAGGGGGAGTGAGAGATGATGGCCATGAAACAGATGGTGATGGTACTGATTGAACATGGTGGGTGATTTTCTGGGAGGGAAGATACCATCGTATGATTTGTAGCGAACTGAAGATGATCTCCACCCTCTACAGTTTCGGATTTACAGAGGTCAATAAGGAGAAGAATGAAAGGAGAGGGAAGCCTGATGGCCCAGAAAGGGTTTCATTTTTTTCTTTAATTTTTTCAGTAGTCACTGTTCCTCCTGAAGGTTTATCGATCCGCAACGACCCAACTCCGGTCTCTTGCAGATCTAATCTGCTGCTACTCCTGTTTTACAGTCATCTTCTTCAGAATCTGTAATTCTCGAAACTTCGATTTAATGCCAATCTGCTCAGTTTCACGTTTTGTTTCCTCACTATTTGCAAGTTTTATTCTCTGATTTGCAGCAACTCCAATCTACTTGTTTTATGTCCTGCTTCGTCATGCTCGGTGAGTTTCAAAACTTGATCTTCGGTTTCAAGGTATGCTCACTTTCATTTCTGCTTCCTCATGATTTGCAAGTTTCAACTCTGATTCTGTTACAACTCCGATCTTCTTCTCTTCTTTCCGACCGAGCTTTGTTGGTGGCCTTCCCTGGTGGAAAAGAGCAGAGGAGGTACGGGGCCTTTGAGGTGGAGGGAGAGTGGGGCGGAGAGAAAGAGGATGAGGGTATAATTGGAAATATAAATTTTAAAACATAAAAGGAATCCCAAACGTAGTATTTAAAACATGAGGTCCCATAAACCTAGATTTTGTAAACATTGGGTACCTCAACTCTAATTTACCCAAAACTAAAATATAAGAGGTGTATAGAGTATCATAACATATTTCTGATAAACACGGAGAAACATTCTTGAGCTTCTGGAACCAAAAATAATACTGTAAAATAAACAATGAACCAATGGCAACTGACAATGAGCTAATAGAAAACCAACCAGAATGCATCTTAACAGTTACACCTATAATATATTGAGAATTTTTACCATTGCAAAATTTTCTAAAACAAGAAAAGTTCTAGGACTGTTTTTTTAGAAGTACATATCACATTCACAATCATGAAGGAGATACTCCAAACTCCAAAGCCTGGAACAAATGAGTCAGACCTGAGAAGCAAAAGTAATAAAGGAACAGCAATAACTTATTTCTGCACAAGCTGCATATCCTTTTTGTTAAAAATAAGTTTATGCTATGTGAGACCCACATGAGGGATCCAATGGATCCACTGCTCATTCTACAAAAAAAACTGGGGGGAGAGTCCAGTTCTCGCATTGCTTTGAAGCCATGGTTGGTGTCGAAAGGCAGCTGAAGTAATTCAGTGAGACAGTCAACAGTTTGTTATTTAATCAATTGTGTTTCTCTGCACATCGGTTTCTATTTAAAAATAAGAAGTGGATCAGATATAATTCCATATGGCTATGGGTGTTTAGGATCTAAATTGATTATTTTATGAGCTGAATGATGTAAATTATAAGAGGGAAGTAAGGTGCAAGAGAAAGAGAAGAAGAGAGAAAGAAACCAAAAGGGAAAGAGGAGAGATCAATTGTATGTTGATCTCCCTCCCACGACATTAAAAAGGGTGTCCCAGTGCACGAGGCTCCCGCTACTGTAGGGTCTAGGAAGGGCAGAATGTACGCAGCATTACCCCCACAATGCAGAGAGGTTGTTTTGTGTTTCGAACTCGTGACCACTAGGTTGCAATAGGACAACCTTACCGTCACACTAAGGCTCGCCTTCCCTCCCACGACATTGCTTTATATTAATAATAATAATGTACATTACATAAACACCCCTTATTTAACTAAGGAAATAAAGGAAGGCTAGTCGACTACACTATGTACCTTCAAATAAATCACCTAATCACACTAAATAGCACTAACTCATAAAATTAAAACTATGTACCCCCCTGGTACACAGGTCCAATCTCAACACTCTTCAACAACCAGCATGCGTTTTTTTTGCATTTTTTTTTTATTGGGAGGGGGAGGGGGTGGAGGGCGATGCAGCATGGATTAAAGGTGTCAGCTTGTCCTCCCAGTAAATTCTGTCGCTTGTCACAGCACAGACCTAGGATCAACGACCGATCAAGTCCCTCCTTCAATCTCTCCTTCCCCCTCCTTACAAAACCTTCAGAAAGAGATGTTTTCTCACAATTGAATGAAGATATCAGCTGCTCAAATTCCAGTCTTTCTCACAATGGAATAAAGATATTAGCTGCTTAAATTCAACGGTCTAGCAGTGTCAATCCACAGTTGTGACGGTGGTTTCATCCAGCAATCCAGCCACTGAGCTAAGGTTCTTCCCATTTTTCTCCCTCTTCCCAATTTTCTCCATTGTTTTCAAGCAAGCACGCACCACCTCAACCAAGCAGCCAGAGAATCCCATCTTACAATGTTCAAATTTTTACCATTTGGATGAGCCAAGTCAGCCATCACATGCAAAAGCATCCAAGCAATACTGGCCTTATTTTCCAAATTGTGGTAGAAAACAATCTCCCAATGGTGCTTTTCTGTGGTAGATGCATCTCCATCAAAATTAACTCCTCAGTGAGATATGGAGACCATAGACATGACATGCATATGCTCAAATCCAAAATATCAAATGTCTAGGCACAGTCACTTCCTATTGTGTCATGGAAGTTGGCTGTTGGCCCACTGAAAACAAAACCACTTGGATGTTTAGAATAACCCAAACGAGGGTAGGCTTTTAATAATATGCTTTGAAAAAGAAAGGTTTTTGATAAAACTAGAAGGTAGTAAGAATGGATAGGTTTTGGGTAGTTATCAACCCAAGCAGCTGCCTCAGATATGAATCATCCAGATTAATAAGCTTTGTGCCAGAAACCAAGCACAGTAGGAGCTTTTCCTACAGATGCACATATATATGAACAAAAGAAAAGGTAAAATTTGATTGATACAAACCTCTTGAGGAGACTGGCCAGTCTGGGGTGACAGCACTGCAATATTCCCATTGTATTTGGTGGCAGTTCCAGGAGCAAGGAAGGGAGAGAAGCGGCCATCACCATCAGCACCGGGCCGGTAAAACTGGGTATAATAGCTTGTGGAGGGATCAAATGGTTGCTGAACCTAATTTTGATAACAAAAAAATCAATAATCAACCACCCAAGAAAATGATAGTCCAGATATTTAGAGATGTGTGTGTGTGTGTGTGTGTGACAGAGAGAGAGAAGAAGAAGAAGAAGAAGAACACTTCTTCAAGACCATGATTTAAGTAATAAATGGACAAGTCCAGTCCAGGAACTATACCATAAAAAACTAATTAAAATAATACCGTAAACGAAGAAAGGCAATAATTTGGAAACAAACGTTCAACCGATGTAATAGTTGATCTACAACAGTTATTACATCTGAACCAGCCAGAGAAAACCAAGAGTAACGCCTCGCAACCACAAAATTAATTTACATCATGCTACATATCTGAACCATATATATGAGTCTTGGATTCTTCATTCTGGGTCCAAAAGGACCCATAAAACTATTGTCAAGCCTCCATTCTAGCTAAGTGCTTCATGTTCAGATGATCAGGACCATAAATGGATGGGACTCAAGCTAACAGATCCTCTCTGTAAATAATCAACGCAATAAGATGTTTTCAACATCTAACCGACAAATAAATTTTAACTTACTGAATCTTGACTACTTTTTCCAACTTTTAAATGAATACAGGAAAAAAAACACATGGCGGTGATAATTTGGTTTAAGCTGATTCTTGGCCAGTTAATCTATTAAATGGAGACACCAATGAGCCCTGATCCTATGAACAATATGATGAGGTACAGTGTCCCCAGACCAAAGATATTACCCAGGTATTGGCATATATGGAAAGCCAACACTAAATGGGAAAGTACAAATGATAGACGACATAAAGAGCAGAATAATTGAAGGCTAATGACAAAGCTTGGAAGGTCAGAGATGTTACGTGCCTGAGGCTCAGAGCTTTCAAAGGGTGCCAGCTGGCCTCCTAGCATGGGCGGCATGAAACCAAAATTGTAATTTGGGGCAGTATGAACTACCGAGTACTGAGGACCACCAGATGGCAGAGCTATCTCTGGCTTGGACTGATAGTACTCAGTGACTTGACTGGATGAGACATCAGCTTCTTCGGTTTGAACATTTTCTGGCATTTGTGCAGGTGATTGTAGATGATCAGGATACCCTTCTTCCTGAACAGTAGAGGATGCATTTTGATTGCTGCACCCATAGCAAAACAAGTTAAAAACCATCAATTGGGGAACGTAACAACAATAGGTTGTCCACATGCACAAGAGTACAATAAATCCAGAAATATATTGTATGTATGCAGTGGACTAGACTCTGAAACAGTCAGTAAACATAGATCATCTACAGGAGCTGGACAGCCATTGTAAGATATACTTTTGTTTAGGAGATTCTTCTGAAATCAAACCAACAAAATAACCAGAAGCATATCTGTAAACTTTTTTTGTCCAGATCCCTTCACCACTAAGCATCAACAAAAGCACAATAGAATTCTATGGAAACCAACATGCTCGGATTTTATGTTTTATGTCTACAACTTGTACAATGTCAAGCCATACTTGATCATATTATCCATCCAATGGGTTTGTTAACCTCTGTCACATAATCATGCAGCAGGTAATGGCATTTGCATAATTTTCATGCCAGGAACAGAAGATGACAACTGCTAAAGTGGGGCAGGGAGAAGGGGAGATGCATGGTTTCTACTTTCTAGTAGAACTAGGGACATTATTTTAATTAACTGCTAACAGAAAAACAGGAAAGGTTACGAACCTTGACAAAGGTTCCTCAGCAGTTTCTTCGATTCCCTGCGATGATTCAGACAGAGGTGTAGAGCTCTTGTCACTATCAGGACCATTTGTATAGCCCGTGACGATCCCAAAACTAGCATCAAAGCTTCCAAAACTCAATCCAGTTCTTTCTGCTTCAGGGACATGGAGATGGTTAGGAATGATAACATGTTGACCATCTGAGAAATGTAAATCTTCCAGCTTCTTCTGCAACTTTGAAGTTGCTTCTTCTGAGGCACTCAATGAAGATTGTAACTGAGCACCAGCTTCAACAGTGATAGATGCACAATCAGATGTCCCAATGGCTCCAGTAGCCTGGGAAGTATTATTGCTTGTAGGCTTTGGTTTCCACTCCTTGCTAGGGCCTACTGCTCAAAGGAAACAATATCACCAGTTATGTGTATCCATTAATAATGTTAACCACAAAGAGCTAATACTAATCCAGACAGTTACAATTGGTTAAATGCATAAAAGATGCAAACCACCTGCAAACTTAATACCTTAATCATTCTCTTTTTTTTTTCCATACTGAATTTTTCCCATTGAACTGAAATGTATCAAATTTGCATGTAGGAAATAAAGCATGACTGGCATTTAAGATCTATGACAAAAGCCCCAAAAAAGCAAAGAGTACGATCAAAGCTCAAAATAATGGGATAGTTCTGAAGTTCCAGCATTAAAAAAATAACATAAAAGTTTAATTATGAAAAAAAGAGTGAAAAGAAAATTCTCAAAGTAAAGATGAACAAAACAACACAAGATGAAAAATAGTTAATGATAGTTTTCATGGGCACAAGGGGATTGTAGACTAGCACTCCAAAATCTAGATTATGACCAGCAAGACATCAAATTAGAAATGGCTTCATGAGCCGTGAAGTAGATGAGTGGATACAAAAAAGAAAGACAATCAAAGAAAGAGGCGAAAAGAATCTGCATGGCACACAAATACAGTATAAGGTTGGATTTCAACTCCATCATGAAGCTTCAACCATGCAGCCCCTCATGAACCCAAGTGAGATAAAAATTAGGTAAAAGGGCATACAAGCGATCGCATGTATACATGCCCTCTCACATGCCTCTCTGTCTCCTCATTAAGACCCAGGGGTCCCCCCGTCCACGGACCGGTCACCCACCGAAAACCCCTCTCCCCCTCTCACATGCCTCTTCTTCTCCGCATTAAAACCACTGTGTTTCCCTGTCTATGGACCGAACCGAAAACCCCTCTCCCCACCCCCCCATATAGCATGTATGATGCCTTGGTATGTAACTCGCATACGAATCCCTCTCCCTAAAAATTTATCTGATTGGTGCCAAATTAGTCTGGAAAACATATAGACGTAAGTTATCAACAATATAACTCACTCTTCTAAATGTTGAAAGTCACAAAGGTAAGAAAAAAGCAATGCTTAACACTATTCCTTGACCTATATCACTCAGAGAACTGTCCAGTTAATGTGCTTCACATGTATTATCAGGAAATATGGTGAGCAGCTCAGATTACTCATCATGTCATGATGATTATTCACTATTACATTATGCGCAGAATAATCAGCATGAGAAATGGTGTTTCACATTCTATAATATTCCAAGATATAGCAATTTCCATTCTAACAGCATAATTTCTTCCAAGAATGATTATATGATTAGAGTTTGAGCCCTCATAATTGCACTTTCCTGATGATGTTGTCACTTGCCGTTGTGGGCTTGCTTTGTCAAATGAATGTGCATAGTTAGACTAACAAACACATTAAAGACCAACTTAGAGAAATAAGACTTATGTACTTCAAATAATTTGACATGAGGTTCAGCTAAAAGTTCAATAAGCACATTATTCCTACTAGTTATTTCAAAATGTTACACCAGAATATTTGGGAATAGAACACCTGCTATTCGCATAGAGAAGAAAGAACTCAAAAGCACTATGATCAAAGTTTGAAATTAAGAAACCATAAATTGCAAGCCAACTTTAGTTAAATCTCCCCCTCTCCCCTCTCCCCTCTCCCCTTTTATTTTAAGGGCAAATGAATCAAAAGAAATTTATACACAACTAATTTCAAATATACTTTTCATTAACTACAGTTTTAAGTCCATGAAAGCCCAAAAGTTTATCAAGAAAAACCAAAATCACCATTCACCCATATTAACCATAGATATCTTAGCACTATAATCCAAAACTAAAACATACCATGTCACTTTAAAAATAATAATTAAAAAAAAAGGGAGATCTCAGGCTTCATCAAAGTATATACCCTTCTGAGGACCAACAAGTTGTAGTGACCGATTGCTATAATTAGATGAAGGCCTACTAGCTGTAGAGCCACCATGAATAGAAGTAGGTTGTGATGGGCCAGATGGCTCAGAGAGCTGATTTCTGTCAACCCCCAGAGATTTTCCTGGCATCCTTCCATGCATGGCATTCACAAGTTCTGAAACAGATTTCTCATTCATGGATGATGACAACTCAGATTCAGTTGCATCAAGAGCTATAGTTTTGTTCAGACAATTGGTTAAGTCCTGAGAAGTAGATGTGTCAACAGAGATGGTGGCATTTGGTTCAACAGCGATTCGTTGACTCCCTACTTGACGTTTAATTGTTCCCACCACACCTGGAAGCCGTGAATCAATAGAAGGCACCAGAACAGGATCCAAAGCCGAGGAATATACACCAGACACAGATGCAGGAGTCATGGATGCAATGGCGTGGTCAGAGCTTGGTGTGGGCTGCCCAAGTGGGACTCCAAGCGCAGATGGAGGAGTGTTGCTCCTTGCATTGACATTTGGCTGTAAAGGTCCACTTCCAGACTGAATAGCATCAAAACCTGAACCTTCTTCAGGTGTATTCATGCCACTGCCCATGGGCAATTGCAAGGCACGTCCATAACTGGAATTCCCAGTAGCCACAGTTGAGGGGTCATTGGCCGCAAGGCCTGCAACAGTTACAGAGCTACAAAACAAACATACCCAAGTAAAAGTCATACAACACGATCCAATAGGTGGAGTACAAGCATAGTTGTCAAGGCGCCAAGGCGAACCAAGGCGTTGGAGGCCTGACTGGGAGGCCTGACTGGGAGCCTAGGCGACCAAGGCACCCGATATTCCAAGGGGTCACAAGGCCGCCTGGGCGCCTAGGCGACGCCTTGACAACTATGAGTAAAGGAAGCAACAAAAATTAAGTTGACAACAAATCACCTTGATACAAAAGTTGTTGCTTTATTTTCTGTATCCTGAGATTCTGGCAAAGAAGAAAGTATAACACCTCTATCAGTGCCTTGATGGACTCCGTTTTCTTTTCCAGCCACAGCATTTCTACCACCACCAGCATCTGACAAGACAGACAAGGCAGACAACAAAAGTAACAATTTAATATATACATGACAGACCCTAACAGTGCAACCTAAAAATACTTATAATAATAATGATGAAGCTGGTTTCCAACATCACCATCAATATCAATATCAATATCCAGACCCTTTAGGAATATAAAACTTGCTGTATTATGAAGAGCAAAGGAATACGGATGAGATGAGGCATGGAGCTCTTGACGCATAAAGAGTAGGCCACAAGGTCTGAAGCTTAATACATTGTTTCATGGGAGCTCAGTCATTTATATACATAGTTAACTAAATAAAAATAAGACAATAAAAATAGTAAGGACAACCCGAGACATGATAAAAGGATCTGCTTCCGCTCCATGTGGTGACTTCCTGTGTCTTGGCAGCTGTTTTCCAAAAACAGTTTGGTTCGGCACCATTCTAGTTCCCTTGTGTATGAAAGCAGATTAGAACATGTATCACACAGATAGGGCAAAGGTTTTTTAACTAGTTTGTCCAGATTAATATCCAGACCAGCAACTGAATAGGCACCAAGCTGAATAGCAGATGATGCAACAAACATGTGGTTATTTGCCCGCCATCTAAGCAGCAACAATAAGTTTGAATCCAAACCCTCCATATATTGTTTTAGAAGCACATATAGAGCGCAACAGAAGCTGGTAGTTTAAATAAAGCAAAAGAACACCAAAAGAAGAAGATATCAGGAGGACGGCCTTGAAGGCAATTTCTCGACAATAATATCCCATGAGACACCCCCCCTGGTGGGGGAGGCTAACATGAGTCGAGTGTGAAGTGAAGAAAACTAAGGTTTGAGCCTTTTATCACTCTTGATAAGGGTCTCAAGGCAAACCTCAAATGCTTCTACAAATACATCAGATGCAATAGTCACATGGTTAAATAATCACATAGTCATCACTGCAAGACTTGCAATAAATGGTTTAAGTTGTAGCAGTAAATAATTGGGCAAAAAAATAAAGATTATATCTCAGTAGTAACGAAGCGCTGCAATCGCTCAAGAAAGTAAATTGAAGTTAGGTTCATACCATGTGACACATAACGGGGAGAATAGTTTCCACGACCACCCCTACCCCCTCTCCCCTGCAAGCCTGGTTTCCATCTAGAATCTGCAGGATCTCTGTTATTCAGATTCTACAAGAAAAAAACAGGAATATAAGAATATCAATTAAGTGAACAAATGGAAAAGGAAAGTACAAAAACAACAGTATGTCAAAGCAAACCAAACTTGAAAGGAAAAATTATGCCTACACTCCACATGACTCAGATAATAGTAAATTATGAAATGTAAAATGTAATATCTGCATGGCATGATGACCATCAAATGAATGCCTAAAGATTTCAATGGCAAAATATCCTACATCTCACTTATTTTCCCAAAATTTATTATATCCACCTAATTTTCATGAATACAATTATATATTCATATTTATAATCACCACTACACTTGTTTGTTGACATCAAATCTTTCAGATGCATTACTACATTCCCCTCAGTTGATCCACCTTCCTGTTCTGTAAGCAACAAACAAAGCATAAGCGTGACGGAAGCAAACCAAATAGTTGATAGGTGCCCACATAATATTTTTAACATGAATTCAACTTTTAATGTTTCTGAAGTAAAACAACTGATATTACCATCCCATAACCAGCCCTCACACCAAGAGAAGTTTAGCCAATAACAGGAATGCAGTATCACATGTCAAAGATCGGATGTCCAGATTACCATTCCTATCCTATTAAATGAAAATGTTACATCCAAGCCATTACTAGCATTAGTGCCAGTGAGGTGAATTCAATATCAGGTATAACCCTGTTAAGCCTATTCAGATGTCAGTATATCTCACTTGTAATCACCCAATTAAAAGCCAGTTACAATGGAGCCTTGTCCAAAAAACATTTCAGTAATTTCATCATAACTGACCTTCAAATCATAATTTAGAGAGGATCAGTAATTTCAACCAAGAACATGCAATATTGACCTCAATAAACCAAAATACTCCAACTTTGGTCATAAATGATATCAAAGTCTGAGCATAAAAGCTGGACAAAATACAGCAGCAAGGAAAATATGTCCCTTGCCCATGAAAGTAGCCAAAGACTGGAAACAGTCAGGAATAGAAGCTGCATATCCTGAATCAAGCAGTATTTTTAACAACATTCATCAATAACAACCTTGAACCAAGTTATTTACTTTTTGATACAGCCAGCAAAATGTTTACACTACAACATCTGAAACAAATACAAGCACTGAGACGTTGAATGCACAATCTATATTTCAAAAGATAAAAGCACTGTCATACGACATGGCAAAACTCTTGAAGTTGATTATAGGTTTTATGTTTTATTCGATGAATAAAACCACAGCAAGGAATTAAAAATGGAAGGGGTTTTATCAACTCAAAGAAAAACTCACCTCTTTTCTCTTGTCGCGCTTCCTTCTGACCTCATGAAATGTATCTGTTGACCAAAGCATACAAATTTGGAATTCACTAAGCATATAAAACGTAGAAAGTGACTCGCACCTTCCCAGGTATTAATAACATTTTTTTTATTTATAAAGAGAAAGGTAAATAGAAATGATAAAGCACAACATGAAGAAATCATTAGAAATCAACAAAGAGGTTCTGAACCATGACTTCAATGAAAATGTGTAACAACAAAATAAAAGCAAGTTTTGTAACCCTTTAAACAAAAGAAGCTGATTGTTGTCCTAGCATTACTAAGTGAAGCCATGAATCCCATCAATCACTTGTTTGCATCTATTTTCAACTAACATTATTGCTAAAATTGTGCATTAAGAGAGCCCTTACTCAAGCTTGTTTGCATATGTTAATGACTCAAAATCATTGCTAAAAGCATACTAGGAGAACCCTTACTAAAGCTATTAACTTGAGTTTAGAGGACTGAAAGGTAATGGCAAAAGTGAAGGAGGGTTTAGTTACCCAATTTATCCCATCTGACAAACAAATCTTTTTCTCTAAATAACAGTATTAGCAAATCAGTACTCAACAGAATGTGGGTTTAGTGACTACTTTCAACAGATTCAAAATTAACGAACAAACAACTCCCTCACCACCCCCACCCCCCACCCCCCACCCACCAGGGAATATATATATATATATATAAAAGGAGGTTGTTAACCAACGAAGACCATGTATCATACCCTACCAAAATCTTGAAAAAGGAAACAATCATTAACACGAATACAGAATTGATCAAATGAGACATCGTGATAGTTTGAAGATTTCTTATCAATGTTAATAACAAAATTCACATGGATACAGTAAATTAAAGAATAACCTGCGAACCCATTAAAGAGGCCTACAAATAAATCCTGATTATCATCATCAAAATTCACAGGAAACCTAATATTAATTGTTCATGTCCATCACTATTACAGTAAATACTCCACCAGAACCCAACTCTTTTGCGATATTTTTTTCTTTTTCTCAGTTCACCTGAGCTAAGGGAAACAATATAGGATAAAAACAATATGGTGCGATAATCATACATGTACAGACCACCAACCATACAGAACTTTGATGGGAACCCCACTTCTATTGTCTCATGGAACTTGATATTCAATCAGGATGCCAACATCCAGTCTTCGTCTAAAAAAAAAAGTGTTTTTTTTTTTTTTTAATCCAGACCATCTTTTCTTTTGGTCCAACAAATGATTGTAACACGTCTCCCCTATGCTTCTAATGCCGAGAGAAATAAAAAGCCAGAATCTTAGAGGCATCATCATTAGTACTCCGGTATAATCTCTTACTGACTTTGACCAGAAAAAAATTACTGATTATTTGGGGAGAAGATGAAATTACCCATTTCCATGCTTCATCCATAGGGCGAGCATTTAAAGAGAAAACAAGGAACCATATATAATTCGAATAAGTTGAATTCCTAAAAAAGAAAAAAGGAAGAACAAGTAGGGGGCGGGGAAAAAATTAAAAGAAAAAGAAGACGAAAATTTTAATTTGACATCCAGGGCGCCACTTCCCCCAAAGCACGTACAATGAAGCAGATTTTCATTACAACCTTTAGACTAAAATGTAAGCTCTGGACTAAGAAAAATTTAGGTGGACAAAGCCCCATTTTGTGGTCCAATAAAACAACTGAACCAGAAAGTGGAGAAAGAAATGGTAGAGGAAAGACAGACGAGAGCTAAACCAACCTTACACAGCTTATATCAAACACGGCAGAATAATCAAATCCCCTCGTACCAAACTAAAACTTTCACAACCCAAACGCCAAACGTTACCCAAATCAATGTCTCAACTCAAAAAGAACTCATGGATCACAACCCAGAAGAAATGAAATCAGGATCGAACTAACTAAGGAAGCCCACACAAAAAGGAAGCAAATTGAAGAAGCAATACCTTGAAACAATAGTTTCTGAGCGGTTTCGTTGGGATCCATTGAGCACTCCTTGAGCATTGTATATATCTCCTCGTCGCTGTGGTTCCCAGCGATCTCTTTGATATTTTGGATCGTTTTACGAACATTGTTTGGGATTGAAACCCTAAAACCGCCACTCATGTTTACAAGGATATGGAGAGATAGAGCTGCAGGGGTAGAGAAAAAAAGGAGGGGAATTAACGAAAGCAAACGAAACAAAAGAGCAGAGAGAAAGAGAAGTAAGAGGGAGGTGGGTCTAGGATATAAAAAATACAGAGGATAGGTGATTTTGGGAGGGTTTTGAATTGATTTCTAACGAAGTAGTAGAAGAAGAAGAAGAAAAGAGAGAGGGGAGAGAGGAGAGAGGAGAGAGAGAGAGGGAACGAGCTTAAAAAAGAGGAGAAAAATATAATTGACTTACGAGAAGGGCGATAGCATCTCCCATACTGTTTACTGTTCAGAGTGTGGGCGCTTTTAGTAATTTCCTCTCATTTTCCTTCTCCTTGCCTCGACAACTAGGGATGCCCATTCTACATTTTTTTTCTTTCTTTGGGATAGGTCCATCCAGGACCATCCTACACTCTTCCCTTTGTTATATAGTTTGTGTAACAAGGATTTCATTCATTCAAAGTGGAAGGACATATATTCTGATCCATTCAAAGTACATCGATATGCACATAGATTCATTTTGAGTGGGTGAGATCTTTACTACACCTCGTTATAGGGTGGCCTCACTACAAAGGATTCCAATCCTTTCTATAATCCTGTCGTTGGAAGTACTCCAATCATGATCAAATGGTTGAAATTCACTCGGTATACATACCGATACATCATTATGCACGCCGAGGAAACTCCAGGTGTTCTTAGGCGGATCTTGAGTTTGCCATGTGGCCGGCCACAAAAGACAATAATTTTCTATACAAGTGGATTTTAGAGAGTTTTTTGTCAAAATGGTAAAATCAAGTATATTAAGTCTATTTTTGGTATGCATTCTATTCTACACTCTTTCTTTTGTTATCTCATGTAATCTTGTCGTTCGAGGGACCCCGACCGTGATCCAGTGGTTGGAATTCACTTGACGTGCATACTAATACATTGGTATGCACGCCAAGTAAACTCCAACTGTTCTTCGGTGGATCTTGGGTTTGCCACGTGGCCTGCCACAACAAGGCTATAATTTTCTATATTGGTGGATTCAAGAGAGTTTTCTGGTCAAAGTGGTAAAATCGATTATATTAAGTCTATTTTTTGTTTGCATTATTTTCTACCCTCTTTCTTTTGTTATCTTTTGTAATCCTGTCATTGGAGGGACTCCAACTGTAATTCACTCGATGTGCATACCAATACATTGGTATGCACACCGTGTAAACTCCAACTGTTCTTAGGTCCGCCGAGTAAGCTCCAATTGTTATTATGTGCGCCTAGTAAGCTCAAACTGTTCTTAGGTGCACCAAGTAAACTCCAAATGTTCTTTGGTGGATCTCGGGTTTGCCACATGGACAGACACAAAAAAGGCTATAATTTTCTATATTGGTGGATTCCAGAGAGTATCTGGACAAAGTGGTAAAATCAATTATATTGAGTCTGCTTTTTTGGTATGCATTATATTCTATACTATTTCCTTTGTTATCTTCTGTAATTTTGTCATTGGACGGTTTTCAACTATGATCCAGCGGCTGTAATTCACTCGGTGTACATACCGATGTATCAATATGCATGCAGGGTAAGCTCTAGGTGTTCTAAGGTGGATCTTGTTTCTGCCACGTGGTCGGCCACAAAAGGCTACAATTTTTTATATTGGTGGATTCCATAGTATCTAGTACAATTATATTTAGTCTTTTTTTTGGAATGTGTTCTTATAATATATTATCAAAATAGATAATGCTTCCTATGTAGAGTGAGAATGGATAAAAAAGTGAGGCATTTTTTTTTTTTTTTTGCTCATAAGGCATAATGAGACAAAGTGTACATTCCATAATAGGTTGTGTGTTCCCTAATGCATTCTATGTTCCAAGCACCATGATGCATATCAAAGAGTCAAACACTGTTTTTGTCATTTCAAAATTCATTATTTACTTAGAACGTATTCCAATAATTGATACCAAACACAACCTAAAATTAGGATGGCTGTACTGCCGTGGGGTGAAATTGAATTTGAAAATTGACATATAACTAATAAATCTATGATTGGATGCTAAGAAAATAAATAAATAATTTTAGGGTAAATTTTTTGAACCTCCCTATACTTATGTCTAATTACAAGCTCATCCCTTTCTGGTTTACAAATTACACGCAACTCCCTTAATTCATAGAAGGTTGTTGCGCTCAGCTCCACTCCATTTGATGGACTTTGTTAATTGCTCATGTTCACTTGAACCTAAAGACTTATATAATGATTCCATCTAGTAACCAGATTCCCTTGCATTAAAACCATACCCATACATCCATGTCCTCAGTGGTTTCATCAACGATTTCCCTCCTGCGTTGTTTGGATCTTCTATTATTCTTTCAACATACGGGAAATTGGCCCCAATTAGCGTGTCGAAAGGAAATACGCTTATGCTGGTGTTTTGAATGGCAAAAGTTATTGTCTTTTTTTTTTTATAGATAGTGGTCCCAAAGAGAGTAGAGCTCATGACCTATTTTTTTAGGTGTTGATCTTTTACCAACGAACTGTTCCTTTGGGGTTAACAAAACTTATTGTCATGGGCAAGTGCTTCTGGTTTTAGATTTAACTCTTCAATGCCTGCAACCATATTATCTGTGTAGGGTTGCTCCCTCAGTTCTGATATCCAACATCTGGACTGCATAAACAGCATTGCCTTACAATTGATTTCGAGGATTGAATGATCATATTGCAGTCATAAAAACTTATTTGAAAAAATAAAATAAAAATCATGGCATGACCTCAAGAAATATTCTCATTTCTAAATACTATTTCTTGAGAAGTCCCTTTAAAATTATGAATAAAATCCTATAGCAAGAAGGTATGTCCATTTCTAGGGTCTCGGCTCTGGAAACAGCTTTCCTATTTTCAGCCCTTCTCAAGCTGTTTCATTCCTTATATCAGCTTTTGTTTCGGCATTTGTCATTGGTTTTGTTGCGATTTATGTTTCACCCTTCTTCGTAGACTTCACATCATTAATTTGCACCAAACTAAACAAGAGGGAAAAATTACTTATCTTCGGTGAGGTCAATCTGCAACTCGAGACCCTACGTCATCGTCGTCAAGCAATGAACTTGGAGCAAATATAACATTTCATGTTTTAAAATGGCAACAACGACATTTTACTATCCCATCAAAGGTATTTTTTTAACTTTAAAAGTTTGAGGCCGACCTGACATCAGCAACTATGGATTAGGGTAGTCTGTGATAAGGTTTTGCATTTAAGGATAGTACACATAATTATTATAAACTTTAGGGTAGGGGTTGTATTTAGACAATATTATGGGAGAAATACGAATAATTTTTTCTAAAAAATAAATAGTTGAAAAAAGTTGAGTGTAATTTGTAAAAAATGAGGGGATGGGCAGGGAATTAGACCTAAGTATTGAAAGGTCTCTTCACCCAAAAAAAAAAAAAAAGTATTGAAAGGTCACCCTAATTTATCCAAAATCTTATAATAAAGGAGAGAGATATACACATAAAGCCATGCCCACCATGGTCTTAATAATCGATCAAATTTGTATCGGTTTTGACCATGGTTGATCCCGATCAGATACTCAATGTTTCTTTATTTTAAATTATTCTTACCAGTATTGACCATGTGTTAGTATGCCATTGGAATCATACCCATACATGATCTAGATTGGTCTCGGATCAATTTTTGGCAGTGGTCGATATCTGAAACTAAACCCTGATACCCACTAAGCTAAAGTTCTAGTGATTACAACACGTATAGCAATTTGATTAGTCTATTTGACGACCTTACTGATACATATCATAAGGCCTTCATAAATTGAGTTTGTTATTGATTAAAAAAAAAAAAAGTCATGTTAGTGAAGCAAGACTGGTTATTAGATGCATGATTGCATTTTCATTTTTCTTTATAGATATATTTTATATAAAACAGCTGTGAAGCCATCACTCTTTGTCTCTCACCTTTTTCAGAAAAACCCTTTTTTTTTTTTCAAAACACACACATGCTTCTTCTACTGCTGATAATTCTTTTGTTTTGGGTACAATAACAAAATTAAGGGATAATTTCAACTTTCACTCGAAAAGAATTAATTAAATCACTTACCACCCAAGTTGTTTAAAAAAATCACCTACCACCCAAGTTAGACAAATGTTAAGCAATAGATTGACGTGAAAAAGTTGAAATTATGTGTAGACGTTTATACCATTTTCTTCTCCCTCTCTGTTTCTCTGCAATATTTTATCAAAAAAGAAAAACCAGATTTGTTTCTGTGATCCTGGGCTTCAATAACTCGTCCAGTAAGATATTTTCCTAGTAAGCGCAAAATGAAACTGAGGCAAAGAAATCTTTCGATTGAGTTGTAATCAAACGAAGGATTTCGGACAGTTGCAGACTCCCTTTGTCAGAGAAGAAGATGGAGTTCAAGATAATTGCAGACGTGTATCATTTCGGAGGACACAAGATAACCCAAGGCTTAAGAAAACAAATTGCAAATAGAGTTTCAGAAAACCCATAAGGTAAAAATAAAAATAAGAAGACAAGACCAATGATAATTGATACGGTGGGTGATGAACCTTGAACCTGGTTCCCTATTTTTGTTTTCTCAACCATAAATTTTTCATTATTACACACACAGTACACTTGAATCGAAATGAAATCACCAATTTCAGTAAATAGAGAAAGATCTTATTGTAAAAGGTGTTGGTGAGGCTACCATTAGAGACATAATCGTAGAGGACGAACTTCTCGTCGGAACCCCAGTAGAAGCCTCTGATGCGGACTAGGTTAGGATGACGGAGCTTGGCAATAAACCTGACCTGATTTATCCTCATAGAAACAGAGTTAAAAAAAAAAAAAAAAAGGTATTATTGTCATTGAAATATTTTCTAACGGCTGACATCAGCAACTAACGGCTCTGTTAGTTGCTTTTGGATCTTTTTGATAAACGTTTGTCTAACTTGGATGGTAGATGATTTTTTTAAATAACTTGGATGGCAGGTGATTGGGTCAATTCTTTTTTGGTGGTAGCTGAAATTATCCCTAAAATTAAATTCATATGTATTGATTTAAGAAGATATATATATATATATATATATAGTTAGTTAGTTGACGAGTTGCAGCATTTTAGGAAGAGGAACGTTATTTTTTTAATACTGTATCATATCTCTCTTTAGTATGTATTTATATAATTGATTATATGATATATTTTGACATATGTAGTTGTTTGATATGATTTATGGTTTCATTTATATTTAAAATAAATAATATAATCTAAATTTTATAAGTAGATTAGAAGGTGTTTGTCATTGCTATGATAATCTATTATTACTTATTTATGTCTAGTGCTATCAAACGGTTGTTATTTATGACTTATAATTTATTCTCATAAATGATTTAACATAAATAGTTGATAAATATAAATATAAATTATACCAAATATTGCCTTAATAAGGAACTTAATTTTACCTTTCGTTTACACATGAAAGCCAATCAATATAAGGCTAAAGATGTAATTTTGCATTTAATCTACTTGAAATTCATATGTGAGATGAAGGGTAAATTTGTCATGCTACTAACATTACTTTCCGGATATAGGGTCCCTTGAATTTAATTACAAATTCTGCAATGAAGCTCAGACCTAGTAATGCTCATAGTGAAAAGCACCCCCAACTCCAAGCTATGGATGGAAGAATGGCAGAAAACCTGTGAATCTATACACCATCCATGCCTCATGCTAACCCAATTAGAGTAAGGGAGATTAACTATTTAATCGATTAGACCAAACCAATCAAACCCTATTGCAATTTGTTTCTATTGGACAAATTGGAGTTTTTCTCCTCATTGATCTAACAATCTAAAAGAGGTCGACTAGGGGAGATTATTCTTCATCGATTCGTGAATTGAGGTCGAAGAGAGAAAAGAGGAGCTCGAACAAGTAATCCGACGAGGACACATTCATATATGGGAACCAATCTCCTTTCTCCCCACCACCCTTATGTCTTTGTAAATCGACTTGTTCCATTCTTCTCCTCCCTCTCTCCCTCAGCCACTCCATTGTTATGTATTCTCCTCATTTGTCCTTTTTTATTGTTAAAATATCAGCATTTTTTTATAGCTATAAAATAAAACAATTTTCTTTTATTTTTTATTGGCGATTGAACACAAATAAATTTTTTTTCTTCTTTTATTGACATCCAAACACGGCCTTAGAATTTTTCTTTTTTCTTCGGTGGGGTTCGGGGGAGGGGTGTTAGTCGAGCTCATGATAAACAGTGCAGAATAGAAAACCATGATGAGAGGAAATGAGTTTACTTATAAAGAGAGAGAGAGATCCCTGTCTAGCTGTGTGGCTTTGTCTAGCTGTGTGGCTTTTGCCCCAGTACTGAGATCAATGGGATTACGGGCAGAGGCACTCACTTTATAAGAAATGAGTTTTCTTATAAAGTGAGTGTCTTAGATCAAGCTCAGAGTTTACATTAAAGAGAGAGAGAGAGAGAGAGAGAGAGAGAGAGATCTCCCTGTCCAGCTCTATGGCTTTTGCACTAATGCTGGGATCAATAGGATTACAGGTCTAGGCATCTAAAAACAAGGGACAGGCTAGTTATGTCACCATATTTGTGTACAAACACAGAAAAATGCAGCCGACCAAAATTCCCAAAAGCCTTGGTAGCAAGAAATATGAATGAAAGGTGTACTTATTTGAGTATTTTATTAGATCCATAAAGTATTTAAATTGTTTAATAAGCTTTATCATTATGCCATCTTTTTCTTAAACATTGAACAATGCCGGTTAACTAGATATGAGGACATAAAAATAAGATTAAGGACCACAGTTTTTTACTCTTCATGATTGTAGAAATGACAAAAGCTACAGTCAATGTTTCTATTATTATAGAATAATTGATTTGCCATATGTGTTGTGATATTGGATCTTGAAAGATGGGTTCAAATTTTGGAAAGGTGTTCTTAGATCCAAAAGTATTGTAAATGTTGTTTTATTGGATGATCTATTCCTACTTTGTTCCAATCTCCTTTTCTCTCTCATTAAAACAAAGAATCCATGAATAAATATTGATGATAGGTATTGTTGGGTATAAATAATTAAATACCACCGATTAATAAAAGCGCGCCACATGCTTGTTTTCAAAAGCTCCCAAGCTATTGAGGCCAAATCGTCTTTTCACCAAAAAGCCTTTCTCATGGGCACATCTATCATTACTAGTTTAATTATGTACAAAATCAACTTCCAAAATATCGGCATTGTACTCCAAAGGAACACGGGACTCACTTCTAACATCTTATCAACTATCTCTATAAAAAGGCTCAATCACTAAAGTCAAATCACTTTAATATTTTACGTATTGTCTTATTGTTTTCCCATTGACATGCTATTACTCTACATTTTAACACCTTAGTAGTTTGGTAGCTTGGTACCTTAGTATTTTTAGCATCATACCATTTATCCTACCTTGATTTCATTACTCATCAGGTCAGTCCCCCCCAAATTGACCAACCCTTTATTTGTTTGTTGCCTATAATCATGACTTAAGCATTGGAGTGTCCCCAAGGCTATACGTCCGACCTCCTTTGCCCTGTTATTGTCTTCTGTAGGTTGGTCCCACCTTGAAAAATCATGATACGGATTATTGTGGCAACATGTATGAATCTTTTCATTACTAATTGGCTGTATCAAGAAAACAAAGTGTTGTTTGGATGAGGCCAAGTGTGGGCAGTTTTTTTGGGAGGTAAAATGCAAAGCTATTTGTATTTTGGATAAAAAACGATTAGTGCACCCAACATAATTCTTACATTCCCATTGACTGCAAAAACTAAGGCCATCTAGCTCATCCCATTATGCCAAACTTAGTGGGTGTTAAGATGTGGAACGCATCGGCTAACCCGACTAGATCTGATCGGTCAAATTTGAAATAGATTCGAACTGATTAATAAACTATTCAGTCTCAAGTCAGCCTGATTATCATTTCATCGGCTTTGGCCCTTGATGGATGCCCAACTGAAATAGATAAATCGATCGTAAACTGCCCCAAAATTGGAACGAACTTATTTTCATTTACAAAAAATGCCCCTAGTTAATTTCATTTTTTCCAAAAAACACCATGCGTTAATTTCTTTTATCCCAAAAAAGGTCCCCTGGCCCACATTACTTGCGGAGGAAGAAGGCACGACCTAAGGGCCCCTGCCAAAATTTTGAACCCTCGTGCCCTCACCGTTTTGGTCGATGTCATGGCTTTGGTTAGTTCATTCTGGCAGACAAATAAAAGATAAGGGACAACCTTGTTGGAGACCTTTGTTTGGTTCCTTTTATTAGCCCCTCTAGTTGTCTATGGATAATAGGTACTATCTGTTGCTGCTCATAACTAGATCGCCTTTGGCCCACCAGAATATGAACACAGGGAAGCAGATAATGCAAAGTGAGGGTCAGGTTGGATAAGTGGCAAGTAGTATAGAACAATCACAAAGTGTGAAAGTTTCATTGATTAGGTGGGGACAGATAGTTGTTTCAATGAATTGACATAGTAAGTTTGTAAATAGAAAAAAGAGGGTGTCTTTTACCTTCATCAGCGACTATACTTGGAGTAATCAGTTTATTTATGGCAAAAGTTGCCTTTTATGGTAGGAGGTGGGCTTAGAAGATGCAACCATCGCCTCATGTGGGCGGCCAACTAGGTTTCCTTGCACGTCCATTGATTGGGGTCGTCGGATGTTAGACTTCCATGTTAGTTTGTTGATATTGGCCGTTGGATATCGTATAAGTATATGCTTTCCTTTTTATGGGGATTACACATTCACCAATAGTGAAGGAACATAGAACCTGCCTCTAGGAGTACGTCACATGTACGAAGACAATCACCAATTGGAGTTAGACACCTGTACATTGACAATGAGTCCGAGCTTGGCCATTAACCGATCTCTCAAGGTCAGGGGGAACCCAACCTTCATGAATGGATTCGGTCAATCTAAGTCCACCAAGGGTGGAGACATAAAAGGCAAAGACAACACGGCTCATCCCATGATCCACGCCGAGCTGGCAGTCCGTGTGAGCTGTTAGGATAAAATCAAGTACGATCACCCT
Source organism: Protea cynaroides (assembly GCA_028583415.1). Taxonomy (NCBI): domain Eukaryota; kingdom Viridiplantae; phylum Streptophyta; class Magnoliopsida; order Proteales; family Proteaceae; genus Protea; species Protea cynaroides. Next base: position 1,704,251 of record CM053265.1, read on the forward strand.
CGCTAGAAGGTTGTAGATAAGGTAACCTAATCCGTGGGAGCTTCTCCACAAGGAAGGGTCCAACCCTAAAAAGGACAGCATATCTTTATCCAAGATCCAATGATCAAGATCAATAGATTAACATGGAAGTTCAATATTCAACGGCCCCAATCAATGGACGTGCAAGGAAACCTAGTTGGCCTCCCACAATAGGCGATGTTTGAGTTTTCTAAGCCAACCCCCTACCATAAATGGTGACTCTTTCCATAAATAAACTAACTACTCCATGCATATAAGTATAGTCACCGATGAAGATAAAATGCACCCTCTTTTTTAATCTACAAACGTACTCTGTTACTGAGACGACTGTCTGTCTCCACCTAATCAAAAGAATTTTCACACTTTGTGACTGTTCCATATCATTTGTCAATCGCACCAACTTAAGCATTTGAGTGATCTAAGGGTTATCCAACTCGATCCCTCACTTTGCATTATCTGTTTTCCAGTATGTAGACTGAAGATTCCGGGCCAGAGACGATCTAATTTTGAGTAACAACAAAACTCAATAAAAAAGGTATACAAGAAGTTGAGAACTAATAAAAAAGGGTTTTTTTAAAATTTATTTTGTTTTTTGGCTATGTTTGGAAGTCAATAAAAGATTTTTTTTAAATTAGAAAGTAAAAGTAAGATTTATCCAGTGATCATTGTTTTATCATTTTTTTAATCTTATTCTATTTGTTTTTTTATTTTTTTATTCTTTTATTCTCGACATCCAAACATAGTGTTAAAGTAAAAACAGAGGAATCGCGCACGATCAAATGGATTTTCAATTTCTCGTCTGCCTTCCGGTAGAAGCTTTGATAGAAGAAGCACGTGACATCCTTTATCGTCCGTCTATAAATCCGCTTACAACCCCGACGGCTTGTCGCTTCGAACCCCCTGTCTAGTTCCTCGCTGTCTTGCACCCTTATATCGCCGACTCGTCGCGAAAACAAAAACCCTAACCCTATTTTGTTTAAAAGTATCTCAACTCGGTCTCTTCGTTTTTATTTCTATCTTCTTCAGATCTCTGTTTACTCGGAGATCAGGTGAAGTAAGGAGTCATGGGCTCGAAATCGAAGGGTGATTCGTCTTCCGAGAACCCGAATACTGGAGAGGGAGCGAGTCCAGGGTTTGTTTTCTACTCTAGATCTATTATTCGTTGTTTAGTTGTTTCTTTTTTTTAGCCTTACTCATTATGGTTCTCTTTTCTCTGTCTACTGCAGAAAGATTTTTATCGGAGGGCTAGCTAAAGATACGAGCCTAGGTACACCTTTCGTCGTCGTTTCTTTTTTCTCTTAATGCTTACTGTTATTTTTCTTCTTTGTACATTCAAATTTGGTTTGACGGAAGCAAATTCCTTTCATTTGATCTTTATGTCTTTCTACATTTGATGGACATGCTATTCATCGACTTCTGGTGTTCTGGATTTTTTTTTTTTTTTTTGCAATTTATCTAGTAGGATTGTTTTCCTCATTTTCTAGCCTAACGAAGTTAGCTGGCGACGTGTTTAGATTGACAGTTTTTAAGCTTTTTTTTTTTTTTCCTTCTAGAGGGTGGGATTTTCTCTCATATCAATTTTTTTTGTATGAAATCAGCTACTTTTACCAAATATTTTGGAAAATACGGGGAGATAACCGACTCTGTTATAATGAAAGATCGATACACGGGGCAACCCAGAGGATTCGGGTTTATAACTTATGCTGATCCATCGGTTGTCGACAAGGTTATTGAAGAAACCCATGTCATTAACGGAAAACAAGTAAGCACTCATTCACATGACGATTTAATTTTAGTTCTCTCTGATTGAGTTATTATTTGTCTGTCAAAATTGTTTATAAAAATTGTGTACTATCATTTTTTTTTGTTGGGTAGGGATGCCCTTGTTTTTTTTGTTTTGCCCACCAACCATGCATAGTGTGCTCCTTCCCGTCTCATTCTCTTTACGTGAAGGAGAAGAGAATGGGAGGAGAGGAAGGGGCACACCTGAATAGTAACTGCCAACAATGCCTGTGAATGGTAACTATGAGAGTACTTGTGAATAGATGAGGGTTCCACTATCGTACAAAGTAATACAAAGTAAAAAACTACATTATGACTTAATGTGGAAATCCTCCTTACTGTAAAGGTAAAAATCACAAGGTTATAATAGCCTATAATTATTTATACTATGTTAATAATACTAGGAATACAAGTTTTCACTAGTTAATACTAGAGGCGTATAAAACACTCGCCATACAAAGTGGAATTATAAGAGTGATGCAGCCCAAGTCTACTCCAGAAGGGGCCGAAAGAAGAACCTTCCAAAATTGGGCCAGGCCCAATTGGCTGACCAATCACCCCCACTGTTCACGTGAACAGTGTTCACGGTACTGTTCACGTGAATAGTACCAACAACAGAAATTTTCCTTCTTTTGTTATTTATTTCCTAAATTATTCTTAGATTTTGTTTCCTAAAGTTAAGTTATGGATTGATATTTTGTAAGTTGTTTTTTTTGGAAACTTTCCTAAATCTATAAAGGCAAGTTTCCCTTTTAATTTATCTTAGGATATTTTTTAGATTGGAAACTTTCCTAAATCTATAAAAGCAAGTTTCCCTTTTAATTTATCTTAGGATATTTTTTTTAAGATGACTAAATCCTTCCTTATTTTGTAATCTTTCTTAAGTCTATAAATAAGATAAAGAAGAAGAGAGCCAACAGATTTAGACCAGAAAAAAGAAGAAAGTTTAGCTCCTGATTTTCTGGTTGAGTCTCATAGGTTGTGAGACTCAACCAAAATATTCAGTTTTATGGTTTTCTTGTCCTTCTGTTAATTCCTTCAAGTTCTTATTATTGCATACTGAATTGTGATACCATTAAGTGTTGATTTGATCAACGAAAGTTCGTGGGATTAAAGATTAAAATCATATCGACGAGCTCTAACTAAACCAGTCCCGTTTTCAGATGATAGGTAGCTTTCAAAAAATCACATCTCTCTCATCTGTGATCGGATCATCTCCAACTTTGGATATGTCTTCAAGTACATCCTAAAGATCATTTCCTTCAAGTTTGAAGAACAACCAACGGTCAGATTCTCAGATAAGCCGAATTTTCTTTAAAGTCTCTATTCTAATTTCTGGGTTGGGTTAAAGAAAGATCCTGCAACAAAGGGAATTAATTAGGATTGTCATCCTTGAATCCCTTTTGCCATCAAAGAACTACAATACTTGCACTTGAATGTTGATGTGACGAACACTGGTATCACCTTATCTTTCCTTGGATAGGGAGATCACTATCACACTGTATGTAACAATAGTGACAAATACTCACTCTCTATGTGTGCAACACCTGTAGGAGCACATTCTTCTCTATCTAACAAGAGTGACAAATACTCATTCTCTATGTGCGCAACACCTTGTATGAGCACATATTTTTTTTTTATATCTAACAAGAGTGAAACATTTATTCTTTATGTGTGCAACACTTTGTATGAACACATTTTCTCTATCTTTGGGACATATAGCTTCACAGAAACTACATCTCTCAATGGTTCACTCACATAATGCATCTCATACAGTAGTACTTCTCTCAAACAATATGCTACTTGTTTGTATTGTGTATCGGGTGTTTACATTTGCTCCCCTCCCCTTGCTATATAAAACACGAATACGAGATGTCAAATGGCATTTTTCTCAACATCGTATTAGAGAAGTGAGAACGGCAGGGGTGATGTGATGCGGTGGCGAGCCCACAAGCTGAGATGGGCTTGGATAGGGATCTTTGTAGGATTTAAATTTAATTGGGATATGTTTGTAATCTTTTATTTTGAAAAATTTAGGTAAGATTTTATTTTGTTTCCTTTCTTATCGCCTTAGTAAGCAAGCAATATGTTATAGTAGATATTTTATTCCATTGTTATGATTTCCATTTTGATTAGGGATTTTATTTAATTGCTAGTTTTATTTCAATTAGTCTAGGCAAGTTTTCCCTTTAAAAGCAAGTGTAATAGTTTTGTCATTTAGAGATTTGAAGAATGAATTGAATATTGTGTTTTGAGTGCTTGCGGGCAGAAGTGTGAAGCTCTCTCTCTCTCTCTGCCAATCAGAACAGCCTTTCCCTTGGCTAGTTCTTCCCTTTTCTCTTCCTTATTTTTTTCTTTTTGTTTCTTTCACTGTTCCTCACTGGTTCCCTGGTTCTAGCACTCGTCGGAACCTTTGACGTGAATTCAATCTCTCTCATCCCTTTCCTTTTCCCCTGCAATTCTGGGCGTGAGTACCCCTTCCATAGACGACCTAAACCCCCAAAAGCCCATGCCCAAAAATCTCTTCCACATTGAGAACCGAAACCTGTAACTCCATTTGTTCTATCTCTTCTGCCCATAGTTGTTAAGGTGACCTAAGGCATTAGAGGCCATCCTAGGCGCAGCCTAGGCAACGCGTTGCTTAGGTGACCAAGGTGTTCTTAGTATATTTTTTTATTTCTAAAATATTAATGCTATATTAATTTATATATATATATTCTACGTAAATAATCAACATTTAAGACATAACCTAATTAATATGAAAAAATCAACAAATAATGAATAAAGTATAGGGAATAAATTTTTCGGGGACACTGGCAGCCCAATCTCGGAGTGGTTTTTATTATAAGGGTCATAGTTGTCAAGGCGATCCAAGGCGTTTGAGGCCATCCTGGGCGCCTAGGCGACCAAGGCCTTCCCAGTGTATTTTTTTTATTTTTAATTTATTAATGTTATATTAATGTTTATATATATATGCAACATTTTACATAAATAAACATTTAAGACATAGCTTAATTAATATAAGAAAACCAACAAAGAAATAAATAATTGAGTTAAGTAGGCAACACATATTTATGACTAACATTTGCTTATTTCTAACAAATTTTACCGGAGCGTAACTCTTTTAATATACTTCGGATTCAAGCAATCTCCAATTAATTGCAAAGCTAGTATAATCAGCTTTCCAACAAATCATAGATTGCTTGAATCTGAGTTATAATGAAGGAGTTACACTCCGGTCAAACCTTGTTCGAAGTACGCGGATGCTGTTAAAAGTCTGAATGTAAATTATTTTTTGGGCATCAAAGCAAGAGATTATTTTGGCGCGTTCTTTGTCTTTAGTGATGTTTTACTATAATAAGATTTATGGAATTTTTATATTTGGAAAAAAGCCTAGCATTTTGAAGTTGAAAATCACCTCCGCACCCGAAAATACGGTTTTTGTTCTTGAACTGGAGGGTTGACTTTTTATCCTTCTGGAATTTTGAATTTTAAAATATTTTTATTGGATTCAAATAGGGGTATTTGCTTATTTATGAATAATATCTTAAGTAATACTTAAATGATATTAGTCATAAATAAGTACTGTCTGATAAATGTTGTTCCTGTCTAGCCTAATAAATCCTGTGAAGCAAATTCAGAGATCAAAGGGGAAAAAAACACATATAAACCCAAGGCGACCGCCCAGGTATTCTGGGCGCCCAAGGCGTCCAAGGCGGCGCCTAGGTGAAGCCCAAAGAGCCTGGGCGACTCATAAGGCACCCAGGCCTTGGAATCACGCCTGGACGCCTAGGCGACGCCTTGACAACTATGATTAAGGGTAAAAAATTCTTTTCATCTTTTCCGTTGGGGAACTTAACAGCGTGTGGCCGACAATGGGGGATGGTTGAATTGTGGGTAAACGGAAAGCTTAAGGGAGGTGCTTGAAAATTTTCATTTAATTATGATTTATATATTCATATGCAACAACGCGATTGCTTAGGCGTCCAAGGCGCCCAAGGCGATGGCTTCCAGGCAACCTAGGTTGTTGCCTTTTGAACATCCCCAAGGCGCCTAAGTTCCCAACACACAAAATACCGCCCGGATGCATAGGTGACGCCTTGACAATTATGCTTCTGCCAGACTTAGCTTCAGATATTTTATTATCTTTATATAGTCGATTATTAGTTCTAACTTTTGGTGGGTTCAAGAGGCCTTAGTCTTGTGATTCAACTCCTTAAATTTTAGATCAAAAGGATCCCTATTGGATGAATTCTCTCATCTGAAATTGATCCGGTTTTCCGCCTCTTGTTCTATTCGAAGGTTGAAGACGAGCCTTTTTTTCCCAAAATCGTGAGTGGGTTTATTTTCTTGATTTCCAATATTACCCCTTCTTTAATCCTTTATTCATATGTTATCCCTAGTTGTGTTAATGCCCACATTACCCTCTCATATTTAAATACAATTCCTATTCTGTTCTAAGGCCCTGTTTGGCTATCACATGGTCTCACATCATTGCTGAAATTATAGTTTTGTTATTATTCCTTTAAATTGGGAAACTTATTATTTGGGTGGACCCATTAGTGGATTAATTTGGGTTTTCCAACCCGGGTCCCGCACCATGATGTCAAACGACATTTTTCTTCTCTTTTGGAGGCACATACCTCCTTTGATTACATGGTGTATTCATTGTCTCATGTGTCGGCCATCTAGGGGATATCACCTTGTTTTTTGTCTTCAAACATGGCCCTCTTTTATTGTGAGGAGGAAAAATCCCACAAATTTCCCTTGACTCATGAGAAGTATTCTCTCATAGAGCACCTGACGCTCTATGATCCTTGCTCTGTGTCGTGCATCGTGATGTCACGAACAAATATTCATAGTTACTCTTTTGTTTGGTTTTTCCTCACAATAAAAGAGGAGGGCTCATGTTTGAAGGTAAAAAGCAAGAAAAAGAGAGTATGATGTCACCCATGGCATCAACCTAGATGGCTGACACAATAGATACTGAATTCAATGGAGGCATGCGTTTTTAAAAGAGAAGAATTGCGACATTTGAAGCCACCCTCTTCTCACTTCTCTATATGACGCGGTGAAAATTGGTTGGTGTGGCGGAAAATCCAAGGGAGAGAGAGAAACTGAAGACCCCTCCCTTATTTATGATGTATATAAATGGGGGAGGGGGAGCGAACATTAACAAAGAGAATGTGAAGTGCTTTGTGAGAAGAGCATAGCTATAGTGAGAGGTGTTCTATGTGAGAACCACAGAGAGATAGCCTTTGTGAAGCTCTCTGTTCTAGAGATGGAGAAGGATGTGTTGTATGCTCATAGAGTATGTTTGTTACTCTTGTTGGATTCGTCGTGTGAAGGTAACGACTGCATGTGAAAATTCACAAGGTTTTAATTGGTTGGATATAATTCCAAGGGTCATATATCTGATTCTTGTAACTTTTTTTCATCGATTTGCATATCCTTCTAATTACTGATGGCATTTTAGCAATGAATTTTTGTAATTGCACAAGCACTTGTGTGGAACCCTGTTTGAGATTTAGAAAACTGTCATCAACTATGAAGTCTGCTCAATTAGAATAGTTCCATCGTTCATACGTTTTAATCTGCAGCCTGACCTTTGAGATTTTACCAAATTAATAATCTTGTGGTAGTTCATGCTCAGCCTTTTAACTTGATAATATATTGATGGGAGATGTTAACCCTATCCCGGAAACACTACAAATTTTTTGATTTTTGAAATCATTCTGGGGTTTACAGGTGGAAATCAAAAGAACGATTCCTAAAGGCTCTGTGCACTCGAAGGATTTTAAAACGAAGAAGATATTTGTCGGCGGGGTGCCGACAACTGTCACTGAAGGTAAGTTGTCCACAGTTAATATATATTTTTTTCAGTAGTATGTAATTTTATGTGTTAATTGACACTGCAATTCTTACACATTCTGAGCAGATGATTTCAAAAATTTCTTTTCCAAGTATGGGAAGGTTGTGGACCACCAGATTGTACGCGATCATGCGACAAATCGTTCTCGAGGATTTGGATTTATAATTTTTGAAAGTGAACAAGTTGTAGATGATATGCTAATGAAGGGTAATATGATTGATATGGAGGGTACCCAGGTGAGTTCAGTTGGATGGTGTTTCTCCAGAAAACATGTAGTTGGATGTGGGTTTGTTCCATGTCACATATTGCATACTCCAAAATTTTCAATGTTATACATGAGAATGAATGTTAACTTTTCTTTACTTTGTATTTTTTACTGTTGTTGGGTTTCCCTCCCCACCCCCAAAGTAATTCTTTAGGCAGATATACAGTACAGATTGTGTAGAGTTTTGAGAGGCCAGGGTTGTCAACATAATTCAAAGTTGTGGAACATAGGTTAACTTGCTTGCTTTGTTGTAGGTGGAGATCAAGAAGGCTGAACCAAAGAAAGCCTCAAACCCACCACCTCCTGCATTTGGTAGCGATTCTAGGGGTCGTTCTTTTGGTGATCCTCTCAGTGGATTTGGCGACACTTATAGTGGTTTTGGTGGCAGTGGTGGTTTTGGTGCTGCTTCATATAGGACTCCTGGAGGTCTTGGTGGTAGACTTGGTGGTTATGGGGGGTATGCTGGTGGAGGTGGAGATTTTGGTGGTGGTTATGGGGGGTTTGGAAGCACTGGCATAGGTGGGTACAGAGGAGAGTCCTCCCTTGGTTATTCTAGTCGCTTTGGACCATATGGTGGGGGATTTGGAGGGGGATATGGTGGAAGTGGCTTAGGTGGCTATGGCCGGGGAGGTGAAGGCTATGGAGGCTATGGGGGTTCGAGCTTTGGTGGTGGTTATGATTCTGGCCCTGGTGCCGGTTACGGTGGGGCAGGTGGATTGTACGGAAGTAGAGCAGGTTATAGTGGCAGTAGTCGGTACCATCCTTATGCGAGGTAGAAAAGATGCATGGTTTTGCAGTTGCTTAAGCTTCCTTCTAGCAGTATTCCATGTGTGCCTCTAGTTTTGCTTTTGTGTATTACATCTTGTGGCAGGATAGATACTGGCTTTGCAGGTGCTAGAAGTGTCTTTGGCCGGTGCTAGAAGTTTGTTTGCTTTCTACCAGAGGGAACATCTAGAAGATCAAGGAGATTGTTGCTAGATTTTTTTTGGTTTCTTGGTTATCTGTATTGCCTACATAAATGATCCATTTAGTGTTTTGTGTGGCGGATCTTTAGACATTAGATTGATTTTTAATTTAGCGTCTTGTAGATTTAAGCTTCTTTAATATAGAGTTTGCTACTTTAATTTTAGTTTGATCTTAAGATAGACATCTCTTTCGCAAGAAATAGTTAGCTGCTAAAAAGGATTATTTGGTTCAGCTTTTATTTAGTTTCTAGATACATATTTCTGGTTGGACAGGCATTTCTTGATTTTGTTAGTGTATACTAAGCTCTAACCTGTGCTTTGTTCAACGAGGACAAGTTACCACTGGTACTTGTTATTACAACACTTGATATTATGTTTTAGTTAATGTCCTGATTTCGGTAGTGTTTATTTGAACTAGTATTACTAAATGGGTTCAACCTGTCAGAGAAGAAGTGAGGTATTTAGGATTAGTATCAATTGTTGGGTTTAAGAAACTTGAGTCTCAACCCTTGATTAAGATTGCACTCTGATTCCCGATTGCAAACTTATACCAAAATATATTTTTATTTGGTTGAAATGAGGGAATTCTATTTTAAAAAAAAGAAAAGAAGAAGAGATCAACAGGTGATTTAGCGTCTGTTATTAGCTCACGTATCAGCTTATGTCATGTTTTGATAGAAAGAAAAATAAGCTTTTTTTTTTTGGGGGGGGGGTTGGGGGGAGGGATTACTGTGACATGTGGAGACCCGAGCTTCTTGCTGTCTTGTCTTGTTAATTCTCTTGTTTTTAGTTGTACTTTTGATATTGAAGAACATCCATGAGCATGAGTAGGTTTTCTTATTTGCTATTGTTTCTTTTGAATCTGGCTAGACCTCTTGAAGCAGGGATATGTTTTTTTGTGGAAGGGTGATATTGCATCTTGAAGATCTTGATGTTGTGGATATCTAGAAATTGTTTAGGTTTTGGCCACATGTTGAATTTCAGCATTTGCACCAAATACCTCCTTGATCCTATTACTGCACTCGGTTCACTTTTCCTAATGGATTCTCGAAACCTTATTTTGATACTTGCCGCCTTCCATTTTGGCAGAAAGTTGACAATTTTGTATCCACCAGTCCACTATTTTAGCTCTATTCAAATTGTCATCTGGGACAGATATGTGCGCTATGGTCATTGTGAGGTGATATCTTGAGTCCAGTTGAAGATCTGCAATTTCCCATGAGAGATGAGTTTTGGGTTTTAATTACGGCAAATATCCAAGGCACTGGATTGGACTGAAAGATGTTAAAAAGTCCTGAATTTGAGGGTAACATCTAGTAGCAACTGCCAATACACTGGGTGGTTTCTCTTAGCATTGTTCCCTTGATATATTCTGCGACGTCTGCCCACCTAGTTTGCCTGCCTTGCCGACTTTTTATACTTTTGCTCAACTAGAAGGGAAAAATGGTAGCGGCAGTTGGTTACATGGTGACCGTTTTTCTATTGGTTATCTACTAAAGTTTTGTTTGTTTGTGTGTAATATGATGAAATTCCCCACCCACCAAAATAATTTATCATTTTATGCTAATAATAATGAGATAAAGCTTCTATTAAGACTAAGGCAGTGTTTTGATGTCAAGAAAAGAACATTTTTAAAATGGAAGGGAGAGATAAATAGATTACATAAACTGATCATCTTGTTATATCGCACTAATGGCCACCCATCCTCACCCAAGCAAATTGAATTAGCCAAAGAAAATAAGAAAAAGAGGAACGTAACCGAGCAGCACTTATTATGTTGTATTGACGTGTGTTTGCTTTCGTTTGCCACCAAAAAAAAAAAAAAAAAAAAAATCTTCCTGATTAGATTTGTAAAATTCACGGTCTCTGCTTTTTTTTTTTTTTTTTTTTTTGGGGTTCAAACGGTCTCTCTCTCTCCCTGTCTCTGTTTCTTCTATCGGTTTCTTGCTGAACAAATATAGGTAAGTCAAAATAAAAGAAAGGTGTCAAAAGATGGGAAAAAGAAAAGACAGTTTTATAGTCCAATATTGAAATATTAATCTTCGGAGTGCTGAAGCACAGATGGAGGTAGTGTAAGAGATGATGACAAAATGACCCAACTAAAACTGTAATGGATATCAGAGCAGACCGGAATGATAGGTACGATTCATCTAAGGCTGAAATAAGTGGTCGAAGAATTCTCATCCAACTATTCAGTTTGTAACTCACCTGAACAAAATGAACAAGGAGCTGTGACTTTCACCTGGTGGCCTAGTTTAAAAATCCTCAAGAAAATTGATTGCTTTTAGGTCTTGAAAGCCACAGCCCATAGGCTTCCCGGGATATGGTGGTACCTAACCACATCGAGTTTTGGTTGTTGCATATGTGTTCATCAAACCCAAATTAATTTATTTAGTAACTTTTGGGTTTATTCGACAGGAAATGAATGATAAAGATGATGAAAAGTGGATGGTATAAAAGTTCTATTTCTTCTAATGATGGCCTGTAAATCTGTAATATTATCTTCCTAAAGAAGAGTGATTCTGATACCTGATTTGTTTTGTTGTTGCTATCATAATCTTCAATGGGTATTGAGAAAAAAAAAAAAAGAAGCCAAGGCAAAGGCAAGTTAGCAAAATCCCCCAGTATGGGCATTGGAGCTGCTCGCCAAAACCTTCACAAGCATACAGGGTCCAACATTACAATGAAGATAGTGTGTAACCTAAGTGTGTTTTACCGACATGGTATTTGGTATTTGAAGGCTAAATGATGATATTGATACCCTACCAGTTTTGATTCCATTTTGTATACCATTACGGTATTTTGGTACCGGCTTGGCTTGGTATGGTTTCTGTACAATTATTATTGGGTAAATGTATGGTTTTTTATTTGGTGTATGTATATGGTTTCATATAAAATTTGGGGTATAAGAGAGAAAAGTTGGTAGAAATTTATACCATATGTATTCGGTACTGTTTCAGTACGATTTCGGTATTCAATATGTCCAACTAGTTTGGTTCATAATACCGATGCCGTACTGGCTTACTTTCTATTTTTCCATAATGTTATCATACCGATTCTAATTTGGTTTGTTTCAATACAGTAAATCAGTACAATTTCAGTTTTGATTTACGGTACCTGCACCGAATTGACACCTTTAGTGAAATCATGATTGAGGAACATGGTTTTAGAGCATGTCACCGCTCGACTGAGTCGGTCTGATTCGGAAAGGGAAAGGCCAGGGCTGATCCTGTGCTACACCCCAAATCAATACGGTTAGATTGGGTTTTGTAAGTGTGAAAGGCAATTTCTGTTATTTTGTTGGACAAGTCAGGTTGATCCGGGCCAATTTGGGTTGGGATCGGTAGGGGCCGATACATTCCGATTCCATATTTTTTTTAGGTAATCAAATTTATTGCAAAGAATGAAAATTCGTATAAACATGCTAACTCGGCAAGACAACCTTGGAACCTAACCACTATTGGGATAGGAAAACCAAAGACACATTAAGAACTCAAACAACTATTATCCAGGAGTAAGATTCTAATCGAATCCCATTCTATTAATTTCAATTATCCCCAAGAACATTCTACCTGAAATTAACTATATGCCATTTTTTTTTTTTTTTAATAAAAACAGAAATAATTACAAAAATGAAAGAAAGGAAGAAAGAAATCTGATGACACTTAGCAGCCTGCTACCTTCATGCTGGGATCTATTGGACAAGTCGCTAAAGGGCAATGATCCCCTTCATCTGCACCCCACCAATCTGGCCCAGAGATATCATTCATTTGGAGAGCAAAATAAACAAAGAGAGCTAGGATAGCAACTCCTGCATCTAAGGCTGCTGAGAGAACATAATTGTGCCTAGCCCACCACCCTCTGTACTTCCTATACACATAAATATTGAAGAAGATACCAACTACACCCCAACTCCAGTAGTTAACAGCCTTTACCTCTGGCATGGAAGATGCATTGTAGAAGATGAGAGGCATATGGATGAGCTTTATCCATTTGTATTGTGGAAACTTGCGGCTGAACCCCCAGACTACCAGTGGTGAAAGCAAACCAATAAGGAAAAACCAGTTCATACTTGCATACACACCAAGCCTCCCAAACATGCGAAGTGGGCCCACTACACCCCATATGATAGAAGCACTGTAGAAGACATTGTCACCTGGGCATGTCCATGGACTTCCTTTTGGCAGTAGACTAACATCACAAATATTGTCCACAGTATTAAGAAGCCACCAGGCTGTTCCTAATGTGACCATGTTGTTGACCAATGTCCCTGCCATCTACAAACTCAACCCAAATGCCCAATTGGTCAATATCAGAGTATCAGTTCTTTCACAAACACAAACATGTAAAAGATGTAGAAATTGAACTCTCATCACAATGGAGAAAAGTAAAAAGGAATGGAAAAAAACAATCGTACAATGTAAATATTAATGTGGGGAGATGATAATTGCTTAGTCTACTTCACTATCGATGGAGAAAGGAACACTGCTGCCTTGCCAGTTTACAAAGAATTGCTATCAAATAAGCAACCATATAGGATACCTATATAAGAATAAAAAATACCAAATACCCACAACAAACTCAACAATAAACGCAAAGCGTAGAAATGAACATAATCATGAGCAAAAAAAGCGGAGAAAGAAAAAACACACAAGTAGATTAGGTTCGACAAAATTTCTTCCCTGTGTTCATGGTGTGATGATAACTGCTAGTCTACTTCCCTATCAATGGAGAATATGGTTGCATTCTTTCATCTTGAAGAGAATTCCATTACTATCAATTTATAGTGAATCTTATGTACATACATTACTGAAATACCTATAGAACCCTAATGCCCTCGGGCCCTACAGGCTTTTAATACCTTTCAGAATTAACTCATAAACTCATGAAATCCCAACAAAAACCTCAAAGGTAATAATATGGAAAAGGAAAATATCCATTAGTTACCTGAACTACGAACATGGCCCTAGGTGGGATCTTCATGTAGTGTCCCAGCTTTAAATCTGATAGAAAAAAGACTGATTGCACCATACTGATGTAACCATAGGTCTTGAAAGCAACATTGGCAACGGGTCTCCCCGGGTAAAGATAACCGATAATTAGCTCCGTGATCACATTCAGCCCAGGTTGCTGTACACAAAAGAGTTAACAAACTAGTTAGCCATCTATGTGTTTGTGTGAACGTGTGATAGGAAGAGAAAGAGAGAAAGAGGGAGAGATTTTACTTGGTTTGTAGTTGCTGTTATTATACCAATGGGCAATGTAAAAAGTAGACCCAAAGCAATTGCTAATAGGACTCCCCAGTAAGGAAGTTGTAATTTTTTATCAAAACCTTCACACGCAAAAATAGCTAGTCCAGCCACCACCACAAAGATTGTGTAAAACCACCATTGTGGGACTGTGTCATACTTCTTCATTATCCTGTTGTACACATCTCCAGACTTATCTTGCACGCTTGACTTCATTTGTTTCCAAATTGATCTGTGAAGTGATATGACCAAAGACCAAGCTTGGTTACTATTAGAAAATGGAATAAGTAGTGAATCAGAGTGAGCAAAGAAATGGTAAATTAGTTACCTTCCATTAAAAAGGGCAACATGGGAGAGACTGGCAGCTAATGTGGCAAAGCTCATACCATAACCAAATGCAAAAACGATACTAAGGTAGACCTTACTGTAGTTATCATAAGCTTCTTCATCGAAACTGAAGGTCTCCTGGTTCAAGATCCTTGTGACATTGAATTTGCTACCAGATACATCAAATGTTTTGCTTGAGAAGATTGGAAACCTTTGGGCTTCAAATGCATTGGTCCAATAAGCAATTGGGACTATAACATACATTTGAAGGCAAAAACCCACAAGCGAACAGATAATGGCATATGCTGGGTACGCCAAGGGACTACCCAAAAAACCTGCTATTGCTGTCCAGTCAAACCCAAATGATCCCAGACCCAGACCGTTTACTCCTGCACCGATTTGGTTGGCCGTGACTGACTTGGGCCATATCCAACAAACGAAAGAGATTGCAGTTAACGAAGGGAAGAGATAGACTGGGATAACTGAGTAAGCAAAGCATGCGAATAGGACTATGATGAAGAATTGAAGCCTTGTCATTCTACCCCTTATCCTAACTTCTGTCTCATGTAGAGCCCTGCAATATACAAGTAAAATCAAATATAAAGAAACAATCATACAACACAAAGATTAATGAACCGGAATCCTCTGTAGTGACTGCCAAGCGGATGCACTGTGAGCGTTGGATCCTCACTATTGTTTGGCAGCCAGCCAGAAGATCATTTTTGAAGATTAATGTGTTTCAACAAGATTTCTAGCCTATGTCCACAGTGACATGATAGCTGTTTCATATCAATAGAGAATAAAGTTACATTCATTCATCCTCACACTTCCTGTCTTGTAAATTTATAATGACAACAAAATCCAAACCCAACACAATTATCGGTATCGAAATGGGTTGATTCGTATTGGTTTTGAACATATGGGTGATCTCATTCTGATAGATACTGATTTCTAACAGATTTTGAGGATCGAGCCTATTTTATCCGGAATCATCTAGATCAACCGATACGATTTGATTTGGTTCAATCCGATACCCATTATTTTATTATGATTTTAAATATTCCATGTCATGTGTCAGTCATCAAGAGAGAATAATTATGGGAAAAAGATCGTCTCCAGTCCGTCCAGCCGTCCAGTCATGGACGGATGGACTGGATTTAAAGGACACGCCCCCTATGTATTGGTATGCATGTCCTTTTAATCCAGTCCGCCCAGTCCACGACTGGACGACTGGACGGACTGGAGACGATCCAAGTCAATAATTATGTGCCACAAAACTAGGAGCATAAAAAAGAGGAGAGAGAGAGAGAGAGAGAGAGAGAGAGACCTGAACAGGGACACCTGAACGAGGGAGGCTGGCCACCACATGTAGGGTGAATCGACAAGGAACTTCCGGAAGAGACCAGCCCAACCATATCCAAGCAACTGTTTATCGACCGGAAAGAAAAAAGAGTAAGGAATTAAACCCGGTGTACTCCGGCCAAACTGGATTGGTTGGTGGATTTTTTAACAGTAACAGTAAGCAGTGAACAGATAAATTATACCTGAGTTGTTAAGGTTAACAAGAGGGCAAGGCTAGCTTGGATTTTCTGCTTGTAGAAAACCTTGAGAATGGTGACAATGTGCAGAGCATAAACACCACCACTTCCAACGTTTGCAAAAATGGTGATAAGAACATGTTCCTTTATGTTGAATGGTCCAGGATTCAATGAGAATGACCATCCGGTCATCGGCACCTTCACTGTTTTCTTCGGTAATGTTGCCGCCATTAATTTTCCAATCGGAAGGATTGTTAATTGGACTGTAATGGATCCGATACCTACAGGATTCTGACGGAACCTGAAGAACTGGTTTATGAAGGAAAGCAGGATACAAGCCCCTAATCCTAATATCCATGTTCGAATCGTCAGTGTCGCCATCGTTGGATCATCCGTGATAGGAACTGTCATCCGGACTTCCTCGATCGGACTATCATTCACCTCCTCCGCTACAACTACAACATCATAACAGAGAAACAAGAGACTAATTAGGTTTGTCCTATCATTACCTGCTTCTGAAAGATGAAAACTTCATATTTTATATAGGTTATCCAGAAGCAAAATCTTCGTTTCTGCTCCTGGTTTCTCAAATTACAATTTCCATCAACCATTACTCTAATGGTTTTCTGTGTGTGTGTGTGTGTGTGTGTGTATGTGTGAGAGAGATAGAGAGTGAGAGAGAGATAGAGAGTGAGAGAGAGACACCTTCGGCACCACCAGAACCCCCCATTGTCGCCGGAAGTTGGATTGTTCCTGAATCGAGTTCAGGAACGGAATCCTATGAATCTCTTTGCAGATTCCCCTTCTCTTTACATTCCTATCTTTATACTTCATTTTGAAGATAATTTGATTTCTTAACCGCAATTCTGGTAGTTATGAGCTGTCTTTAAGCTGTCTAATTTTGAGTTGTCTTGAGCTGGCAAATTAACCACATCAGTTATTCTTAAAGGATTGAATTCCACTCCAATTATCGGAGGTTTCAATCATCCATCCAACGAATTGAACTCATCATTGTTAAAAGATTGAAAGAAAAAAAAAAAAAAAAATTAATTCTCATTCCATTTACTTGTTGAAATTGAAAACAAACATATTTTGATTTTAATTTATAACCTTACAAAGCGAACCATTGTCCTACAATAACTCCCCAAATCATGTTATACAGATTAAAAAAGTATTTTCATGAAAAATGTACAGCTAAATACAAAGATCTTCTACGATCATATATGAAGAGAGATTGTGTGAATCTAATGTTGTAAGCCTGGAGATAAGCAACCATGATGTTGATGTTGATGTTGATGTTAATGTTAATGTATCTGGACAATGTATCTGGATATGTATATGTATCGGAATCATTCCAAATTAGGTAGGATTTAGGAGAACAAACCTCTTACCTAGCGATATTTCATGCAAACCATTGCCACATGTGATATGAAAATACCTGTCACATGCGATAATAACAAACCTCGAGTGATTCCAAAACAGGTCCAGATACATTCACACATAGCAGTACTTAAAAAGAAAAATCTAATATTTACTAGTTGTATACTTGTATTAGTAGCCGATACCAATACGATACTGTTATTTTTATTTACTTTTAATAATTTTAATTTAGTATTGATCATGCATCACTCTATCATTGCATCATTTTATATGGATCCGATATGGCTTTCAGAGTGATTGAAGCCTTAAGTAACAGATTCGCTCTAATTGGTGGGGTGGGGATGTGGGTTCTGATCTCTTTACTTTTCTATCTTGGAATTCAGTTGGAGTGATCAGGCAGGTTTTTATTGCGTTAGTTTGCAATATGATGCTCAATACCTTGGAAAAAGATTCTTTGTAGTGAGGTCACCATTGTACTGATGATACATGTCGATCTATTTTAGGTGGATGAGATTCTCACGACAAAGGTCACTTCACTAGAAAGGATCTCAATCCCAGTACCTCAATGGTCGAGACTTTAATGGAGATGTTTCCTTTTGGATGATGTGAAAAGGATTGGCAACGGTGATTTCAAATGAGTGAAATATATATATATATATATATATATAATCTGCCCTAGTTCCGTTGATGCTCAACAGATCAAGGCAAGAGACTTTTATGGAGATTTTTTTTCCATGATATGTAAAGAACTCGAAGAAGTTTCTGGAAATAAAAAGGACTTGATGATAATAGAAAAAGATTTATTCTCTCGTCTTTTCCAATTCTTTTGGTTTCTCTCTTGATTCAATGGCTGAGTGTGTATGAGTGAACTCCAATTGCTGGATTATAGTTGGAGTCCTTTTTCTGCCCGACCTGCTTTGAGGCCGATTCCTTCCATTCAAGACCTACACACCGCCCCGTAGGTCTCTACCCCCTCTCTCATATTTTATGAAATTTTCATATCGCCTTTATGTAGAAATTTAGTTTCCGATCCAACCGTAATGGTGTGAGTGAACCGCCACCCCCAACCCGTAATGGTGCGAGGAACCATTGAACCAACGGCCCACACCAGATCCCGAATAGGCCGTGTTCACCCATACAAACCAATTACACATAACCACAATCGAATATAAACATACAAATGGAAGACTTTAAATAGAATGAACCGAGTATCTATTGATAATTTAAATAAATATCCCATTATTCAAATTCAATCACATAAAATAAATATCTATTACATCTCTTAATAACAAACGAAAAGTAAACAAAAAAAAAAAACGGGAAGGGGAGGGGGGGGGGAAAGGGGGGCCCGCCCCCCCGACACCAACACCGCAAAGACCACCATACGCCGGATGCGCTACGTAATCATCCACGTAACACCATCTAAAACAATGTATATACAAAGGGTGAGCACACAACACACCTCAAGAAGGCAACCGACGTTTCACAAGATTATGCATGAGTATTTTAGGTGGGGGGGGGTTAGGGTTAGGGGGGGGGGAGGGAAGGGGAAGGGGTTGTGGTGTTTTAAAAAGGGGGGGGGGGGGGGGGGGGAAAAAAAAAAAAAAACAAAAGAAGATGATCCAAACTTGATGATTAGGGATGTAAATTGACAGAATTTGATTCTGATACACCACTATTTGAATCCGATTCGAAATTTGATGGATGTATAAAAACTAAATCTAAATTCAAAATTTAACTGGATATTCGATTAAAATTCGATTCGAATCCGAAAAATAGAATTAGAATACAAATTGCATGGAAAATGAGAGAAAACCCTAGTTTAAAACAAACATATAGTCTATCCTAAGAAAATAAGAGATGAAAGTTTAAATCATTGTATAAACATTAAGACTATACACGTCTTAACACTAGGCAAAGCAGAGTGGATATAGTCCTGGTCATTTGACTGATTTCTCTGAACCTGCATTCGAATCCGACAATTCGAATCTGATATGGATTTTCAGCTATTCATTTACATCCTTACCGATGATAATAACTTGAAGGGTATATCTATGATCACATATTGAGGGAGATTGTATGAATCTTATGTTGTAAGTCTGGAGAGAGGCAACCATGATCTGTAACAGGTATACTTGCCACATCAACTTTAGAAGTCTCCGACGTATCATAGTGTTAATGTATCTGGACATGTTTCGGAATCATTTGAAGTTACATAGGAGAACCAACCTCTTACTTGGCGATATTCCACGCAAACATTACCATATGTGATATGAAGAAACCTGCCACTTGTTATAATAATAAACCTTGAGTGATTCCGAAACAGGTCCAGATACATTAACACATAGTAGTACTTAAAAGAAAATTTCCCATTAAATACTAGATGTATCAGTAGCCAATACTGATACGATACTGTTATCTTCATTTTTTTAATAATTTTAATTTAGTATCGATCATGTATCACTTTACCATTGGTTTCAGAGTGATAGAGGAATCTTAAGTAAGAGAGAGGATGATGTTGGTCGGGTGGGGAAGTGGGATCTGGTGTCTTAACTTTTTATGTCTTGGAATTCACTTGGAGTGATCAGGAAGGTCAGGTTTCTGCTGCATTAGTTTGCAAGCTGATGCTGAATACCTCAAGGGACAAGAGATTTTAGTGGAGACAGTTTACTTTTGGGTGATGTGAAAAAGGAGGATTCACATCCTCTCTCGTTTGAGATTTGGTAGAAGAGATGGCAGCCTGGATGGATGGCCGACACCTGACTCTTGGGTGAATCCGAACCAACACTTCTGTCGGCTTAACTTATTGGCTAGAGTGTCAGCTCGGATGAAGGGTTCGAATTCATCCGAGAATCAGGTGTTGGCCATCCATCCGGACCGCCATCAATCCTGCCAAATCTCAGGCGGGAGAGAATTTATATCCAAAAAAAGACTAGACGATGATAACTTCAAATGAGAGTGCAAGTTATACATAACCTGCCCCAGTGATGGTGATGTTCAACAGATCAAGACAAGACTTTTATGGAGACTTTCCCTTTTCCATGATGTGAAAAGGATTTGATGGAAATAGAAAAAGATTCTTTTGTAAAGTTAAATTTGTTAAATTTATTTATATTATCTTCTGGTGTCTGTGGTACACGGAGTGAAGTCGTTGAATTATATATAATCTGCCTTAGCTCTGGTGATGCTCAACAGATCATATATATATATATATATATATATATATATATATATATATAATCTGTCCTAATTCTGGTGATGCTCAACAGATCAAGGCAAGAGACTTTTATGGAGATTTTTTTTCCATGATATGTAAAGAACTCCAAGAAGTTACTGGAAAAAAAAAAAAGGACTTGATGATAATAGAAAAAGATATATTCTCTTGTCTTTTCCAATTCTTTTGGATTCTCTCTTGATTCAATGGCTGAGTGTGCATGAGTGAACTCTAATTGCTGGATTATAGTTGGAGTCCCTTTGTCGTGAGTCCCTTCAGCAAAAGAAGATGACCCAAACTTGATGATTAGGATGTAAATGGATAGAATTTGAATCTGATACACCCCTATTCGAATTCGATTCGAAATTTGATGATGTATAAAAATCAAATCTAAATTCAAAATTTAACCGGATATCCGATTAAAATCCGATTTGAATCCGAAAAATGGAAATAGAATACAAATTGCATGGAAAATGAGAGAAAACCCTAGTTTAAAACAAACATATAGTCTATCCTAAGAAAATAAGAGATGAAAACTTAAATGATCGTATAAACATTAATGCTATACACGTCTTAACATTAGGCAAAGCAGAGTGGATATAATCCTGGTCATTTGACTGATTTCTCTGAACCAGCATTCCAATCCGACCCCTACTATCCAAATTTGAATCTAAATCTGATTATTCACATCTAAATCCGATAACCCGAATCTGATCCGGATTTCCTTATCCATTTACATCCTTACCGATGATAATAACTTGAAAGGTATGTCTATGATCACATATTAAGGGAGATTGTATGAATCTTATGTTGTAAGCTTGGAGATAGGCAACCATGATCTGTAACAGGTATACTTGCCCCATCAATTTTAGAAGTCTCCGACGTATCATAGTGTTAATGTATCTGGACATGTTTCGGAATCATTTGAAGTTACGTAGGAGAACCAACCTCTTACTTGGCGATATTCCATGCAAACCATTACCATATGTGATATGAAGAAACCTGCCACTTGTGATAATAACAAATCTTGAGTGATTCCGAAACAGGTCCAAATACATTAACACATAGTAGTACTTAAAAGAAAATTTCCCATTAAATACTAGTTGTATCAGTGGCCGATAC
Organism: Protea cynaroides; assembly: GCA_028583415.1. Taxonomy (NCBI): domain Eukaryota; kingdom Viridiplantae; phylum Streptophyta; class Magnoliopsida; order Proteales; family Proteaceae; genus Protea; species Protea cynaroides. The sequence goes on from CM053265.1 coordinate 1,725,983, forward strand.
TGATATGACATTCTTATCTTCATTTTTTAATAATTTTAATTTAATATCGATCATGTGTCACTTTACCATTGGTTTCATAGTGATAGAGGAATCCTAAGTAAGAGAGAGGATGATGTTGGTCAGGGGGGGAAGTGGGTTCTGGTGTCTTAACCTTTTATGTCTTGGAATTCAGTTGGAGTGATCAGGAAGGTCAAGTTTCTGCTGCATTAGTTTGCAAGCTGATGCTCAATACCTCAAGGGACAAGAGATTTTAATGGAGATGGTTTACTTTTGGGTGATGTGAAGAATTAGGATTCACATTCTCTCTCGCCTGAGATTTGATAGGAGAGATGGCGGCCTGGATAGATGGTCGACATCTGATTCTTGTGTGAATCCAAGTTGAAACCCTTATTGGCTCAACTTGTCGGTACAGATGGAAGACTCGGATACACCTTAGAATTAGGTATCGATTATCCATCAAACTTCCATCAATTCTATAAAATCTCAGACAGAAGAAGATTTCTATCCAAAAAAAACTAATGGATGACAACTTCAAACGTGAGTGCAAGATATATATAACCTACCCCAGTGATGGTGATGTTCAACAGATCAAGACAAGACTTTTATGGAGACTTTCCCCTTTCCATGATGTGAAAAGGATTTGATGATAATGGAAAAAGGTTCTTTTGTGATGTTAAATTTGTTTATATTAACTTCTGATGTCTGTGGTACACGAAGTGAATTTCAATCGTTGGATTACAGTTGGAATCTCTTCAAGATGGGAGAATCGAGAGACTTTTACGGAGACTTTCCCTTTCCCATGATGTGAAATGGATTTGATGATAATGGAAAAAGATTCTTTGAATTTCTTCAGATTCTTTTCTGATCTGTGGTATACTGAATTTCAGCCACTGGAGCATAAATGGAATGCCTCCAAGGAGAGGAGAGAATCCAAATCCGATGATAATAACTTGAAGGGTATGTTTACTTTTTTCTTAATGCTTAGGGGGGTATGACTAGGACTTGATGATTATAACTTGAAGGGTATGCCTTAATTTTTTTTTTTGGGTGCTTGTAAGGGTATGTCTACTTGACACTGGTTTGTGACATCAATTCCGTTTCACGGCATGTCATTGGGTTATCCTGAAAACCTCAAAATACAACAGTATTTTGGTATTTGAGATGGGAGCGGTGAGGGAGATTTTCGTGTGATCCGATAAACATCCCCAATAATGAGTGCAAGATATATATAATCTTGTAATCAAGGTTCAATAGATGAAATGGAACTAGATTTAAATCCAAAAAAATTGACCTTAAATTGGGATGAACTGGTCGAAAAGCATTGAAAAAACCCGATCTAAATTGATCAAAACTGGCTTTGTCCGCGGTTCATGTGGCCAATCCCATTCTAATTCCTAGGACCCTACTTGTAATAGAATTGGTTATTTGTTTGGCCAAATGGTAGTCAACAAAGCAAGACAAGTATGCAATGACCATTGTTAACAAGGGTTTCAAGTTTGGTGACGATCATGATTATTTAAGGCTAAGAAGATGGCAAATGTATCATCTACACACTGATAAACTCAGGGTTCAAATCGTCTATTGTCGTTGGAAGGACTCCAATTGCTGCATCATGATCATAAGAACTAGACAACTGGAAACGATTTTTTCCTTCTTGGACTTCATGTCCTTTGTATCTCAGACCCAACGCTGTACTAATAAAAATCATGTTCTGCTCATGGTTTTAATATGCTAAGGAACTTAGCAAGGTGTCCATTTTTACTAATACGGTAAATGCCATGTGGTACGAGTTAGGATAATACAACATAATGTTTAGAGTACTGATACATATGGATAGACATACATGAGAATGATGCTAATACGATACTTAAGAATAATACGATACTTAAGAATTATACTTGAAACTTAACGTGTGGTTAATCTAAACTATGATCTCTCTATTTAGCATTAAATGAACACATTATATACCCACATGATAAAATAGATTATGTGATGTTTGAAAAAAATAACAGACCCCTATGACAAATAACTTCACTTTTTGAAAATATTAAATTTTGTTATGCCAGTGTTTCACACATTAACAAGAAAATTGTATATAATTATAGACTTCTCGTATTTTGGAACTTGTTTGATGAAACAAAGGGACAATTTTTGTACATGAACTGTTCATATCCTGGAGAATATTTGATTGCCTTATTATGAATATTCTTAATTTATTTCTTATACTCTTGAGTACACAGTGGTATTTTACTTGCATTCTTGAGATATAAATATCTCTTTACCTTATAAGGAATATGGATGATATTTGACTGTTTTATTGAGAATATTTTTGATTTATTTAATCAAATATTCTCCATGTTTCCAAGGGGGTAAGAAGATATTTGTTTCTTAAGAGGGCAACTAAAATATTAATATGTACTCGAAAGAGAAATAAATCAAGAATATTTTAAATAAGGCAATCAAATATTCTCCATATTCTCAAAAGGTAAAGAGATATTTGTATCCCAAAAAGGTAAGTAAAATAAATCATGTATTCCCGAGAGGAAAATAAAATAAAATAATCCCAAGAGGACAAGTAATGCAATAATCCCTAAGGAAAAGTAATGCAACAAATCTCAAGAGGAAAAGAAATGCAATAAAACCTTCCTCCAATAGGATAATTTTGAGATTACACACACTCTTTCTCTCTATCCCATTTGATGGTTGAAAGAATGATTGTGCATGTGCATAGTCGTACACAAAACCTTTAGTTATAAAACAATTATTAGAACAGCTCACTTTGAACAGTCCACCTTGACAAGTTTATTAAAGTGGCTCAAATAATTTACCACATCCCATAAGTGATAGGCCCAAATTTTATGAATAGATAGACCCCTAAGGTTCCATGGTTACTTTTAAAATTTCAGCCCTAATAAAGTTAGTCAATTGGTATAATAGAGGTTTAGAACTTGAAATTTGATACATGATTAATCTAAGACATGTATTAATTATCCGAAGGCTAGGAATTGCTACGTTATCAATCTATGTGGTAGAATAAGATGGATATTTGTCAAAAAAAAAAAAATAAGGACGCGCTTAATGCACGAGGTTTTCATTACCACATGGATGTAGGTAGAGGCTTATGTACGTAGGTTTACCTTCACTTCATGGATAGATTGTTCGTAAATTCAAATTTATGACCACCATGACACAATCGAACAACCTTACAATTGTGCCAAAGTCCACTCTCATGGACAGTGCGGATCAACTTTTCAAATGAGCTCCCCATAAAAGTAAGATATAATACCATTACCCATGTGATTACAAAAGTTTGACTTGTCTTAACCTTTGTCACACAATAGACATGCACATGCAAAATGGCAATGTTGGATTAGGTGGAGAAAAAAGAGGCATCTAGGGGTATCTTATATATTAAATGGTATGGTTTTAGTTTAATGGTATGGTTATAGTTGGTAAAATGATAATACCAAAATGGAACTATTTATCAAACGATTTTATAATACTGATCAAAATTGGTTATTAATTGGTTTCAATTTATTAGTTTTTTAAAGAAAAATTTTGATCTACCACCCAAGAAGTATACGAAATTCGACCTACTATCCATAGGTTTCATTAAATTTCATTTATTACCCAAACGTTTGACACAAATACTCAAAGAGATCCACTTCGTTAGTTGAGTCCCGTTAGATGATGACATCATCTCAATTTAAAAATTTATTGGACAATATTTCCCTTATTGCAATGTTAAAAGATCATTTTACCCTTAAACTTATTATTTTAATCCTAAATCTAAAAAAAGGTGACTGAGAAGGAGGAAGAGTGGAGAATCGTTTTTCCCTGCTCTGGATCCAAATAGTCTTCAGATGACGTTAAAACCAGAAAACCCCTTTCTTTCTGTTTGATTTTTACAAAGAAATCAAAAAAAAAAAAAAAACCCTTAAGTTTTTTGTCATCTTCTCTCTTCTCTGAAGTCATTTCTGTTTGATTTTTACAAGGAAATGGGAAGAAGAAAAAAAAAAAAAACCCTTAAGTTTTTTGTCCAAATGATGTGACATTGATTCCGTTTCATGGCATGTCATTGGGTCATCAAGAAAATTTCAAACTACAACAGTATTTTGGTATTTGAGATGAGAGCGGTGAGGGAGATTTTTGTGTGATCCGATAAACATCCCCAATAATGAGTGCAAGATATATATAATCTTGTAATCACAGTTCAATAGATGGAATGGAACTGGATTCAATCCAAAAAAATCAACCATAAATTGGGATGAACAAGTCGAAAAGCATTGAAAAAACCCAATCTAAATTGATCAAAACTGGCTTTGTCCGCTATTCATCTGCCCGATCCCATTTTACTTGTAAGAGAATTGGTTATTTGTTTGGGCAAATGGTAGTCAACAAGGCAAGACAAGTCTGCAATGACCCTTGTTAACAAGGGTTACAAGTTTGGTGATGATCATGATTATTTAAGGCTAAGAAGATGACAAATGTATCGTCTATACACTGATAGACTTGGGGTTCAAATTATCTATTGTCGTTGGAAGGACTCTAGTTACTGTATCATGATCATAAGAACTAGACAACTGGAAACGATTTTTTTCCTCTTGGTCTCCATGTCCTCTGTATCTCGAACCCAATGCTATACTAATAAAAATCAGGTTCTGCTCATGGTTTTAATATGCTAAGGAACTTAGCAAGGTGTCCATTTTTACTAATACAATAAATGCCATGTGGTAGGAGTTAGGATAATACAACATAATGTTTAGAGTACCAATATATATGGATAGACATACATGAGAACCATGCTAATACGGTACTTGAGAATTATACTTGAAACTTAACATGTGGTTAATCTAAACTATGATCTCCCTATCCACCATTGGAATGAACACCTTATATACCCACATGATAAAATAGATTGTGTGATGTTTGAAAAAATAACAAAATCTTTGTGACAAATAACTTGGCTTATTTTCATTTTTGAAAATATTAAATTTCGTTTTGTCATTGTTTCACACATTAACAAGAAAGCTATATATAATTATAGACTTCTCGTATTTTGGAACTTGTTTGATGAAACAAAGGGACAATTTTTGTACATGAACTGGGATCCATTTCCTCTCCTCCCAAAGGTTCGGGAGGAGGGGCGGCAACCCGTTGGATAGCCGACACATGGGGCTCGGTGAATCCGAGTCGACAAGCTGAGCTGCAAGAGGGTGTCAGCTTAAATGGAAGGCTCGGATTCACCCAAGCCCCAAGTGTCGGCCATCCAACGGGGATGCTGCCCCTCCTCCCAAACCTCTGGGAGGAGAGGATACCATGAACTGTTCATATCCTCTTACAAATATGGAGAATATTTGATTGCTCTATTAAAAATATTCTTGATTTATTTCTTATCCTTTTGGTACACATTGATATTTTACTTGTCCTCTTGAGATATAAATATTTCTTTACTTTTTTGGGAATATGGAGAATATTTGGTTGTCTTATCGAGATTTTTTTTGATTTATTTGATCAAATATTCTCCATATTTCCAAGGGGTGAGAAGATATTTGTATCCTAAGAGGGCAAGTAAAATATTAATATGTACTCGATAAAAAATAAATCAAGAATATTTCAAAAAAAGTAATCAGATATTCTTCATATTCTCAAAACAGGGTAAAGAGATATTTGTATCCCAAAAAGGTAAGTAAAATAATTCATGTATTCTCGAGATAAAAATAAAATAAAATAATCCCAAGAGGACAAGTAATGCAATAATCCCTAGAGGAAAAGTCATGCAACAATCTCAAGAGGAAAAGAAATACAATAAAACCTTCATCCCATAGGATAGTTTTGAGATTACACTCTCTCCCCCTCGTATAGAAATCCTCTCCCGCCTGAGTTTGGGCGGGAGAGTTGGCGGCCCGGATGGATGACGCCACCTGACTCTCGAGTGGATTCGAGCCCTCCATCCGAGCTGACACCCGAGCCGACAAGCTGAGCCGGCAGGGGTGTTGGCTCGGATGGAGGGCTCAGATCCACCCAAGAGCCAAGTGGAGGCCATCCATCCAAGCCGCCAACTCTCCCACCCAAACTCAGGCGGGAGAGGATGTGGATCCCTCCCCTCTATCCCATTTGATGGCTGAAAGAATGATTGTGCATGTGCATGGCCGTACACAAGAACTCTTTTTTTATAAACAATTATTAGAACAGCCCACTTTGAACGGTCCACCTTGGCAAGTTTATTAAGGTGGCTCAAATAATTTACTACATCCCATAAGTGATAAGCCCAATTTTATGAATAGATAGACCCCTAAGGTTCCATGGTTACTTTTAAAATTTCAGCCTTAATAAAGTTACTCAATTGGTATAATAGAGGTTTAGAACTTGAAATTTGATACATGATTAATCTAAGACACATATTAATTATCCAAAGACTAGAATTGCTACATTATCAATTTATGTGGTAGAATAAGATGGACACTTGCCAATAAAAAAAACAAGGTTGCACTCAGTGCACGAGGCTCCCGTTAACCATGGGATTTAGGCAGAGGCTTATGTACATAGGCTTACCTTCACTTCATGGATAAACTATTTATAAATTCAAATCTATGACCACCGAGTCACAATCGAACAACTTTACAATTGTGCCAAAGTCCACTCTCATGGACCAGTGCAGATCAACTTTTCAACGACCTCCTCCTTAAAAATATGATATAATATCATTACCCATGTGTGATTACAAAAGTTTGTGACTTGTCTTAGCCATTGTCACACAAAAAGATTCAGACCAAAAAATAAAAAGTCACACAAAAAGACAATGTTGGATTAGGTGGAGAATTAAGAAAGAGGAATCTATGGGTATCTTAGTATCTATATAAATTAAGGATATTAAATGGTATGACTTTAGTTTAATGGTATGATTATGGTTGGTAAAATGATAATACCAAAATTGAACCATCTATCAAACGATTTTACAATAACAAAAGCTGGTTGTTAATTGATTTCAATTTATCATTTACCTGTTAGCTAATTTTCGAAAATCATGACAAGATGAAAGGCAGGTGAAATAAAAGTGGAGTTTGGAACATAGTTAATTAATTAGGATTCGGGAATTATTCGGAAGGAGAATAATTCAGAAATAATTCAGAATGAGTCGTTTCGATAATTTAAAAATTTGGACAAAGATGTAGTAAAAAAAAACGGACTTAAAATAAAATTCAAATTCGGATCGGTTCAGGAATTATTCTTTTGTCTAAAAAAAATTCGGATGTTAATTTTTAATATTTGGTACTTATATTTCAAACTATCAATCAATTATCACACCTGCATAATATACAAGTGACAATAGAATAATATTTAATATATAAATAATCCATAACAATATAATACATAATAGATGGATATGTGTGTATAAAAATAGATTGTTAGATTTCATTACAGTATATAATGTGGATTATTAGATTTCATTCTGATTGCAATACCAATTTAGTGGAACTGATATTCATAAAATCAAGGGAAAATTTCAGCTATCACCAAAAAAGAATTGATTAAATCACCTACCATCCAAGTTGTTTAAAAAAATCACCTACCTCCCAAGTTGTTTAAAAAAATCACTTACCTCCTAAGTTAGACAAACGTTAGTTAATGGACTGACAGGAAAAAATTGAAATTGTGTGTGAACGTTTATACCCCTTTCTTCTTCCTCTCTGTTTCTCTGCAATATTTTATCAAAAAAGGAAAAAAAAAAAAAAAAAAAAAAAAAAAGGGAAAAAAGAGCTCAAATGTTTCGGAAATATTTCTTAATCCTCTCCTTCTCCTTTGCCATTATTAGTTGGATATGATGAGGGCAAGGAGAATAGTGAACACCTTTCTCAGCCTCGGACTCGCAACCAAGAAACCCAAGGAATCCAAGCAATTATTTGAGAAGGAGTTGTAAGAAATTCAAGGGAAGCTTGCACAGTTGCGCATTGAGAAGGAGAAGACTGAAGAGCTCTTAAACGTCAGAGATGAGATGCTGAAACAGAAAGAGAAAGAACTTGAAAACCAGGGCAGAGAGGAGGAAAAGTTGTTGTTGGAGCCAAAGAAGCTGCAGAAATTGAAGGAGTTCAAACCCACCATGGTATATCCAGTTGATCGCTCTTTTTTAGGTTAGTTTTTTTTATCTTGATTTCTGATTTGATATTTACTCTGTTTCTCTTGACTTCATGCAGAACTTCCTTCTTGTTCAATCTGTGAGAGAAAATGAAGCAAGAGAATAACATCAAGAGCAGGAATGTTAGCCCAGAAAAGAGAAACCCCCAATTGCATCCTTCATCCTTGATAGTTCCTTTACTTGAATTTGAAATCGTTTTATTTTAATTTTTTTTTCCCACAACGAAGTTCTTGAGATAGAAATTGCAAGAAAACTACTAATGGAGTTGGATTTTTATTTTTCTAATTGGGTACTAAAATGAAATTTCAAACAAATCAATCGGAGATCAGAGTAGTCCAGATTGATTCAAGGGGTACTCAAGCTTAAAAATAAATATAAAAAAAATGTATTCTCGCAGAGAACTTGACAATAAGGGTATTATTGTCATTTGAGTATTTTGTAATGGCTGACATCAGCAACTAACGGCTCTGTTAGTTGCTTTTGGATCGTTTTGATAAAAGTTTGTCTAACTTGGGTGGTAGGTGATTTTTTTAAACAACTTGGGTGGTAGGTGATTTTGTCCATTCTTTTTGGGTGGTAGCTGAAATTTTCCCTAAAATCAAACATTTTCATAAAGTCATCCAATCATCCTTATGAAATCCATCTCTTTTTTATGTTCGTTAATTATTTCCTCGTGGTTTATATTATAATATTTATTTTTAGACTCATATTTAATCCTGATTGGAAAAGCACACGGAAGTAATGACTTGCTTTATATTATGGTATGATTTTTAAACTCATATTTAATTTCACATTATCGAATGAAATTAATGATTTGCTAGGTATTATGATTTGATTTTCATACCCATATTTAATCTCACATTGGAAAAAAAATGAAATTAATGATCTGTTTTGTATTATAACGTGATTTTTAGCTTTACTCGTATTACCCATAAACTATAGACTAATTACATCTACCATCCACTAGTTTCTGACAATTACACATACCTTCCTTAATTTTGAAAACGTGTCACAAAAAGGTTCATTCTGATAGAGAAGTTAAGTTTAAATTTTAAAAGATAACTTTGCCCTCGTCCTTTTTTCCATTATTCTTCTTTACAAGGATCCAAATCGTCTCATCCTTGAGATTTGGGAGGCGTGGCGGCGACTCCACTGGATGGTAGATGCCCTCGTCCTTTTTTACCCAAATCAACGAGGGAAATTGGAGAAAAAAAAACCCAATCCAAGAAAGACTGAAAGAAATCTGGAGTGGCGGTGGAGAAACAAAGTAGGGAGACCGAGAGAGAGGTTGTGTGAATGGAGAGGGGATAGTTGCAGACGGGACGGGAGAACGAACGGTCGAAGGCATCATGGGTTGAAGACGGGAACTTTCTAGTTTTCTGGTTCAGTCGTGACTCTGCATATCCGACTCCGTAATCCGTCATCTTCGTTGGTTTCTCAGGTAAGTTAGGGCTTTGTTAGTTCTGACTTATGAGACATTGTTGGGTTTGTGTGGAGAAGACGAAGCTTTCTACTTTATGTTTGAATGAAATTTTTTTATGAATCATGAGAGGAAGAAAGTGACGGAGAGAGAGAGTCGAACTTTCTAGGGTTCATGCCTTTGTCTCACTTTCCTTTATTACCCCTTTTATAGTCCCTTGAAAGTTTTCAAGGGTATTTTAATATGTGGCTATTCAATCCTTGAATTATGCTTTCATGTGGGATTTTTCCCTTTTGTTTTCCAGCAAGAGATGTTATTACGTATATGAACTTTGAATCATGCTTTGAAATTCAAGAAACTAGGTTTTTTTTGTCAAGTTCTCAACCCACCTGCCTTTGTCATTTTGTCATATGATAAGGCAGCAAGGTTTAGTTTTGCTTAAAAAAATTGAAGCCAATGATCATGTTCCCAGCATGGGGAAATTATAAGAATGTAATATTAACCATCTCATCGCATGATCTTGATACAATAAAAGCTATCTATAAGAAGTATGAATTTCATGGCACAAAGAACAGGTCATGGATCCTTAGTAGGGTATTGAGATAAAATTCTTAGAAGAGTTAGACACATTTATTTTACTTTACCAATTACATATTCTGATGATCCCTACTGTGGAGGTCTTAAAAACACACACACACACACACACACACAGAGGGTTGTGGGCTGTTTCATAAGCGTATTAGTGTTGTCTTCTTTTCTTTGCTTAAATTTTAGCTTCTGAAATATTGTGTTTTAATCTAACGATGTTTTTGTTTATTGTGTCTTACATAGGAACTTTGGTTAATCCTAATGTCTAGTGGTAGTGTTTCAAGCAATAGCAACATAGGTCGTTGGAGATATGTGAATGTGGAATACCGCTGTCCAATAAGAGTAGCTATGAGAATTTGTAAAAATGAACACAACAAAAACAAGCTTTACTATTGCTGTCAGAATAATAGATGCAGATTTTTTAAATGGTGTGTGCCTCTGGATGAAACAACGAACTTGGGATAGCCCACTGATACACCAACAAGAATAGATGAGATTCGTGTTTTGAATAACAAAATGAGAAGATTGGGGAAGAAATTCGAAACACAACTGTTTCTATCTTATGCAATTGTTGCTCTTTTATTTTTTATTTTGGCTGTGTTATTCATGAAAGATTAATTTTGTAAGGGAGAGCAAAATGAAACTAGATTTGCAAGACAATTTTGGGAATTGAAGTTGATCCATTCCTTAGAATTTTGTGAAAAATTTGAATATCCTGTTAATTAGTCTTTTTATCTTTCACAAGAGATGAACCATTAACATTGACTTGTCGCTAGGCAGCTTCTTCTGTTGAATACAACCTCCATAACTTGTCTTACATCCTTGTGTGTTAAGTTGGTAGAACTGGTTTTAATTAGTAAAAGTAAACAAATATCTTTTGAAGTACAGTAATACTCTCTTGTGGCTATCATCTTTTCCATCTTAAGAATCCAAATCAGAATTCTCTCTGGTGGGATTTCGGAAGAAAAGAAAAATACTCTCTTGTGGGGATGGTAAGATTTGGATAGTATATATGAACTGGTTTTTCCTCTGTTGCTTTCACATTCCGAAAATGAAAGAAAAGATAGGTCTTTTCTTCTGGTGATCAGAAACAGCAAGAAATGGAAATCTGTCATGGCAAAGTTTAATAAGAGTTTCATAGTGTGTTTGTATCTTTTGCTACAGAGTAGTAGGTGGCCAAGCTCTCACGTAAGCAATAAACTGAGATTGATGAGATAGGTAGGATCAATGAGAATGAAAAGCAGCTACAGTCACTGAGTTTAGTGGGGAAAACAAAAAATTACAACAATCATATGTAACTTGATTTGGCTTTTCTTCTCCTACTTTAGCAAGTATATGAATCAAATTAATCCCAATTCTTCCTGGCCTCCTCTACAGGGAAATTACCCCCCAGCTTTACTGTCACCACTTCCAGGATCTCCAACCTTTGGCTCACCAAAATTGTCAATCAGGACATTGCTTGATTTTCAGATTATAAGTAGAAGGGAACATTTAGTCACTAGAAAAAAAGACACTGATTTATGTAACAATCTCATAGCAAAGAAAAAAAGAAATTAGTATTCTTCAACCACAAAAGATTACCTTATTCGGGTGGAGAATAATGCTCCATTGCTCTTGAGGATTGGGAAGAGAACAACGTAGAGTTTGAATGATCCAACGCTGTCTATAAGACAAAAAAAGAGTTAATTTCTTATACAAGAAATGCTTAAAAAAGGACAGATATCAATACTTGTATTTCACATCATTACCAATTTCATTATAGAAATTATATGCTTCTTCCTCATAACCAAACTTCATTCCAATTACAGGCACATCCCCAACATTTTCCTCAACATTGTGATCTCCAATTTCTTTTAGGACTTTTTATCAAACCTGTAAACACATAAGAAACATTACAGAGGAAGAAAGATGTGCCCAAACATTCATCCAACAAAGGCAAAAGAATGACAACAGTTAGTCTCCTATGGTTACAGAAAAAGATAAATAAGAAATATTGACAATGACCAACAATTATAGTGAGAACTGAGCAACCTGTGAACCTACTATTATGGTGAGAACTAAGCAACCTACGTACATAACTAATTTTGAGCTGCTTGCTTAGAGTAAGAATTTCAGGTCTAATGGTCTACATGCTAAAGAATAAATGAAATTAAAAAATTGACATATATGATGATAGCCAACTTAAACACAAAACAGTAAATGGTGGAAAAAGAGTATTAGTTTCAAGATTTACCTACCAATATTTCAGGGGCAGATTTTACTAAGATAAAATAAATGTACTCTGGAGCTTAATCTACATATTTGATTTGACCCTTGCTCAATCAATTGACTACCTAATTTTTGTTACTTCCGTGCTCCAATAGCATCTGTGTCCAATTCTACAATGGGAGTTCCTTGTTATACAATAGCCTCTCATTGGGAATGAGTCTTTCACAAAACATTCATTCAAACATTCATTCAAGCATAGACCGATGGAACAAGTGTTTCCTTGCAGTGGTGGGACTGTGTCGATTACCACTCAATTACTCCCAAACACGTAACTCTATCATTGACAACTGCAACCAACATGTAACTCTATCAATGAGATTTGCACCTACTTGATTCATTAAAAAACATTCATTCAAACATAAACCAGAGATGCGCACCTACATGATACATTAAAAAAAACATTCATTCAAACGTAAATCAGAAAGCATAATGCAGGGAATCTAATGAAGGTATTAAAGGAAAGGGAAAAAACCAGAAAGCTTCTTCTCAAACCCAACAACCCAGAAACCTCCTCTCAAACCCAACAACCAGAAAGGGAAAAACATCTCTGTCACTTTCTTCCTCTCATGATTCATAAAAAAAATTCATTCAAACATAAACCAGAAAGCTTCGTCTTCTCCACACAAACCCAACAATGTCTCAGAAGTCAGAACTAACAAAGCCCTAACTTACTTGAGAAACCAACGAAGACGACGGATTGCGGAGTCGGATACGCAGAGTCGCGACTAAACAGAAAACCAGAAAGTTCCCGTCTTCAACCTGCGACTCCTTCTACCCTTCGTTCTCCTGTCCCGTTTGCAACTATCCCCTCTCCATTCACGCAACCTCTCTCTCTCTCTCTCTCTCTACTTTGTTTCTCCACCGCCACTCTAAATTTCTTTCAGTCTTTCTCGGATTGGGTTTTTTTTTCCTCCTATTTACCTCGCTAATTTGGGTGCAGAGATTTAAAACGAACGTTTAATAATGTGTTGCACGTCGTAGAGCCACAATGGTGCTGTTTTTGTATAATAATCGTTGGATATATGGCTGCCCTTCCGCTTGGCCGCCATCCAATAGTCACTGCCCAACCTCCAATACATATATGCATTGGAGATGATTCGGATGCGATTCTAATGGGGCAGCAATATCCACAGTGAAGAGAGTGTCAGCGATGGCCTGGCGAAGCTATAGCTGCTCAAAGAACAGAAGGACTTGGATCGTCTCCAGTCCGTCCAGTCGTCTAGTCGTGGACTGGGCGGATTTGATTAAAAGGACACGTATACCAATACATGGGGGGGTGTGTCCTTTAAATCCAGTTCGTCCGTCCACGACTGGACGGCTGGACGGACTGGAGACGATCTTTTTCCAGAACAGAACCTGAACCACCGACTGCAGTGGAAGGCGTTCGTTCTGCGCCGCATGAGTACAGATTCGGCGAACTAGAGACTTTCAAATCCTTGGAGATTAACGTAGGTTCTCCTATTCCAGTTGAGAGAGAGATTGAGAGAGACAGAGAGAGAGAGGTATTGTCCATGGGAGTAGGGCTGCAACAGGGCCGGGTTTTTCAAAACTCTAACCCCAACCCTGACTATTGAAACTTAACCCTAACCCAGTCCAACCCTGTCAGGGTCAGAAAATGTACAATCCTAACCCTGACCTTGACAGAGTTGGGCCTAACCCTAACCTGTCCTGATTGACCCTGACATGATCGGGTTGGGCCGGGTCAACCCTGATTAACCTTGATTCAGGGTTAGATTGACCCTGATATTGACCCTGATTGACCCTAAACATATAACAAATTATCAAATAACAATTACAACTTAAAACATATGACAAATACAAGCAACATATGATATTCTTTTAAAAACCTAACAAATACAAACCAAATCAGTTTAAGTGTTTAACAAGGAACAAATACAAATCATACATATATTTATAAATATATTCAAATATATACAAGGTTGGGTTGGGCCGGGTTCAACCCAGGGGGTCAACCCTAACCCAGCCCAACCCTGCCAGGGTTCATATAAAATTGAACCCTAACCCAGCCCTGTCAGGGTTCAGGGCGGGCCTGGACGGGTTCGAGTTGTCAGGGTAAAACTTGCACCCCTACATGGGAGTGATGAATTTCCTTTTTGATTTGAGGTATGGTAAAAACTTTTTGCAGGGTAAAATGGTCTTTTCCTCTTACATTGAGGGTAGTATTGTCCATTAAATGTTCGATTTGAATTGACATCATCATCTAATGAGACTCTCTTAACGGAATGGGTCTCTTTGATTAACGGTGTTAAATTTTGTGTGGTTGTTGATGATGTCAGAAACCTATGAGTGGTATAGTTGATGTTTTAGATACTTCTTGGGTAGTACATGAAATTTTTCTTTATTAAAAAACTAGTGAATGGTAGGTGTAATTAATCTATAGTCCAAGGATAGTATGTGTAATTTAATTTTTTCAAATATATGGTGATAGGCAAATCAGATGAAGTCAGACCAGACTTGACCAGACCGGAACGATTGTGCTATTGGAACTATGGTGCGCATGGTTTTAGTTCACGGTATTGATATAAGTATTGATACCCGTATTGGATACGAATATCACTAATAATCGGTTACGTATCGGAAAAAGATCGTCTCCAGTCCGTCCAGCCGTCCAATCGTGGACGGACAGACTGGATTTAAAGGATACGCGCCCCCATGTATTGGTATGCGTGTCATTTAATCCAGTCCGCCCAGTTCACGACTGGACGA
Organism: Protea cynaroides; assembly: GCA_028583415.1. NCBI lineage: Eukaryota > Viridiplantae > Streptophyta > Magnoliopsida > Proteales > Proteaceae > Protea > Protea cynaroides. Next base: position 1,741,123 of record CM053265.1, read on the forward strand.
CTGGACGACTGGACGGACTAGAGACGATCCAAGTCCTTATGTGACATACCTTTGTGGTATTAGTTCAATATCGGCCATGTGTCCGATTGAAAAGAACCGATACCCACGACCGATCCGACACGGATACGTAAAAGCATGGACTGCGTGTAGGGTTTTGTTCGACTACCCAAGAACTTGCACTGTGAGAGGTTTTGAAGCCGAGTCCTTCTATGACTCTCTGTTTCTGTCGATCTTAGTTTCTCCCTGTTTCAATCTCAAATCTGAAGCAGGATCATCTGGGCTCTCTCCAGTTTCAATGGCGGGGGCTGCCGTTAACAAGAAGAAGAGCCTAAAGGCACAAAAACCTCTACATCCACTTAAGAAGAAGCAGAAGAAGGATTCCTTCTCTGCCAAACTGCCGAAAGAGCTTGAGCTTCTCGAGGATTCTGATAGCCCAGATGAAGAACCAGAAGTAGAAGATGAAGAAGAAGGGGGAGGAAGTGACTCTGCATCTGAAATTTCTTCCGACGGCGACGATGTCTTTGCCGATGATTTTCTCCAAGGAAGCGAGGAAGGAGGTACTTTAATTCTCCAACTAATTTATATTATTGCTCTTTCTTTTTCGCATCTTCTGCTGTATTGACTATTGTTGGATGCAGAGAAGGGTTCGGATTCGGATTCGGACTCGTATTCTGATTCAGAAGGGTCAGATATAGAAGAGAAGTCCAGAGCTATCGATGAAGAGAAGGCCAGGGAAGAAGAAGAAGCAGAGGAGGAATTGCAGCTTAACATTAAAGAAGAATCGGACGAGTTTCGCTTGCCTACCCAAGAGGTTTACTATTCTATAGTTGTATCTCCCCATTATTCTCTTTATATCTTTATTTCTATGGTACTCTGCTGTTTATGTGGATTGCAATCCCTTTTTGAGCTTAATAATGTTTGTTTCTGAATAAATTTAGGAGCTTGCAGAAGAGGCACATGGTCCTCCCGATCTTCAGAATCTTCAGCGGAGAATAAAAGAGAGTGAGTACTAGCTCCTTCGAGCTGCCTTTGCTTCTTTCTTCGGTTTTGCCACCTTTTTAGATGACTAGTCATTGCCTTGCTTCTCTACTTCTAGTTGTTCGAGTTCTTTCAAATTTTAAGTCTTTAAGACAAGAGGGAGCGACGCGGAAGGATTACATTGAGCAACTTACGAAGGATTTGGGTTCTTACTATGGTTACAATGACTTCCTGATTGGCGCTTTGGTCGAGGTATGTTCTAATGCAATTCTCTTTTGGCGATTGTGATATCTTAATTTAATGTCGATTTTCAATTTTTTTTCTCGTGTTTGCAGATGTTTCCAGTTGTTGAGCTGGTAGAGATTATTGAAGCTTTTGAAAAGTCTAGACCAATGTGTCTACGAACTAATACTTTAAAGGTAAAAAATCACGGTGTCTTGAACCTTTTTTTTATATGTATTTTTTTGTGTGTGTGTGTGTGGGTGGGGGATAAATTCAATGTTCTTTACATTTTATTCATCTATGTAGTATTCCACTAATTATTACGAGTTTTCACATTTATTTGAGCAACGGTCTATCCTTCCCCTCCCCCCACCCCTATAAAGAAGTTTCTTTATGAAAATATTTTCATGTTATACAGACGCGTAGACGGGATTTGGCTGATGTGTTGATAAACAGAGGGGTAAACCTGGATCCATTAAGCAAGTGGTCAAAGGTAAAGCTTTCTGGTATGTTCATCCGGTCTTCAATTTACTTTTCTACTATCAGAAATTTAAGTCACTGGTGTCTTGGCAGGTTGGACTGGTTGTATATGATTCTCAAGTACCAATTGGTGCGACTCCTGAATATATGGCTGGCCACTACATGGTAGTTCTTGTTTTCCAGCACTTGATGCTGCTATCTACATGTTCAGTTGTCACTGTTTCTATGTATCTACTTCTTGTCATGGCTAGATCTTTTATCTTTTTCCATTTTTTTGCTCACAGCTACAAAGTGCAAGCTCCTTTCTACCAGTTATGGCCCTCGCTCCTCAAGAAAGGGAGCGAATTGTAGATATGGCGTAAGTTTATTGAACATTCTTTGGAACTTACTTCTGCGAAGCACCATATTTCAAGCAATTTCACTAAGATTTTGCAAGTTTTAAATTTTTTACTTGTTCTTAGATTGCTAATTACTTTATATTGCTACTGTGAGAATGCAGTCTAAATCCACGCATCAGAAAAAAGAACAATGTAAAATTGCATGCCATTTTCTGTTCAGAACCTTGACATTTCTTAGTTATGAGATTGAAGGCCGACTAGGTTTGGAGTGGGTTTTCATGGTTGGGGATCTTGTTGAATTTCCTGAACTTCTAGGATTTCATATGGAGTACAACAGTAACTAGAGTAAATGAGTAAGCTTCCCGGTGAAACGAAATAAATAAATTCGAGTTCAAATGGAAGGTTGAGCACAAAACATAAGTTCTTCCTTCTCTTTTGTGTTGTCAACAGAATCAATGAATTTCCGGTTTTAAACCAGCCTGATACCCAGTTCGTGCTGAAACATAAACCGTGCTCTGTGTTGAACTGTGATTTTATTATTTGAATAACTCATGCTCTAAGAGTATGGAACTCTTAAATTATCTATTAATTGTTTACAAATTTCTGTCTGATATTGTCTTCCGCTGGAAGAAATCAGATGATAAGTGAAGTTCCTTTAAAAAAAGAAAAAGAAAAAGATTTCAAAAGTAGTTTAGCAATGTCATCATTTCTAACATTTACATATGGTAAGTGTCATTGCATCGTCTAAGCATTTTTTTTTTTGGGTCTTTCCTGATAGCAGTATGTACTTGTCACAGGGCTGCTCCTGGTGGTAAAACAACTTATATTGCAGCTCTTATGAAGAACACTGGTATGTACAATGTTTGAATCTTGTTCCTAATTCTTATGGTGGACTTTTTTCCCTTTTTTATATTTAGTTTGGAAATGTAGTGAAAGAAAAATTTATTCCATTTTGTTGTAGGACAACTCCATATCACAGTACTGCGGCTTTTGCCTATGGTCAAAATTTTAACCACACCTATATTCTGAGAAAGCACAAATGTTTTGGTCCAACAAATTTAGATGCAGAATCTTACCTCTTTTTTTTTTTTTTTTTTTGGGGGGGGGGGGGTGGGGGAAGGATCTTTTATTGCGTAAAAATTTAGACACAATATTTCCGTTTCATTTGAGTGCCTTTCTTAACGACTTTGTGTTATTTTCACCTTTATTTTTTTATAGTTTTGCTCTTTTCTATAATACTCTGGCTCCTATATCACCTTATTATTTAAAAGAAGTATCATTCATAAAAAAAATTGTGATTTTCCATCTTTCTTTCCTTTTTCAATTTTTGAGGTTCATTTATTCCCCAATGTTTGTTGCTTCATAAACAAAACTAAAGGAAGAAAATACATTTGAATTACTTGAAAGAAATCCATTAGGATACTAACCCCCTCCCACCCCTAAAAAATAAAATAAAATAAAAACCAAAAAAAAAGGAAACTGATACATTTACCTGCTGTTTTCATAGAAGAAAATAAGTTGAAAATTTTGAGAACTGAAACTGATCAACTGCTCTGGTCCCTGCATAAGATTGGATTATTATCTTTTGTTTGTCAAAGGGAATCTCTTGCTTTTTCTTTGACTTTTTTTATTTTTATTTTTTATCATATGACCTCATAACACGTGAATTCCCTATAGAGATTACTGATATGCCTAACTGCCGTATTTTTGTTTTAAGATCTTTCTAGTATTTTGTTGATGGGCAGTCATGCGTTGGTCCCATCCCATTTAGTACTTCCATTTCCTTCCACTTAACATGATTCATGGTTCTGTTTCATCTTCTGTAATTCATCAATCCAATCATTGCCAGGAATAATTTATGCAAATGAGATGAAGGAGCCTAGACTCAAGTCACTTACTGCAAACTTACATCGTATGGGTGTAACAAACACCATAGTGTGTAATTATGATGGAAAGGAGGTTAGTTTCAAGTTCGACAATTTGTTTTTGATAATTGTTTATACTTTATTAATGTCAAATCTGTGTGGTAGAAAAATGAACATTCTTCTTATTGCCAACATGGTTTTATGCTGATAGAAGTATGTTTTCATGAAGACAGTACTTGTGGTAAAAAAAAATATAAGAAAGGTTTGCTATCCTAGAATTCAGTATACTGACTAGGATGAACCTCAGACCCCAGTCTGGACTAGGTTCAGGTTAATCTGAAGGTATCACACCTTGTTGCACCCTACTATTGTTGTTTCCTGTAAACTGTGTTCTAGCTTTTTAATTATTAAAACAGAAAATAGGCAGAGAATTTGTGATAAACATGAGGATAGCAACAGAGAGAAACATATGTATGAGAAGAAATTTAAATGGAGCATAAATAGAGAAGATCCTTAACGCAAACCCAAAGTCCAAAGCCCTAGAATTAAGGTTATGGGAACCAGGGATGCAGGTTGGACCTAAGGGACTGATATGGGGAAAGTGGGAAACTAATATTATGTAATGGAAGGACAGGAATAAGAAATGGACTGAGAATTGATAAGACGGAATTAAGAAGAGAGAATTAAATTAAATTATAAATAATGGGGAAACTAAGAAGAGTAAAATTAGTGTAACTAAGAGAAAAAATCTTACGAAGGACTGATCTGCTGGGCTTGGATTACAGGGCGAGTGGCCCTGATATCCAAGCCTAGCAATCAGCAAAAGATCTCTGAATTCTCTGGTAAGGTAGAGGGTGAGAGATGGATATCTTAAAGAAGAAAAAACTGAGTTCTAATAATCAGAACTGTCAGAAAATAGTTTTAAAAGTTTAAAAATCAGATTTTAACTCAAACTGATCATTAATCTAGCAGATATTTAAAAATTAAGAAATCAGGACAGTTGCATTTAAACAGGGGTATAACTAACTGTTAAAGAGGATGGAAAACTGACCTGAATGTTGAAGAGATTGGTGGGAACAATAAGAAGAAAGGGAGTACAGGAATACGGTAACACATATACCAATACCCATGCTGTAACACCTACACTTTAACAGGTTCGTTTTATAGGGGTGTTTTGGACATTGAATGCCCATCTGACTGCATAATGTAGTGGCAGTGTCATAAAATAACTGATATGTTCCCCCCCGGCGCCCCCCTCTCTAAATAAAAAAAGGTTCACATGGTGGTGGGATAAATTTAATTATTCTCACATCCTTCAGTAGTTTTATGAGCCATCACCGTCACAAGACTCACAACAGCAATCCAAGACCTCTAAGGATTATTATTCATCTGTAGCTGATGCCTTCTTTTGGGTAATCCACTAGGCCCCATGGAGGTGGCTATATTAAATATGGGTTCAAACACTTCAGGGACATCCCCACCTGTGGTTTATTGCTCTGGTTGTATGTTTCACCGGGGTCTGGTCAAGTGTGTGCAAATTGGTCCTTTTACGATTATGTGACTACTTGGGTAGCTTTATACATAGCATAGATGCATATCATTATCTGTTTGTCATAATGGTTTCAGAACATGTGTAGAATATTTATTCTAGAACAGGAATGATATTTTATTCATACCTTTATTCCTTTCCTGGGTTCTTCTCTGAGGTCGTTTTATGAGGAATTCTTTTATATGCTCATGATCTTCCGCATGTGCTATTTTCATCTTCTGGTCAGCCTTCACTAGAAGTTTAGTAATTTTGGCCAAGATGTCTGAGGAAATTTGTTTTTAATTTCAGCTGCCAAAGGTTTTGGGACTAAACACTGTTGATAGAGTGCTGTTGGATGCTCCCTGCAGTGGAACTGGAGTAAGTGATTTGAGACTTTATCTGACTACCTACTTACTGTGGTGGAAAATTTATTTTATAGCTAAGGGTAATTGATTTTGTAGGTTATATCGAAGGATGAGTCTGTCAAAGCCTCCAAAAGTTCTGAAGATATACAAAAATGCGCTTTTCTACAAAAGGTATGTGTGTTCTCTCTCTATCTGTGTGTTCAAGGGGTAGTTGGTTTTGGAAATCTTAATATGGGGTTTACATTGGTGCTGTTGCCATGTCTTTTGAGATCTTGAATTTTGTTATGATAAACAGAACCCATATTAAATGGGTTTTGCCACAAAAATTCCGAGGATGTTTTACCCGTGTTTCTCCTTGGGGCATCTTTTTGGATGGCCTGCCTGGATGAAGTGTTTTCAGTTTTTATTCGTGAAACAGTTTTCTAACTAGTTTAAAATTGATTATTTTTTCCATATGATTAATCCTTCTTAATTAGAACTTTTATTTGAAGGTCTACAATGTTTCTCTTGCAGCAATTGATACTTGCAGCAATTGACATGGTGGATGCTAATTCCAAATCCGGGGGATACGTTGTCTACTCTACTTGCTCAATAATGATTGCAGAGGTGTGTATTGAGAGTGCTTCTTTGCAGAATCAGTTACAGCAATCTATGTTTTTGACCTTCAAACTTTTCAGAATGAAGCTGTTGTAGACTATGCACTTGGAAAAAGGGACGTGCAATTGGTGCCTTGTGGGCTAGATTTTGGCCGTCCAGGGTAAATCTAGTTTCTCATATTAGCAGTCATAAATGAACACTGCAGTTTTCTGCTTCTCTGATCATTGTCTTCCTCAGGTTTACACGCTTTAGAGAGCACCGATTTCACACCTCACTAGAAAAGACTAGGCGCTTTTACCCCCATGTTCACAACATGGATGGATTTTTTGTGGCAAAGGTATCACTTCTAATTGTACTTCTCACAAGAGAAGCTATATTCTGACTAGTTTTCGTTGCTTTCGTATATTTCTAACTTACTCAATTCTGCATGCCTTGATCAAATGAAATATAAGGCTTATGTGGTTGAGGTTGCTCTGAATACTTCTCTACATGCAGTAATTTACGGTACAAGCAGTCGTGCACATTTGTTTGAGCATATGCTCGTACAAGCACATAAATCTGACCTTGACAAATCTGTGAATATCATGTATGCATTTGCGCATTCTTCTGGAAGTGCATAGACTTCTTGTTGAACGCTCTTCACTTAGCTATTAAAAATAACCATTCTTGTCATTTTTGCACTTTTAGCTGCTTGTTCTTGGAAGTTTAACTTTTGTCTCCATATTCTTTCACATAATTACTTAAGGCTTACTCTATGACTAATGGCCAAATTCAGGCCAGTCTCAAAGTATTGAACCAGAGGACCAATATTTATTTCTTGGGCTGTTCACATACAGAAACCAATTCACCTCCTTGACTCAAATGATATTCTGAGCAACTTAATTGGGCAACATTTTGGACTAGTTTTTTGGGATCTAAATTCTTGATCTAGATTCAATATTATGCAGTATCCCTATGTTCTGCACATATGTAAGTACTTATATTATTCCCTTTTTGCTTCTTCAGTTTAAGAAATTGAGCAATTCCAAGACAGTTGTGAAGCCATCAGAGGAATCGGGAACAGTAGAATCGGTACCTACGCCTGATAATGGCCAGATCAATGAAAAGAATTACAAAGGGAAACCTCAACAACCCCTAGTTGCTGGTCTTAAGAAAGGCAACACAAATGCAAATGGTGGCTTTAGGAAGGGAGTATCAACCAATGGGAATGAAGAACCACGAGCTGGACCTAAAGAAAGGAAAAAGAGAAAGTTTCTTTCTAGAGAGGAAATCTCAAGAGCTAGGTAAGTATACTTTTGCATTAACACAAGTCATATTTTATTAATGTGGATAACTGCAGCATATACTGCTGCTATGATGTTACTGATAGTAAGTACCTTGTCATTTGGTTCGGAAGGATAAAATGCCAAAACCTGTTTTGTTAACCAAATGGGCCAAGTTATTGATAGCCTAAAAGCTACATTCTAATGCTAATTTTCATTATTATAATACAAGCCATTCTTGATCTCATATTTTCTTTACCTCTTGCAGAGAAGAGAAAAGGAAAGCTTTGAGGAAGAAATAAACCATTACGCATGAAGAACAGGTCTGTAAAGGTTGTCCAATGAGTAATTAATTTATGAAGTGTGGATTGGTCGAATGCAAGTGTGTGCAAAATGTGTTGCGGATGATATTGGCTTGGTGCTAGAGAGGACGGCCAAAGCGAATCACGCGTGTTATGGATTTTAACATGCGTGTCCTGTAATCGTTTCATGGGTCACCTGCCTTAAATTGGTGAACCTCTTGGGAAAACATCAGAGAAGCTAGAAAGAAAACTTCTGTTATTCATGTGTTTCTCCCAATTTTGGTTGATGATTGCAGGAATATATGTGAGATAACAGTTAGATTATAAAGTAGAGAATCTTGTTTGATGTCCCATGAATTTTGGATTTCCACAACCCCATATGACTGACCCTTTTATTCTCAATTCAGAAAGGGGAAGCCTTGTCTTAGGTGCCAAGGTACGAACTTAGACTAAAAAACTTACTGCCAAGCACAAGGGTCATTAAGGCAAGTAGGCAGGTAGGTAGGTAGGTAGATAGGCACCCGAAAGCCAAGGTACAATGGTCATATATTTGAATCTGTGTCTTGTACATCGACACATTGTGAGTGAGAGAAGAGGGTCGGAAACACACTAGGATCGTGTCGACACGCACAAGTGTACTTACACTTGGGCACACTCAGTTAGTGCACATATAACATAATGTAACATAATGTAACATATAAGGTAAGGTAACATAAGGTAATATAAGGTAACGTAAGGTAACATAACATAAAAAGTTTAGAGTCACACAAGGGTCATTTCCACCCCCCCTACCCTGTTACTTTTCCAAAGCACTTGGTTGGGCATGTGCACAGTTATGAAAAAATGCGAGAACACTTGGTCTGAAGTTATTGATTAGGCACAGAGAAAGTATACGCTTCTTTCTTGTGCTACGTATGCGCTTCACATAACACGAGGGGGGGATCAGAGTTTGTAATTCCTCTTTTTTCTCCCTGCTTTTTCAACATCGAGACTATCTGTTCTTATTACTTTAGCTGTTGAGAAATCTGATCCCGAAGCCATGTTTGTTTAGAAAGCGAGTTGAATATCCATTGATAAATTGAAGTGAAATGGGGTGTTAATAGGATACTGCTTCAACAGGTTCTTAATACCGTAAGAGGTGTCAATACGAATTAATTTTTTATTATTAATAAAATTGATGTTAAAAGAAGGAAAAAAGAAGGTATTGTTGCCGTTGAATCCGCACCTGGATTTTCTGTTGACGTTCAAACCTGTAGACTGTAGACGATAGAATAAGGTAAAGAGGGTTGAGTTTTTGGTTCTAGGACTACTTCGATGCTTAATTTAAGATATTAGGCCACAAATAATCAATGTCGGATCTCTTAGGAAGGCCGACCTGGTTGATAGTTTAAGCGGAGTTGAAAGGTATGATGGTAAAATACCAAGCAGTTGAGCTGGCCAAAGAAGGAGGCTGAGTTGACAGGTCAGAGTTCATAAAATATTTAAGTGATTTCGCTTTAGTTGTTAGAGGTTATTTATAACCTAAATTATTGACATATTGTTAATGTCATGTAGTCTCTGTAAGTGATTTCATTTAGTTGTTGGAGGTTATTTATAACCTAAATTATTGACATATTGTTGATGTCATGTAGTCTCTATAGTGTGATGTTGATTTTACCTTGACCAGGTGATGGTGGGTGTGCCCCTTTAATCTTTGTGACATGTCATACTTGTGCTGCCTGTTGGATGCTGCCTGTTGAGGGAAATGTGATTGTTTTCCACCTCCTGTTGTGTTTTTATTGGGTGATGATATTTATATCAGTATTTTTTTTATACTCTTTTTTTCTTGATCTATTATTTGTTCAGTTGTGATTTAATGATTGGAGTTCATTCGAAATATATATTGATTTATTATTAATATACACTTTAAGTGAATTCCCCTTGATAAATCACGGCGGGATTCTCTCCAATGATAGCAGAGGATCTGAACGAGTTTTTCACTCCCCAAGGGGATATAATGGTATCCAAATCCTCTCCTCCTAAAGTTTTGGGAGGAGAGGCGACAATTCTATTGAATGATCGACACTTGAAATTAAGGTGAATCCGAGTCTTCCGTAGCCAACACTCTCTTGTTGTCTCGGATGAATTCCAACCTCACATGTCAACTATTCAATCGAATTGTCGCCTCTCTTCCAAAACCTATGGGAACAGATCCTATGGGAGGAGCGGATGTGGATCCACCATATTATTACTCTAGTCGTGATCTACCCTTAGAAATTCATTTGACACACGTATCCATGTTTTAGGTAAAAATGTTTATGGTTCGCACGTTATGGATTTGTGATAATTGAAAAGTTGTGGTCACGTCAATCTCTTCAAAAGTCATGAATCCACGGTACTGTCAAGCAGTCAACCCTTAATGAACCCTTAGTGAGTGTCGATGATGACCATATGTGCAACCTGATGCGCTGATAGAACACCCTCCAATTTCCAAGGCAAATACTATAATTATTATATTCATTGTTTACTTCACGTTTAGAGTATTATTAGTCAAACATGCATGGACATTCTACATACATGGAATACATACAAAAAAGGCGTAACTTATTAGATTAGATGTTTAAAACATACATAGGATGCATATTAATAACAATAAAAAAGAGAGTATTTAATTAAATTAAATCCTTACATTTGATTGGTGGGTAATATAGACTAGGTTCTTTCTATTTAATTGTCAAAATAAATACTTTATAACATTTGAAAAAACAACCTTGTGACAATAATAATTTATCTTCTTTTTAAAATGAAAATATGATATGATTGTGGAATAATGGAATGTGGATTCTCTTTTCGAAAACTTGTTTACTCTTGGATGCAACAAATTTCTCATGGACGTATTGCCGCCCTCATTGCCTGATTTACTTTTATCCTGACAGGTGTTTTCACAGGGGAGTTCCAGAATCCGAACGAGAACTAGCTGCAACATGACCTCAAGGTTTAAGGATTTTTGTCACATGATAATATCTTACCAAAAATTCTTTTTTTCACAAGTTTAATTCACTTGCATACATGTGTATTGTCATGAGATTCTATCACCATCAATGTGGTTTAGGACCCAATTATAAAATGTAAATGGGATCCACTTAATATGAACGATGATGGAATACACACAGACATGCAAGTCAATTTTTTTCCGTTGTTTTCTCTTTTAAGTCATAGCTAAAATGGATTGGTCAATGTAATAATATCTTAGAAAAATTACACTTACTTACTACCCTTGTAATTAGTTCAAACTGGAGATGATATGTGAAACAAATACTGCACGTGTTGAAATAGCTATTAAACCAAAAACAAAACCGGATTGAAGCCTAAATTGATTTTTGAGTTTGTGGACAAATTAAAAAATCAAAACCGTTTCCAAACCGAAAGATTGACTCACCAAAGAGAGAGAGAGAGAGAGAGAGAGAGAGGGCGAGAGAGATTCATGAATCTCTATCCTCTCTCTCTCTTCTCCGACGACTGACGTTGTCGCCCTACATGGCCAATTTCTTTTGGACGGTACCAAACGCTGACCTGGAACATTCCAACATTGTCTCTCTCTCCTCTCTCTTTCTCTCTCTTCCAGGTTTTTCAGACTCTAGAATATAAAATTCCTCCAAACCCTCTTTTCAAACTTTGAATCCACCCCCTCAGCAGGGACCCCATTTCTCTATCGGTCTATCCTTCTGCCGTCCTTTCTGCAACTTTGGCTTTTGTTAATCTTTCTTAGCTCAGCACTGCGTTTCTCTCTAATCCCAGAAAGGGGAAAAAGCTATATTTGCTTCTTTGAAGAATGCTTCAAAGCTGCTTTAATTCCTTCCCACACAGGTAAGTCCCTTGCTGTTTCCTCGTGAGCTTCACCGGGATCAACCGGGTTTCTGTTTTGTGTCTTCTCGGCTTAGATGCCTCCCTCTCTCTAGGGTTATGACCATCTTTGCCTTTTTATTATGATTGCAGATACATAAGAGGAACCTTCTTGATTCTGCTTCCTGAATATTCCTCCGATTCTTCCTTGATTTCCTAGGGTTTATGGCGTTATTCCCTACCTCTACGAAGGCCTTTTCATAGGGCTTTGGAACAGTAGATTCTCAGGTATGTTCTTTGTTTATTGCTTCCTTTTAGAGCTTCTTTTGTCCTTTGTTTTTGATTAATGCCATCTCCCTTATTTTCTTTCGTTTTCTGCCTTCCATATCAACACTCTATTATTTTCCATGTTCATCAATGTTTATATCTCTCAACTCAGAAAATTCCTGACAAAAAATCCTCTATATATTGGGTATGCTTGAGGTGCTTTAAAGATTGAGTGACATGCAGAAGACGAATACGATGTACTTGGACCTGTTCTCTCTGAACAGTTAAATGGAGTTTATTGGATATATTTTCATATTCTGGCCACTTAATTGGAAAAAAGAAAACAAAAGTTGACTAATGTTAAGAGGTTTCTTATTAACCTGCAACTCTAAGGTCGAGCATAAGGCAGGTAAAGTACTAATTTGTGGCTTTAGGTGCCAACCACATGAATCGCCAGGGGTCATCAATCCTCAACCCATCTGAGGATCAGCTTTGACGACTTGTAAAACAATACGCGATAAGCTATGTTCAAGCCTTCATGGAGTTTCCCTCGATTTTGGTTATTGTACTTTGTACTTTCTAGGCTAGTTTCTGTTCTTCTCTTACTTGATCCTTTTCCTTCACCCTCCTATTCGCATGGTCTGTATGGGGGTGGACCATGGGGAATGATCAGTTTGCGAGCCAAGATGCAAAACTCATTTGATGCATTTAACTTTTGGGCTAAGCAATAGTAATAGGAAACTGCAGCACTAATTATTTGTTACTAGTACTTAAAGGTCTTCAGTTCTCAGTTCTCAGTACTTTCTTTTCTTTTGTGCTATTGTCAATGCGTTCTATGGGAGCACTTTGGGAGATCCTGAACATATTTTAATTAGGTGGATCAACTATTTTGTTGTTTAAGACTATGGATATTGCATAAATTTCTGGAGATATTGTTCATCACTTACAGGGGGTTTGAGGAGCCATCTCTCTTGCTGAGGTTTAATATGGAAACTATTCAATTTTGCTTTGTGTTAATGAATGGGGTAGTGTTATGGAGCTCGTTTTATTGCTAAGGGAAGGGTCAGGGTAGGATGAGGTGGCAAACTGGTTGCTTTGATCAAGGATTGTTCAGTCTTTGGAATATGAGAATATCGTACTCTCTTTTCATAGTATTTCTTTTACTATTTCTGGTTTCATCTAGATTAAATATATTAGCTTAAGTACATAACACAAATCCACCGTGCTCATTATTGCCTTGGGACTGCAAAAAGTTGCTGATATTTGTGAAGTCAGATCCTCTGTAGGAGATAATACAGAGATGCCTTGGAAAAGTCAATCCTGATCTTATCAATTTGCATGCTGAGGGATATTTGGTCGGTGTACCTGGGGTAATTTGGATGTTTTTTGTAATTAAAATGATCCAGTATAATGGAAAAAACATCCTTTTCAATCATGTCTATTAGATGCAGTGGATGGGTTGATCTTCTGCAACCTTGGCTTTTGCACTCTAGATATTCATTCCTTTGTGAATTTGATCGATTCTAAACAGACAAAACTAAATTAGTATTTCCTTGCAATTATTAGGGTTCTGATGCTGATTTAAATCCATGAGGGGAAGAGTTTGGTATTTGAACTTTCACATCCAGGAATCTGATAGGTTTTCCTTTTAGTATCTTCCAGAGAAAACAAAGAAGGGTAATGCAGGAACATGTTCTCAATCGTTGGATGTCGATTGATCCTCTAGTTGGACCTTTGATTTGTATTTTCTATCTTGGTTGTGTTGTAATAATATAGGCTGGATACATTGGATATAGTACTAGGTTGGGTTATAATAATATAGGTGGTAAAACAGACCTTTCAGTTTTTCCATTGGAGAACTTAAAAGTTAGGGGAGGCGGTTGACATTATGGGCCAAGATGGGAGGTGGTTGAATTATGAGTATACCTCAGGGGGGTGGGTAAAATTTCCCCTTCTTTGTATTGGTCTTAATTATAAGGTTCAAAAGTAAATGGGTGTATGAAATAGATATTAATTAGCTGTGGGCCCCATCTTCTAGTTGATAGGGTTAGTTGCTGATAAACGTAGAGTCTTCTTTTAGTTTAGATGATAAGTTATAAATAAGGCTCACTTTTAGTTCATTTAAGGATGACTCCTTTAGCCCATGCATGGGAGAAGTTTCCTTTTTCAATTAGTATTATTTAATTGTTTGAGTCAAGTAAGAAGCTTTGGAAAGTTGGGCTCTATTTGGTATAGTTTATATTTATGTTTCTGAATTATTTATTATAAATCATTTATGAAAATAAATTATGAGTCATAAATGATAACCATTTAGTACCCTTAGACATAAAGAAGTAATAATTGATTATCTTAATAATGATAAACACCTTCTAATCTATTTTTAGATTTTAGATTATATTTATTTATTTTAAATATAAATAAATACCATAAATCATACCAAACAACTACATATTATCATAATGTTTTATATAATTAATTCTATAATACATACCAAAGAGAGCCTTAGACTTCTATTTTATGTTTTTTTTTTCTATTTTTATAAATACATGCAAGAGACTAGATCCCCTCTCCCCCCTGGTTTATCTTTCTTTCTCCTCTCTTTTCCCGCCAAGTTACTGTTCACAGTCCCAAGAACTGCCCTTTATCTCTCTCTATTCTTCTTTTACTCTCTCTCTTAATCCACCACCAGCAGATCTCATTCCTCGGATCTGCTTCAAAGGCCTAACTTCTTCAACTCACTATTTGAAATTAGAGAAATCTGTCGATTCTCTTAATTTCTTGCTTCTTACCCCTGATAATATTTTGGCTTGTCTCCAGCATTGTTGTCAAGGCATCGTCTTGGTGTCCAGGCACCTTGGACTCCTTGAGCATCCAACGACTTTCCAATGCGCCTTGTCTCCGTGACAAATTTGGTCTCCACGACCAACCACCCTCCTCCCCCCCCAAAAAAAGAAAGAAAAATAAAAATGAAACATGCAGATTTCTTGAAACTGAGCTTTCTTATCCTCAATTTGGATTCTATTCCTTAGCAGATAAATTACTCCATCTTCTTTGCCTAACAATAAACTGATTTTACTTTGCTCATTACCTTACAGATTTTGAAGTGCATTTGATGTATTCTAGGTTCATGTCCCCCAATCCATTACCTTTGCTGTGCCCTTCATGGTAGCTCGGTGATATATCATTTTTTAACTATCTCAGCAGGTGGACATTGGAGGTGAAAATATTAGCATAAAAGGGCATTATGGGTGTGAAAGCTCACAATATTGCACCTGGATCTCCAAGAGCAACAGGATCTCCTAGAGCAACTGGATCTCCTAGAGCAACTGGATCTCCAAGAGCAACAGGATCTCCAAGAGTGGAGGTGGGAGAGATAGACACTAGGGCACCATTCCAATCTGTCAAAGCTGCAGTCAGCTTGTTTGGTGAAGGAGTCTTCTCCAGGGGGAAACCTGTTATTAAGAAGACAAATTCTCTTTCTGCAGAGGTATTTTCTGACATTGATTAATTAGATGTGGAGAACTTCTACAGAAACTTCGTGGTATTTCTGATATCAAGCAATTATTTGATAATATGAACAATGAAATATCTAAGATGTAAGATGGTGAGTGGAAACCTCCAGTATTTGATAGAAGGGGCTCACCTTCGTGGTCAGAAGACAAAATGCCCAATTGGTTGTTCTTATGTTCAGTGCCATGCTTACTTTGGCTTCTCATTAGAAATTTAGAACAATGTCAGACATTATCAAATTTGGATGGTTCCCAATTGACAATTTTAGATGATATTATGAAGACTGTGTGCGTGATAGTTATGACACTCAAGTCTTCCCTCTCCCCTTCCCCACTCTCTACCCCCCCCCCCCCAAAAAAAAAGAAGAAGATAGAAGGTATGTCCCTGTATTACTATAGAGGCAACTTAGTAGGCCTTCTAAGTCCAAACTAACGGATGGGTGAAAGGCGGGTAACTGTACAATTAAACCTAGATAATCTATGATCATGTTACCTTCTACTTTTTATCCTTTTTTAATCTTAGTAGGCACTACGTAGTAGGAGGCCCATTTTTGCAAAATGGCCTGCTTTATATCTGACACATGGCAATTCCCATTGCTCTTTTTATTTTAAATTCCACCAATCAGGTGGAGATTACAAGTTCAAGTAATCAGGGTCAGAAGGCGAAGCTTGAATTTCTATTTTAGAGACAAAATATATCCAGTCCCAATGGCAAAATAGCAAGTTCTCAGCTTGTTGGATGTTAACGGTTCAATGTGTGTTCAGAAGAATCTTTGAAATACATATAATGAATTGGTTTCTATGTGATGACATATGTCTAAGATCTGTGCTTCCAATGTCTTTTTGTTGTGCCTCAGAGGGTATTGGCAAAGGAGAGACAACTTCATCTGACCCGGAAAGAGCTCAACAAGCTGAAGGAACAGTTGAGAAGTGCTGAAACCACCAAGGCCCAAGCACTTATTGAACTTGAAAAGGCTAAAAAAACAGTTGAAGATTTAACCAACAAGCTGAAAAGTGTAAATGAGTCTAAGGCGTTGGCAATTAAGGTGACAGAAGTGGCAAAGAACCAAGCAAAGCAACTGGAAGAAGTGAACTCTAGTTGCCCTGTAGAAACCGACGGTGCTTGGAGGCAGGAGTTGGATAATGCCAGGGAACAGTATGCCGCCACCATTTCTGAACTTGATGCTGCCAAACAAGAACTCAGGAAATTCCGTCAAGATTTTGAGTCATCCATGGAAGAAAAAGCTGTGGCATTCCAGCAAGAAGCCGAAGCCGAAGTCACAGCCAAGGCTAATGCAGAGAAGGCTGCTGAATTGTCAAAGGAGATTGTAGCCACACAAGAATCACTTGGGCATGTGAAGCTGGCTTCTTTTCAAGCCCAGCAGGAGCAAGAAAAGATTCTCAAGGAAAAAAATGTCCGAAGGCAATCTTATAGAGCTGCTCTTGAAGAAACAGAGAAGAAACTGCTTTCTTTGAAGGAATTTGATCCTGAAGTATCCAGGAATCTCGAAGGTAAGCTTGCTGAAACAGCTGCGGAGATTGGGGCTTTACAAAAGGAGATGGAAAATGCCCGGGCTTCTGATCTGGATTCTGTAAGAACTGTGACTTCAGAGCTTGATGGTGCGAAAGAGGCATTGCAAAAAGTGGCAGAAGAAGAAAGCACCCTTAGGAGCTTGGTGGAGTCCCTTAAGGTGGAGCTGGAAACAGTGCAGAAAGAACATTCTGAACTGAAAGAGAAGGAAGTGGAAACGGAATCTATTGCTGGGAACTTGAATGTCAAGCTCCAGAAAAGTAAGGCTGAGCTTGAGGCAGCCATTGCCGAAGAATCTAAAGCCAAAGGTGCTTCAGATGAGCTGATCGCTACCCTCCAACAGTTATCCTCAGAATCTGAAAATGCAAGAAAGGAGGCAGAAGAAATGAAGAGAAATGCCGAAGAGCTGAAGAAAGAAGCCAAAGCCAGCCGAGTTGCTTTGGATGAAGCAGAAAAGACGCTACAGATTGCACTGAAAGAGGCAGAAGAAGCGAAGCTAGCAGAGGCAAGGGCCCTTGATCAGATAAAGATATTGTCCGAAAGAACAAATGCAGCTCGTGCTTCGACATCAGAATCTGGTGCAATGATCACAATATCAAGGGAGGAATCTGAGTCTTTGAGCCGGAAAGTTGAGGAATCTAATAAATTGGCTGAAATGAAAGTAGCTGCAGCAATGGCTCAGGTGGAAGCTGTAAAGGCTGGTGAGAATGAAGTACTAAAGAGGTTGGAGGCAAGCCAGAAGGAGATTGAGGAGATGAAGGCTGCAACAGAGGCGGCTTTGAAAAGGGCAGAGATGGCAGAGGCAGCAAAGAGGGCTGTGGAAGGAGAACTGTTGAGGTGGCGTGAAAGGGAGCAAAAGAGAGCATCTGAAACTGCTAGTCGAATTCTTGAGACACAGGTTTCTACTGCTTCACTGACACAGAATGCCATGGTTCAGAAGCAGAACCTACCAGAGAAGGTGGTTGCCATCCATAAGGTGGATAAAGGACCAGAGAAGGTGGTTGCCATCCATAAGGTGGATAAAGGACCAGAGAAGGTGGTTGGCGTCCATAAGGTGGATAAAGAAAAGGCATCTTTCTCAAAGAAGGTACTGTTGCCCAATCTCAGTGGTATCTTCAATAAGAAGAAGAACCATGTTGAGGATGGGTCTTACTCTTACCTCCCTGGGGAGAAACCAGTGTGATTTCTTTTTCTTTTTTTATTATTTTTTTTTGTTTGCTGATGACTATTGTGCATGTGTGAATGACGTGAGGGGAAGAAGCGGGGACCAAGAAAAGTAGGGGGTAGTGGGGGAGGGGTGATTGAGAACAGGTCCATGGCTTGGTTGTGTATATGCTAGAGCACTAGTATCTATGTTCTTTCTTTTCCAATGTCATCAGTATCTGGAAGGGAAAAACAATTAATAAGAAAAGTTAAAATTCTGAAGTTGAGAAGAAGGCCTTTCAGTGGCAGTTGGTTTTCTGTGATCAACTCAAATCTGAAAAAATCTGGAAAAAAGTGAGTATCGATTGATGCAGGAGGAAAGGAAGGGGGATGACGACTGGAGAAAATAGGGGAGACAGAGCTGCTTCAAACTTCTTAGGAATGTAGAGACTGGAGACTGGTTGGTTGGTTGGGATTGGAAACACTCTAAACCCTAAAACCCTAAAAATACTAGCACCGGATTGAGAACCAAAAATTTGAATCATGAAACTCAAACATGAAAGGACGTAAGAATGTGTCCGGATTAAAAACCCTAGCCCTTTTTGGTTGAGATTGAAACCTGGTTAGGTAAGGTGAAGTAATGATGTGTACCCCCTCTAGAACACCTCCTTTAATCCATTAATCTTCTGCATTTGATGCAATTCTTGTTGTATCTTTTCCCAATCTGCCACATGCATGGTTTGAGGAATCGAAATCAGATCGCCAATTTCTCTAAAATTGGGTTTGAATTGGTCGATTCCAATTCTCGATTCGGTCTGTTTCTCTTTGTCTAATCCCACAACTTTTCTAGGGCTCAGGCTAACTTCCCGGCCAGTTCCTTATTTTGCTGCCATCAACCATGTCCACAAACCTAATAGAAATGTCTGTGGATGACGTGGTTATTTTGACAATCTAGTTTCTCTTGGAGTTTGCCACTTGTCCAAATTTTCTTCAGTAATCTTAAACTTGTGTGGCCTGTGTTGCATTCAACCTTTTCTTTTCTAATCAGGGTTGCAAAAATTGCTCTCCCTCATACAAATGGTGGATGAGTTTTCATTCCTCCCTCAGAAAGTGGGATGATCTGCCTAATCCTGAATAGGGTTGGGCCTCTGTTGTTGATATGGATGACTGCCAAAACCTAACCCTAACCCTTGATAAGTCGATCGAACCGTCCGACCAAATAAACAGAGAAAATTGATATTACCCCATGCTTCCAAAACCTGCCACAAGCAAGCAGAACAAATTGACACTGGGAGGAAATTTTCTTCCCCAGGGTTGTGGATGATCCATGACTAGAATTTCATTTAAGCATATCAGAGTCTATGGGTGAAGAGATTCTCTTTAAAAAACCCTATTCAATAGATGTTTGGGAAGACGAAAAGAAAAAAAAAAAATTCAAACAGAAAATCAGAAAAAATTCTGAACTCTCACCACAATCACGGCCACAGACGTCAATATGACATGTTTGATCATAGGATGTTTAGTGGTTGGATCTAATATCTACCATTTACATTAAAAAAATATATAATATGAGACCCAAATGTTGTGAATAATGAAAACAAATCCCATATTATCATAATTACTCATTAAATTTAAAAATTAAAATTTTGTTGCAGTATAAATTTATAATTATTCAGACAAATTAATGCCTAAAAATACAAGAAAAAATGTCAATATTCATGATCAATATAGATCATGCTTTTCCCATTCAATGATAGGATTTGAGAAATCATTTTTCCATGTGACATATATAAGAGGGCCTTATTAAAAAAAAAAAAAAATATATATATATATATATATATATATAAGAAGGGCCACCAATTCCTATTTTTATAAATAAAATAAGTCATCTTATAGGATTCCATGTGGCAGGAGACCTCGGGGGTGGTGACGGTGTTGGTGACGGTGACGGTGATGGTCCCTATTGAACTTTCCAGCTTCCCTTTGGTGGATTCGGGATCAAATGCCATATTTCCCTTTATCCCCTTCCGGACTCTCACTCTCACTCTCACTCTCTCTCTCTCTCTCTCTCCTATTACTGCTACGTTTTCTGTTTCTCTCTCTAGTTTTCCTCCTGCTTCCACTCCTTCCATTACACTTACGATTACGAGTACTTGAGTAGTTCAATGGCTATGGCTATTGGTACTAGTAGTAATAGTAGTAACAGAGACGATCCTCTCTCTTTTATGAATACTTCTGCTACTAATATTTCATCCTCCCCAATTCCAGCATCGTCAGATGGTGATGGCTTCCTTGGAGATCACAATTCGCAGATTGGGAGCGCTTCAGGGAGCTTCCAGAACGATGGATTGTTGGCTGGTGATGCAGGCAGCGGAAGTAACAGCGATATCGAGTCCGGATTCCTACGCCACGATTTTGGCCAGAGCTCTCTTGTCGGCACCGTGCAGATCTACAACCGTCATGTTTTCCTCTGCTACAAGAATCCCCTTGTCTGGCCTCCCCACGTTGAAGCCGCTGAGTTTGATCGCCTGCCCAGGCTCCTCTCCGCGGCTCTCATGGCCAGGAAAGCCGACATGAAGAAAAAGGTGGTATAATTTCTTCTTCATCTTTCTTTGGGCGGGTTTTAGTCCAAGGGGGATTTGGATTCTAGAGCAAAATTTAGAGTAGGGTTTTAGTTCGCGAGATGTTACTTTCTTTTTTCTATTCTTCCATATAACTCTTCTCTCTCTATCTGCTAATTTCCATTTTGGGACTGCGTGGCCGTATCGGTTTTGGAATCGAGATATTTCGAGTTGATTTGTGGGGCTTTGGGTTGTCTGACTTTTTAGTACCATGATACTTGACTATCTTTTTCACGAAAAGATCTTCAATCTACCACAGTTTTAGAAGAGAATAGGGTTCACGGTTGTATCCGCACTTGTTTCCAATTTGAATTCATTTAAGATCAGATGATATTCTTGGGTTTCCGCCAAAAGGATTTAGGCCTGGGATTAAGTTTTCTGTTAGAACTGAACCACATTGTAAATGTTAGGATATTAAAACATCGATCATCAGTAAGATTATAAACGCAATAAAATCTAAATTAGGGTTAGGGAAACATCTCTATATCAAATTTCCCTTATGATATCAGATTAAGTTCCTCCTATATGTATTTCCTTTAAACTACTTTGCCATTTCTTTCTTTCTCTTTCTCTGGTTGACCTCAATTTTGAGGCATATCATCCTCAAGCCACTAATCTGATAATTCTTGTATAAGTTTCTCTCTAATGTCCACTATTATTAATTTTTGAAGTTCTTATATATATATATATATAGATGCCAGTGCATGTATTCATCTACAAAGGCATTTCAATTATGTGCTGTAAGCTGGTCTTTTTGGTTGTCACGTGTCGCTGACTTCACCAGTATTCTTCTTTTGAAATTGCTTGTATTTGAACTTGTTCATGTTGTCTCAGTTACATAGATTGTTTCTCTTTTACTTACTTTTTTCCCTGTTTTATCCTGTAGACTCGCTTAACAATATGTGAAGGACACGATGGTACTGAGACTTCGAATGGGGATGTATTGATCTTTCCAGACATGATCCGTTACAGGTCAGATTGCAAACTTATTTGAATAGACTCTAGCTCTGTTAATTTTCTCTGCATCTGATTATAAACTTGCTCAAGTTTGCAGGCGCTTGACACATTTTGATGTTGATACATTTGTTGAAGAAGTGCTTGTGAAGGATAATGAATGGCTTCCAGGCACACCTGAGCCACTGTCAGGTTCATACATTTTTGTATGTTCTCATGGGAGCCGGGATCGCCGATGTGGTGTTTGTGGACCTGCTTTGATTGCAAGGTTCAAAGAAGAGATAGATGTGCGAGGTCTTCAAGGCCAAGTTTCTGTTAGCCCTTGTTCACATATTGGGGGCCATAAATATGCAGGAAATGTTATCATATTTGGTAGAAGTATAGATGGAGAAGTTACAGGTCACTGGTAAGGGGTGATTTTCTTTAGATCTTGTTGTCTTGTCTGATTTATGGCCTTTATTTTTCCATCTTCTAGTTTCTGGATATGTTTTTGAACTTAGTTGTCGTCTTTTCCAAATGATTTGGTAACTGATTTATTTGGTTCTCATTTTCTGTAGGTATGGATATGTCACTCCAGAGGATGTACCTATTTTGCTTGAGCTACATATTGGCAAAGGAGAAATTCTAGACCGACTTTGGAGGTATTATTAATTTTCTTAAAGGTTCAATACATAGACAAATAATAGCTATTCTCCCTTGCCAGGTCATTCAAAGTTTGCCTAGCTCTTTCCTACTAACATTCAAATACATTACTAGAAGAATATGAAAAGAAAAGATTTGTTGTCATCTACTCATGTCCTCAGTAAAACATGATTTTAATTATGAATAAATTTCAGCTACCCCTCATAATATTTTCGAAACATCACCTACCACCCACACCTTTCAAAAAACATCAACTACACCCAAGTAACTGACGGAGGAGACGGAAATCAGCGTTAGACATTTTTTCCCTTTTTGTTTTTAATTGGAAAATTTTAAAACCTAATAAAATTACTAATATAATCCTTCTCTTTCCTTTCCTCTCTCCCTCCCTCATCGTTCTCCCCTCTATTATAGCCATGGCATCTGAACCATGGGATCTAGCCAGAGAAAGTAGAGAAGAAGACAAGAGAAATTTTTGATTTTCTCTCCGGCGATGGCCCCATTGTCCGACAGAAATGGTGATTTGTATTTTCTCTCTGGTGATGGGGAACCACTTGAGCAACCACATGGACAGTCTGAAAGTTGAGTAGGAGTGTTCTTGAGTCCATTAGGGTTCTGAGTAGGAGTGTTTTGTTATGGTGTTTTGTTTCTAAGATTTTGCCATGGTGTTCTTGGTTTATTTCCAATATACTGGTAATTGATCTCCAGGGAATAAAAAAAAATAGAATATGTTCTTGAAATTGAACACCATTTCTCTACAAGAACCAGCGGGATCTTCGTCCTTTGCTGTAATTGGTCCATTTAGTAAAGAACTTAGGTGGCATTGCAATCAGATTCCATTTCCTTCCTTGCATTGCAGTCAGATCTAACAGAAACCGAATAGATCATAGTTGTCAAGGCGTCGCTAGGCGCCTAGGCTGCCTTGGGTCGCCTTGGAAAATCGGGCGCCTTGGTCGCCTAGGCGGTCGCCTTGGTCGCCTAGGCGGTCGCCTTGGTCACCTAGGCGCCCAGTCAGGCCTCCATCGCCTTGGTTCGCCTTGGCTCCTTGACAACTATGGAATAGATACCTCTTGTAATCGCTGAAACCTCAGGCGATCCATCTCCAATCCCAAGGCTTTCCAACGAGAGAAGTAGCTTGGGAAATGAAGAGTAAAAGCTGCGGGAGCAGGGGAAATCAGTGAGAGAGTGAAAGAAAGGGAGTGGAGTAGATGGAGATGCAGCTGGGAAGTCGAAATTGTAAAAAAGAAGAACAACAGAAGGGGGAATCTGATTTCCTAAGAAAGGGAGAGGCTGATTTTGAGAAGGGGGTTTTTGATCGGCTGGGAGGTTAGGAAGAGATGGGGTTTTCCATTTTAGAAGTGAGGAGATGAAAGCATAGTTGTCAAGGCGTCGCCTAGGCGACGCCTAGGCGTCCAGGCGTGATTCCAGGGCCTGGGCGCCTGGGCGCCTTATGAATGTTGCCTGGGCGGTCGCCCAGGCTCTCTGGGCGTCGCCTTGGAGGCCTTGGGCGCCCAGAATGCCTGGGCGATCGCCTTGGGCCTTATGTGTGTGTTTTTTTTTTCCTTTTGATCTCTGAATTTGCTTCACAGGATTTATTAGGCTAGACAGGAACAACATTTACCAGACAGTACTTATTTATGACTAATATCATTTAAGTAAATGTTTCTTTAACATTTACTTAAGATATTATTCATAAATAAGCAAATACCCCCTATTTGAATCCAATAAAAATAATTTAAAATTCAAATTCCAGAAGGATAAAAAGTCAACCCTTCAGTTCAAGAACAAAAATCGTATTTTCGGGTGCGGGGGCGATTTTCAACTTCAAAATACTAGGTTTTTTTCCAAATATAAAAATTCCATAAATCTTATTATAGTAAAGTATCACTAAAAACCAAGAGTGCGCCAAAATAATATCTTGCTTTGATGCCTAAAAAATAATTTACATTCAGACGACTTTTAACAAAGATTCGCGTACTTCGAACAAGGTTTGACCGGAGTGTAACTCCTTCATTATAACTCGGATTCAAGCAATCTAGGATTTGTTGGAAAGCTGATTATACTAGCTTTGCAATGAATTTGAGATTGCTTGAATCCGAAATATATTAAAGGAGTTACACTCCGGTAAAATTTGTTAGAAATAAGTAAATGTTAGTCATAAATACGTGTTGCCTACTTAACTCAATTATTTGTTTCTTTGTTGTTTTTCTTATATTAATTAAACTATGTCTTAAATGTTTATTTATGTAGAATGCTGCATATATATATAAACATTAATATAGCATTAATATATTAAAAATATAAAAAAATACACTGGGAACGCCTTGGTCCCTAGGCGACGCCTAGGCGGCTAGGCGCCCAGGATGGCCTCAAACGCCTTGGATCTCCTTGTCGCCTTGACAACTATGGATGAAAGAGTGAGAGAGTAAGGGGTTTTTGCCAAATGAGAGAGGGTTGCAGACCAGGGCAGCCACACGAAGAAGTTGCAGCAAGGGTTTACAAATGAGGGGATGATTCGGAAAAGAGGGGAGTATGGTCGACGGAAAAAGAGCCGAAGAAGAAGAAAAGAAATAGAAGATTCAGAAGAAGAAGGGAGCAGAATAATGGCAGCCATCACCACTGCAGTGATCGGCATTGTTGAACTAGTTCTTGATTGGACTGCCATGAAAATGGTTTGCAAGCCCTCTCTGATGCGATCTGCTTTGTTACTTCTTCTTCATCTTCTACTTCTTCTCCCTTCCTTTTTCATTCCTTTCACTGTAATTTTTCTTCTTCTTTCCCTATACCTTCTTCTTCCTCTCTCGTTTCTCCCTCGCCGGCAGAATTAAATTAGAAACCTAAGAAGGAAGAGGAGGGTAGATCTGGAGCAGAAGAAGAGAAGGAAGAGGAGGGTAGATCTGGAGAAGAAGAAGAAACGTTAGAGATTTGGGTTTTTACCCTCCTTTAGTGAAGGAGGGTAAAATCGTCTTTCAATTTATTTTTAGGGTATTATTGTCCAATTTAAATTTGCTTTTGGATGACATCAGCAACTAACGAGATTCATTAAACGGAGTGGATCTATTTGATTAACGATGGTAAATATTTGGGTGGTAGTTGATGTTTTTTGAAAGGTGTGGGTGGTAGGTGATTTTTCGAAACTATTTTGGGGGGTAGCTGAAATTTATTCTTTTAATTATCCACTCTGTCATGACTACTATCCACATGGAGCGGATATTTGGCCTGCCATTGCTTGACTAGGATCAAAATACTGTGGTTATGTATGTGAGTTTTAATTGGCTCATTGTTATATATATATATATATATATATATATATTTTAGAAACCAGACCTGGGTATCCAAAGGATAGAGCTAGGCTCCTTAGCTCATTGTTATTTTAGGTACACTTAATTTGTTCATAACTGAAATGGGTATAACTACTATTGTAACCTTTCTTTTCAATCCCTATCACCTTGCGCACTTTGAAAATAGGGACACATTAGGTACTTTGACAATACGGTAGGCAAGAATTGCATAAAAATTCTGATTACCTTGTTCTAGATACTAATGGGGGTAGTTAAGTAATTTGGTGGTGGCAAAGGGGGTTTCAAGACATCCAATTCATAGATCCTTCTTTGCTACAGGATTTTTGTATAGTCCAAACCCAAATTTAACCTTTAATAACAAACAAGAGTAATTGAAATTGAACAAATAATTTTCCAACTTCAAATTTGACTGTAAGAATACTTCAAAACTTGGGATCCTCGATCCTTAAGATATGAGGAACAATACTCTAGAAGAGCTCGATCCAATAGGTGGGATTGAAATCAATCTTGCCTGTAGGTCTCAAACAGGTATTTTAATAGAACCAGAATTGTTTCACAACAGAAAAAATTACTTATCTCTGAATCCAGCCGTTGAACACCTTTGAAATTGGTAGGAAATCCTCTTCACTTCAATTATGAACACTTGTAGGAATTTGGAGTCGATCAAGAGAGTATTGAAACAACCACAGCTACTGCAAAGTGGCTGTACAAGATGCCGCCAGGCCTAGAAGAGCTTTTGAATTAATTGATCTTATTCAATTCCAAATCAGCAAGGATTTGATGTTATTTAGCAAGGATCAATGTTGCCAATGAGCTTCAAAAATATCTAATAAAATTAAAGGACAGAATAACTGAAAGAACGATAGTTGATTGAGTCTCACAACCTTGGAGACTCAACCAGAAAAATAGGAGTTTTGACTCTTGATTTTTTTCTGGAAAATATACCTATTGCCGCCAGCCATTCTTCTCTTATTTATAGCTTTAAGAATTACAAATAAAATAGGAAACTTTCAAACTAAATTTAGAAAAACTAAACTTCCTTTATAAAGTAGGAAGTTCCTAAAACAAAGAAATAGGAAAGTTTCCAAAACTGGAATTAGGAAACTAATAGACTTCTACTTTCCAAACAATGGACATAACTGAACCATATATTAGGAAACTAATTAACAAAGAGTCCTAAAACTAGTTGATGTAGGCTAATCTAGGGTCTCTAGTTTAACCTACTCTAACACGACAAACTAACACAAAGATTAAGGAAATAACTAACTAATAGGTAGGGACTGTTATGGGCAGCAACTCACATGACATGCTTACGAGATTAGTATTATGATAACCACAAGTAGAGAATAGTATAAAGCCAAGTAACATGACCAACTAAGCAATTATTAATTAGGTTTCATGTTATGTTCATAATAAACCATAGGTTAAGAAGTACTAATGTGCAAAAGATTTCAAAACTCCTAAAACTAACAAAATTAAATGCCTAATGACTATATAAACTGATGAACATGTAAAAACAGCAACTTTCCAATAATTAAAGAGATGATTTCTAACCAAAACAGTGCTAAAACGACGGCTCAGTTGTAAAGATACTTCACATAATGCTGTCCATGCTAATAAGTATTAAACATGACAAGATTATGGTAGAATTTATGTGGAATGGATTTACAGCAAAGTATATGTCTACAGAAACGATAAACAGCAAGCAATTGGAAGAAACGATAACATGAAACAGCAATATAGCTAACCAGAAAAAATAATAAAGAAATAAACTTACTGAATGGAAACAAAGAGCCTGCTGTGATGTGTTGCAGGCTTACAGCAGTGAGGTCTGAGGTTATTTCTTAATATCCAATAATGGAAACAGACAAGGAAAAAAAAAAGAAAAAAGAAGGGGGACTGTTGTGAGCAGTGAAAGGAGAAGGGAATTCTCAACCAGAATAGAGAGGGAGAGAGAGAGGAAAGAAAGATAAGAGGGAAGGGGGTGTGGGATGTACCTGTCCACAGGAGAGAGAAACCGAGAGGGAGAGATGGGGGTTGGGATGTTCGTACCTACAAAGAGAGAAGAGAGAGAGACGAAAGAGAAAGAGCACGAGAGCCTTTTTTCTTTATTTTCTGTATTCAATATCATCTAAATTTCATTAATTAAAAAAAGAGCTTATATAAGGCTTACAACCCTAATATCATTATGATTCTGAAATCCAAATAAAAATAAAGTCCTAAAATAACTCAGCTAATAGTCGTGGATCACATCTAGGGGGTGGGGTCCACACTTGTAAATAAAGGAAATTAACCCACGTCTAGGAGAGTGTGGGGTCCACAATAAAATAAAATAAACAAATAAAAAGAGTCCTAATACTAATGGACTACTGAAATAAAAAGAGTCTAATAAAAGGAGTTCTAATACTAATGGACTACTGAAATAAAAGAGTCCTAAAAGCTAATAACCTAAAAGCTAATGGACTGACGATGTCCTCATCAATTCTTCCCGGCTGGGAAGAATTCACCTCCGGTGTATAAACTCGCATGATCCACAAACTGCTGCGCCTAGCTTGGAACTCATTGCCGCTGCCCCTAGCTAGGTGATATCCTCGGAGTGCGTCGTCAACCCATAAGAGAGGAGGGGAAGTCTGACGTCTCCGTCTCCGCAGCTAGTACACTTGAAACGGTCAATCTGCCAAGATTTTGTCATCGACTCGTCCCGGTCTAGAAGATGTCAGCTCAGGTGAGACTGATATAAGGCTCAAGCATATCCGGGTCGAGTCACTGTAGCTCTTCCATAGAAATCCACGTACAATCAATATCTGGTCGTCCACACCATCGAACTAAAAACTCTCGAGAACCACCAGTATGTATAGCGGTGACTCGCTCATCAATAATCTATTCATTTTCCTCAATTCGCTGCTCAATATGGGGTATAGGAGGGGTGGAAGTAGTAGGATGGGTAATAGGGTCAGACGCAGAAGCATCAGCGATGAAAGGAAAAGCCTCAAGGCTATCAGGATAAACTGAAGGGGTGGTAGCAGAGTCATGGTAGGAAACCAGATCCTAAACATTGAAATTGTTGCTGATTCCCATGTCCGAAAATAGCTCTTAACACATAAGCATTTGCTCCCACTCGCTTAAGAATTTTGAAAGGTCCGGCACTGCAAGCATGCAACTTGCTTGACTTTCCTTTAAAAAAACGCTGCAGTTTAATTCTGACCATTACCATGTCACCCTGTTGAAACTCTTGCAGTTGTCGATGCACATCTGCCATGGATTTATATTGTTCGTTACTTAGAATTATCCTGCGTCTAATCTCTACATGCAAGTCATGCATGTGCTGCACAAAAGACTCGGTTGACTGGGATGTCCTAAGAATTAGACACAACAGGGATAAGGTCCATGGGGGTCCTGGGCTGATGACCTAGACAAACCTCAAAGGGGGACTGACCAGTGGTTTTATTTTTGGAAATGTTGTACGCAAACTCGGCTTGGGTAAGGACACGGTCCCAACTATTAAGGTGTCCACCTATCAGACAACGTAACAGGTTCCCTGAACTCCTATTTATGACACTTCAATTTGACCATCGGTCTGAGGGTGGAAAGCTGACAAAAACAGAGTTTAGTACCTCACATGTACCAGAGTTCACCAAAAATGACTAGTGAATTTGACATCCCTATCTGATACTATTGTCTTGGGTAAACCATGATACTTGACGACCTCATTAAAGAAGAGTTTGGCTACAACGGAAGCATCAGAAGTCTTTGAGCATGGAATAAAATGGGCCATCTTCGAGAAGCGGTCTACTACTACAAAAATAGAATCATGACTTCTCGAAGTCGTCGGTAATCCTAGCACAAAATCCATATTCAAATCTTGCCATGGGGTATGAGGAACAGGAAGAGTATACAAGCCAATATTTTGCTTCTGTTGTTTAGCAATTTGACATGTTCGACACTGGCTAATAATTCGAGATACATCCCTTTTCAGGTTAGGCCAGTAAAATCGGTCCTCAACAAGGGCAGTGGTTTTATCTCGATCGAAATGTCCGACTACCCCACCAGCATGTAACTCTCAGATTAGAAAATCTCTTAATGAAGTCCTGGGGATACACAACCGAGTTCCTTTAAAAAGGAATCCATCTCTAAGAAGGTAATCTGAGCGATTTGCAGATGAGTCTTCGCTCAGAGAGGTATAAGGCTCACTAAAATCTAGGCATGTAGGATACTGTTCCTTGATTTGCTCAAATCCTACAACCTCAATACTCGTGGTTTGGAGCAATGCCTTAACCTGATTTTTGACATTCTGTAGAATGATGGGCATGTGAACCCTACATAAAGCATCAATAGCAGTGTTATCAACACCAGGTTTATGTTTGATCACAAATGTGTACTCCTGTAAGAATTCAGTCCACTTGGCATGTTTAGGGTTCAGTTTGGTCTGAAAACTCAAATATTTCAATGCCTGGTGGTCTGAATATAAAATGAATTCGCCAATAGCGCAAAGCTTGGACAACCGCGTAGAATTCTTTATCATAGGTGGAATACCATTGCTTGGCTTCATTAAGCTTGTCACTAAAATAAGCAACAAGATGTCCTTCTTGAACAAGGACACCATCAATCCCAGTGCCAAAAGGCATTACATTGCACTTCAAAGACTTTGGAGAAATCAGGGAGACGTAAAACGGGTGACTCAGTCATCAATTTTTTGATTTCTACAAAAGCCTTAGCAGCTCATTTAGTCCATTAGAACTCCCCTTTTATAATGCAATCAGTGATGGGAGCCATGATGGAACTAAACCATTGGATGAACCGCCTATAAAAGGTTGCTAAACCATGAAAGCTTCACACTTCATGGATGTTAGTCGGTTCAGGCCATTCAACATTGTCTTTATTTTCTCTGGATCAGCAGATACTCCTTGTTCTAAAACAACAAATCCTAAGAAAATGACTTGATCACTCATAAAGGTACACTTCTTTAAATTTATATAAAGCTTTTCATTCAGAAGTATTTAAAAAACTTGATGTAAGTGATCTAGGTGAGTGGTTTGTGTTTTACTGAAGATGAGGATGTCATCAAAGTAAACCACTAAGAACTTGCCATTGTATGGCCATAGCACCTGATTCATAATTCTCATAAATGTACTAGATGCATTGGTCAAACCAAAAGGCATGACAAGCCACTCATACAGACCGTCCTTTGTTTTGAAGGCAGTCTTCCACTCATCACTAGGTCTAACCTAAATTTGGTGATACCCACTCTAAAGGTCGATCTTGGAAAAGTTTTCGCTCCAGCCATCATGTCTAGTATGTCATCAAGTCTAGGTATAGGAACGATGATTTTGTTAATGGCTCTGCTGTCAACACACATACACCACGTTCCATCTTTCTTGGGCGTATGTAGAGCAGGTACCCCATAGGGGCTAAGACTCTCTCTAATGAATCCCTTCTCAAGTAGCTCATTCACTTCTCGTTTAAGTTCGGCATGTTCCTTGGGATTCATCCTATAATGGGGTAAGTTTGGCAGTGAAGACTCTAGAACCAAATCGATAACATGTTGAATGTCATGCATAGGTGGTAGTTCAGGTAGTTCCTCATGAAACAACTGCTCAAACTCTTTTAGCAGGGGTTGTACTTCTTTAGGAGCCTCAACAAATGGGTTGGGTAGTTCCTTGTTAACTTGTGTAGCTACTAAAGCATAAATAACCCCGGTGTCCTTACACTCTTTTTTGAAATGTTTTGAATTCATGATGTTGAGTGTTTTTGAAGGGGTGTTCTTGGATGTGCTCCCTTTATGTTCTGGGGCTTTTATCTCCTTTGGGGGACTAGGAAACAACTTGATTTTCTTTCCTTTAAACTCAAAGACATAAGTATTAGTCCTCCCAAAATTGGTGATATTTCGGTCATACATCCAAGGTCTAGCAACGATTATGCGAGCAACGTCCATCTCTAAGACATCACACCACACCCTATCCTCATATCCTGCAAAGTGCAAGGGGACTAAACACTTTAAGGTGATAGGAATTGTAGATTGGTCAACCCAGGCAACCTTGTAAGGCTTCAAATTAGAAATAAGTTGCAGACGAAACGAAGATGAGCAAAGAAGAAGGATTCAAAAAAAAAAAAAAATCAGACATTCAATAACTCCACAATCGACATTCGGGGAAAAAAAAAGGCCGACATTCAAATGAGAAATAAGTTGCAGAAGAAACGAAGATGAGCAGAGAAGAAGAAGAAGAAGAAGGAAAAAAAAAAAAAAAAAAAATTCAGACATTCAAGAACTCCACAGTCTGACATTAGGGGAAAAAAGAAGACGACATTCAAATGAGAAATAAGTTGCAGAAGAAACGAAGGTGAGCAGAGAAGAAGAAGAAGAAGAAGAAGGATTAAAAAAAAAAATTCAGACATCCGAAACTTGGCAGTCGACCTTCGGAAAAAAAAATCGACATTCAAACAAACAATAGGTTGCAGAAGAAACGAAGGTGAGTAGAGAAGAAGAAGAAGAATGTAGGATTCAAAAAAAAAAAAAAATTCAGACATTCGAAAACTCGACAATCGACATTTGGGGGAAAAAAAATCGACATTCAAACAAAAATAAAATAGGTTGCAGAAGAAAGGAAGGTGAACAGAGAAGAAGAAAAGAAGATGAAGAAGAAGGATTCAAAAAAAAAAAAAAAAATTTCAGACATTCGAAACCTACGAACAAAATTTGCTCTGCAGAAGAAACAGTTGACATTCTTCGACAAAGAAGAAGAAGAAGAAGAAGGGAGTCTGAGACTCTGTCTTGACACTCGAGATTAAAAAAAAAAAAATTCATTCATTTTTCTGAGTCAGTCTCGACTCTTGACAGAGACATTCTTCAACAGAGAAGAAGAAGAAGGAGAAGAAGAAGAAAAAAAAAAAGAGACATTCAACATTGAGTCATTGAGAATCGATAAAAAAACCTAAAATAATATTTCTCACCTGAAATACGACCACTGGAATAGGAATAATACCGCCGGAGAATCGGAAATGAACCGTCCTCAACTCGTCGAAGAATCGGAAGAGGAAGAGTATGAGAGGAAGCACCGTCGCTGCTAATCGCGAGTATGCCCTAATTTTCAGGTCTTGAACAGTATTCTCAAATCGTCGTTTTGAGAATACTTCTCTTTATTCCATATTTTTTTCTTTTTCTACTTATTCCACATGTCACTTTTTTTTTATTCTTTAAAACCACATGTGACGTTGGTAACTGTTAATTTGAATTTATTACAAAATATATATAAAAATAAATAAATTAGATTTATCTTTTAATTATAATATAAGTATTATTATTTATTACATAACTTACATAAGTATAATTATAAAAATAAATAACTTAGATTTATTTTTTGATTATTATATAAATATTATTACATAAGTATAGTCATAAAAATAAATAATTTAGAATTAACTTTTGATTATTAATTTATTATATAAGTATTGTTACATAAATATAGTTATAAAAATAAATAATTTAGATTTAACTTTTGATTATTATATAAGTATTGTTACATAAGTATAATTATAAAAATAAATAATTTAGAATTAACTTTTGATTATTATATAAGTATTGTTATATAAGTATAGTTATAAAAATAAGAAACTTAGATTTATTTTTTGATTATTCTATAATTATTATTACATGAGTTTAATAATAATATAATCATCTCTGCTTTACCAAAAAAAAATAGTATATATTATCTAATTGTCTATGCTATTAGCCTATCACTAATGAATTAATAATTTAATATGAGTAGTGAGTACATTTATTTAAGATATGGTCATGCCATTAAAGTACTAGACATTATATGTTATATTATACGAGTGCATTTATTTAAGCCTTAAGGTCATGCCAATCCCACATGCTTAAATCTTACGCGACGCAAATTAGGTAATGAAAATAGTATTGCGAATAAAGTCTCCCATGGTTATAGATGTATTTCCCTTTGTATCTATCATTTTTTGTTGTTGTTGGATTAGATCAATTATTGCCATATGTATTGGAAATTGGAATTAAAAAAAATTGACTGTGAAGGTGATTAAGGTAAACATAGATCATGTCATTGGATTATTATTATTTATGGTAGTGCTCCCAACGCACTAGATATATATGTTATGTACTTGTATATACGAGTACAACTATTTAAGGTTATGTCAACCCCACAAGCTTGAATCTCATGCGACACAGATTAGGTAACGAAATATATTTTATTAGCGAACTTAATATGGTGTGGCCGATAAAAGTGGGTGTGCGACGCCTAGGCGACCTGGGCGAGCGCCTTTCTTACTTCAGCAAGGCGCCCAATCGCCCAGGCCCTCAAAAAGGGCTTGGACGCCTAGGCGACGCCTTAACAAGCTTGCTCTAGGTCCAATTTCTTGGCCATTTTGACCTTGCTGCCCATTAGCATTCCTATTGGAGAGGCAATAAGTCTATTGGAGAGGGTTTGGATACTTTGGACCATGGGTTGGAGACTGACCGCCAACACTTCATTATTAGCTTTTAATATCTCTTGTAATTGCTTAGATGTACATGTTGTTGTAATTTTTTTCCAATCCTAGTGGACATACAAGGTTGACTCCACTAATTATCCTAACCAGCACCTAAAGGACGTACTAGCCTAAGCTTTGATACCAAACTGATGTAGGCTAACCTAGGATCTCTAGTTTAACCTACTCTAACACGACAAACTAACACAAAGATTAAGGAAATAACTAATTAATAGGTAGGGACTGTTATGGGCAACAACTCACATGACATGCTTACGAGATTAGTATTATGATAACCACAAGTAGAGAATAGTATAAAGCCAAGTAACATGACCAACTAAGCAATTATTAATTAGGTTTCATGTTATGTTCATAATAAACCATAGGTTAAGAAGTACTAATGTGCAAAAGATTTCAAAACTCCTAAAACTAACAAGATTAAATGCCTAATGACTATATAAACTGATGAACATGTAAAAACAGCAACTTTCCAATAATTAAAGAGATGATTTCTAACCAAAACAGTGTTAAAACGACGGCTCAGTTGTAAAGATACTTCACATAATGCTGTCCATGCTAATAAGTATTAAACATGACAAGATTATGGTAGAATTTATGTGGAATGGATTTACAGCAAAGCATATGTCTATAGAAACGATAAACAACAAGCAATGGGAAGAAACGATAACATGAAACAGCAATATAGCAAACCAGAAAAAATAATAAAGAAATAAACTTACCGAATGGAAACAAAGAGCCTACTGTGATGTGTTATAGCAGTGGGGTTTGAAGTTATTTCTTAATATACAATAATGAAAACAGACAAGGAAAAAAAAAAGAAGGGGGACTGTTGTGAGCAGTGAAAGGAAAAGGGAATTCTCAGCCAGAATAGAGAGAGAGAGAGATAGGAAAGAAAGATAAGAGGGAAGGGGGTGTGGGACATACTTGTCCACAGGAGAGAGAAACCAAGAGGGAGAAATGGGGGTTGGGATGTTCGTACCTGCAAAGAGAGAGCAGAGAGACGAGAAAGAGAGAGAGAGCACGAGAGCCTTTTTTCTTTATTTTTTGTATTCAATATCATCTAAATTTCATTAACTAAAAAAGAGCCTATATAAGTCTTACAATCCTAATATCATTATGATTCTAAAATCCAAATAAAAATAAAGTCCTAAAACAACTCAACTAATAGTCGTGGATCACATCTAGGGGGTGGGGTCCACACTTCTAAATAAAGGAAATTAACCCACGTCTAGGAGAGTGTGGGGTCCACAATAAAATAAATTAAACAAATAAAAAGAGTCTTAATACTAATGGACTACTGAAATAAAAAGAGTCAAATAAAAGAGTCCTAATACTAATGGACTACTGAAATAAAAGAGTCCTAAAAGCTAATGGACTGACGATGTCCTCATCACTAGTGCTGTCGGCTATTGTTGGCGGTACCACTAAATCTGGCTGGATCTGGCTTAACTAGCATTGGATTGATCAATTGGCCTGGCCCAATTGAGTGTTGTTTTCAGCCCCTTTTCCTGGCCTGCATCAGCTCTTCTTAGACTGCATCCCCCAAAAAAAAAAAAAAAAAAAAAAAACTTAAAATGAATTCGTCCACGAGTTCTGTAATGGTGAAGAATAAGCTCAGTGGGATCAGCATACATCTTCCTTTGATATTGGAAATCTGGTTGTGCATGAAAATTTGGAAGAAAATCCACCATTTTGGGTCCACTCTTTGGAAGGTATCACAAAGTCAATATGCTCAACACCTTGAGGGGAGTCAAATGTGTAGGTGGTACTCATGAGAACTATTTTATTCAGCTCTTCGTCTTCCGCATTTGTCTCCATAACACAGTGGTCTTCGTCAAAACTATAGTTGTCGTTGCTGATATACAGGGTTTTAGAAAAGGCATCAAAATTGACCATATCCTTCCATGGGGTTTCAGAAAAGGCATCAAAATTGACCATATCCTTCCATGGGGTTTCAGAAGAGGCATCAAAATTAATCATATCCACTTTTGAGGCGACCAAAACCATATACCGATCACATGGACTCCATATTAATCCTCACCATCATCAGTGACGTCCGTAAAGTAACAGGAGTGTCATCACTTTGCGGCTCACATACCTGTGTATTTGAGTTAGCATCGATTGCAGTAACTAAAAGAGTTTATTTTTAATTTTTGTGGACAATCTCTAGCAAAGTGGTCATATGCATTGCAATGATAGCATTGCACGTTTGTAGCTATTGCCACGAGAGTTTTACCTTTATCTGTTATTAGAGTAGCACGAGATGTAGACCCTATGGCCTTGCTGTTTGGTATGAGGTGTTTCTCTTCATAGGAACTTGAGGTGGGTTTCTATGTTGACTTCAGAAGCTTTTCAGCTTGAAAAGCTTTATCCATGCAATCGTTGATACTGACAATATCAACCACACCCAATTTGTCTCTAATCTCAGGTCGTAACCCCAAACAGAACCAAGATATCATCTGATCATCACCGTCTTGTGATCCCGTCCGTGCACATAATTGGTCAAACTCATATATATAATCTTCCACACTCATAGTTCATTGTCGAAGATTATTCAGTTGATCATGAAGTCTCCTTTGGAAGGACTTTAGCAAATTTTTTTTTTTTTTAGTTCTTCTTTCATCTCCTCCCAAGTAGTAGGTTCCATCCCCCTCCTTATGAAACTATACTCATAATTACGCCACCAATCACGGGCACCCCGCATCAGCTTGGAGCGAGCCAATTTCAGCTTTCGTGGTTCGGGAAGATCAAACCAATCACCTAGGGCATTCAGTCAGTTATGAAATGCTTGGGAGTCTTGTTTCCCATGAAACTCCTTGAGGTCCATCCTTACCTTATGGGTTTGGTAACGGATGGGTTGATGGTCTTCATAATCTTCATAGGGTGGGTCTTGTTATTCCTCTCTAGGGACTCTTTAGGGAGCCCTAGCAATACGTCTTGGCACTAGGTTGGCTATAGGAGGGCTTCTATTCTAGCCGGTTTAGGATTATTCGTTCCTCCAAATTACTCAATCTTCCTTCCACATTATCTAGCTTTGCATCTATTTTGGCCAACCGTCGGAGAACCAAATTAATAGGGTCATTGGGGTTATTGGACTAGTTAGGAGAGTGATGCAGTCCAAGAAGGCCCAAGGCCCAAGCTCAAGTCGATAATCGGTCAGCCCAAAGAACCAGTCGGTATTGGTTCATTGGACCAACCCAAAGACCAACCCACACTGTTCACGTGAACAGTGTTTACGGTACTGTTTACGTGAACAGTACCAGCAGCAGAAATTTTCCTTCTTTTGTTATTTCCTTCCTAAATTATTCTTAGATTTTGTTTCCTAAAGTTAAGTTAGGGATTGATATTTTGTAAGTTGTTTTTTTGGAAACTTTCCTAAATCTATAAAGGCAAGTTTCCCTTTTAATTTATCTTAGGATATTTTTTAGTTTGGAAACTTTCCTAAATCTATAAAGGCAAGTTTCTCTTTTAATTTATCTTAGGATATTTTTTTTTAAGATGACTAAATCCTTCCTTATTTTGTAATCTTTCTTAAGTCTATAAATAAGATAAAGAAGAAGAGAGCCAGCAGATTTAGACCAGAAAAAAGAAGAGAGTTTAGCTCCTGATTTTCTAGTTGAGTCTCATAGGTTGTGAGACTCAACCGAAATATTCTGTTTTATGATTTTCTTGTCCTTCTGTTAATTCCTTCAAGTTCTTATTATTGCATACTGAATTGCGATACCATTAAGTGCTGATTTGATCAACGAAAGCTCGTGGGATTAAAGATTAAAATCATATCGACCAGCTCTAACTAAACCAGTCCCGTTTTCAGATGGTAGATAGTTTTCAAAAAATCACATCTCTCTCATCTGTGATCGGATCATCTCCAACTTTGGATATGTCTTCATAATCATTCCAAAGAGTATTTCCCATCAAGTTTCAAGTGATTTCAAGGGTTAGATTTCAAGATAAGTGGTTTTCTTCATTACTTTTCTTTGCAGATTTTGTATTGGACTGAATTAAGATCCTGTAGCAAAGAGGGCTTGTTAATTTGACTTGCTTTGAACCCTCTTTGCCATCAAAGAGAGTCAGAACTCTCCTCAGTCATGCTAATACCAATTGGTGGCAAAGGGGGTTTCATGACATCCAATTCATAGATCCCTCTTTGCTATAGGATCTCTACACGGTCCAAACCCAAATTTAACCTTTAATAACAAACAAGAGTAATTGAAATTGAACAAATAATTTTCCAACTTCAAATCTGGCTGTAAGAATACTTCAAAATTTGGGATC
Source organism: Protea cynaroides (assembly GCA_028583415.1). Taxonomy (NCBI): domain Eukaryota; kingdom Viridiplantae; phylum Streptophyta; class Magnoliopsida; order Proteales; family Proteaceae; genus Protea; species Protea cynaroides. The sequence goes on from CM053265.1 coordinate 1,779,640, forward strand.
CTCGATCCTTAGGATATGAGGAACAATACTCTAGGAGATGAGCTTGATCCAACGGGTGGGATCGAAATCAATTTTGCCCGTAGGTCTCAAACAAGTATTTTAACAGAACCAGAATTGTTTCACAAAAGAAAAAATTACTTATCTCGAATCCAGCCATTGAACACCCTTGAAATTGATAGAAGATCCTCTTAACTTCAATCATGAACATTTGTAGGAATTTGGAGTCGATCAAGAGAGTATTGAAACAACCACAGCTACTGCAAAGTGGCTGTACAAGATGCCGCAAGGCCTAGAAGAGCTTCTGAATTAAATGATCTTATTCCATTCCAAATCAGCAAGGATTTGATGTTATTTAGCAAGGATCAATGTCGCCAATGAGCTTCAAAAATATCTAATAAAATTAAAGGACAGATAACCAAAAGGAACAATAGTTGGTTGAGTCTCACAACCTTGGAGACTCAACCAGAAAAATAGGAGTTTTGACTCTTGATTTTTCTCTGGAAAATATACCTATTGCTGCCAGCCATTCTTCTCTTATTTATAGCTTTGAGAAATTACAAATAAAATAGGAAACTTTCAAACTGAATTTAGAAAAACTAAACTTCTTTATAAAGTAGGAAGTTCCTAAAACAAAGAAATAGGAAAGTTTCCAAAACTGGAATCAAGAAATTAATAGACTTCTACTTTCCAAACAATGGACATAACTGAACCATATATTAGGAAATTAAAAATTAGGAAACTAATTAACAAAGTGTCCTAAAACTAGTGCTGTCAGCTACTGCTGGCGGTACCACTAAATCTGGCTGGATCTGGCTTAACCAGCATTGGATTGATCAATTGGGCTGGCCCAATTGAGTGTTGTTTTCGGCCCCTTTCCTTGCCTGCATCAGCTCTTCTTGGACTGCATCATTTGGACTAACATTCTTTATAAATCCAGTCTATCTCCTTATTCGATCTGTTCTTTCTCTGCCACTTCAAACAGGCTACTTTAGTTGTTAACAAATTTGTACAATGTTTTTACCAGGAGGTAAAAGAAAGACGAACTCCCTTTTCCCTCTTTAGAAATCACTATATTTACCTCTTGGAAACAAACATTGAAAATTTTTTTAACATTTAAAATGTTACATGTAAAATTTTATGACGTCAAAACAAACGGAGCCCCAGCAAAAGATTCCTTGCCAAACTTGTGGTCAAACTCAGCTCCAATCTCGCCCCAATGTTTCCATTCACATAAGGCAGGAACATAATCTCATCTCTAATATTCAAAACTTCCATAAATAAAAAATAAAAAAATGAAAGACCAAGAAAAGGACCTGAAAATTACAGTTTCAATCCAAATGACCATCAAAACAGATTCTAAAACCAGCTCTCAAAGTGCTGTTTCTATCAATATGAAAAAATTATAACTTTTCCTTGAGATGTTTTTACAAGATCTAGCTTTAAAATTAAAAATAAGAAAAGAAATAGAGGCAGCGTAGGGATCCTTTCAGTTATTCTGTGTGTGTGTGTTTTCCCTTGATAAGATTTTAGTGGTATGCAAAAGAATCAGGAAAATATCAGACACCGGTTTGCCTTCGACATGCTCGGTTACCTGATAAAAAAAAAAAAAAAAAAAATGACACCAAGCAGATTTTTTTGTTGACAGCCTAAAACTTCATCCTTATCCAGAACTGGGTACCTTCTTCGAACCTTTTGGTATGTATTGCCCGGTTCAGCTTTAGGTTTCGGTTCAGGTGCTGGCTCAAGTACTGGTGAAAGTGCCTGAACCTAAGCGTCTCGCTTGACTAAGGGTGTGAGTTCCTACTTAAGGCTTTAATTTAGCACTTAGTCAATCCCGCCTGTTTGACATTCTCCTTCTGAATATGAGGCGGAAAAAGGCTGGTCTCAGCTTTAATTGCAGCCTTGACATCAATGCAACCTCAACAAAGTCTAATTTTCTCCTGTACTTTGAAGCCTACTTTGAGGCCAACCTCTCTTCCTACTTGCTGTCCGATTTATAAGCCGATGGATTTCTTCAAAATCAAGAGAAGAATTGAAGATGTCTTCTTTGTTTTTGGAATCTGCAGCTTCAGCTTCATGATCTGACAAAAAGTCAATCAAGAAAGTGAAATCGCATTGACGCCTTGTAATGCAAAAGGTCTAGCTTTAATCTAACACAAACCACAGTTCCATTGCTGATTCAAATGTGATTAGCAAGAGGAACTGTGAAGAAATCTTCGAACAGCATGTGGTTGGGCTGGTGCAAGGGAATTTTCTCTTCTTACAATCAGCTGACAGATGTAAATTACCTCTCCGCCCCTCAATGCAGGTGAAAACACACTACTTGGTTACAAACAGACAAGCCTTTTTGGATATTTGTACCAGATAAATTCATCTTATCTCTTTGCGTCATCTTGATAAATAAGTATTATAAAAAAAGGAGCGTACCCAGTGCAACAGGCGGGACGTGCAAGAGGCTCCCGCCACTGCGGGGTCTGGGGAGGGGCATATGTACACAGCCTTTCCGCCTTTCCGCTGTTCCCCAATTCAATCCTGCAACCACCAGGTGGCAATGGAGAAATCTCACCTTTGCGCCGAGGCCCGCCCTCATAAATAAGCTTTCTAACATTTTAATAATTACTAACCTTTTTGCAACGTCTTGAATAAATAAGCCTTTGGTTATAATTCTGGCCAGCTCATTTATTCATTTTAACTTGACATTCTATGTTGCTCATTCATAACCATTTCAACTTTTTAATAGTTACTAAAATTAGAAAATCCAGAGTTATCCAGAATGGTGAGTACATTTGTTTATATGGAATGTATCTGAGTGACTTAATTATGAGTAGGATATTGAGTTTACTGCCACTTCCCCTGGCTCTGATTGGTTGCAAGGGGAATTAAAGGGAAGAGAAATGAAATTTTCGAACTTAAAAAAGAAACTTTTGTAATCATTACAGCACATGCTATCATATGACTTTGTAAATTCAAATCATTCCATATTTGGTTATTAACTTACACTTCACTTTGCATCCAAATCCCTTGCATTTGAAAAGTAAAATAAATATTACATCTAAAAAGTATAATTAGTAAATATGGTAAGAGAATTAGATAGCTTATACAATCATGGTAGGTAATGACTATAAAAGTTTCATTTTAAGGTTTGAAAAGTTTCACTTCCTTTCCTTTTAATTTTCCTTACAACCAAACTGAGCCCTTGGGTTGACTATTGACCTGGTCATCATGCATGGATCAATAACAAGATTATTTAGGACAGGTGCCTTAAGCAAGAAGTAGATAATGAATTGAAGTTTAAGTTGGTGCATTAATCATATAGTTTCCTTCAACACTCAAATTGCAACATTTATCTCTGCATTCCCACAAATGTTCTCTTCCTTTGCTCAACTTTTGGATTGGATATGGAATTTTATTCGTTCTTGTTTTAAATTGTTGGGATTGATCATTAATTCAACTGTCCATGTATCTTCCCCTCACTTTTTGATTTGTTTGAATCCAACTTTAGGGGTCAGATGGGTTTATTAGAAGAGGACCAGAAGAAAGCCCAAGAACGAAGGCTCCAATTAAATGGTGTGACCAACTCGGACAAGAGCAGAAAAGAGTCTATACAATCCTATGAAAGGGATCTTGCTGGAAATGAATCTCAGGCAGAAGTCTCAGGCTGTTGCCCTGGTAACATGAATTCCTCTTGTTGCCAGAATACTGCTGTACAGGAGAAGTTTAAAAATGATGAAAGAGAGACAAATGTGGTGGTTGAAGAGAGGAGCCGTAGCAAACCAACTTCTAGGGTCAGTAGCAAACCAACTTCTAGGATTAGTAAAAAAGGGGCTTCCTCACGCAAGGCATGTGTAATGCCTACATGGTTTGAGAGCTTGGAAAGTGAGGATATACATGCGTCCCTTGCGGTCATGGTGGCTGCTGTATCTGTTGCCATTGCATATAGATTCTATAAACTATGGAGATGAATAGCCTAACTTGAACTGAAAGGCTAAACTTTTGTCCTTGTAGATATAGTGTTTGAAACCGTTACCTTCATATGGTATTCGATGTATGTGAGAATTTTGATGTTAAAATAGCAAAGCTGTGGACAAACAACAAGCTCAAAATTATATTTCAAAGAAGGCCTATTTCAAGTTTCAATACACTTACTGCGGTTTGGCGCCTTAGCTGAGCTTGACATTTAAAAACCTATCCTGGAGCATATGTTTATATTCATTTCCTGAAGGTTTGAAAGTTGAATGAATCATTCTTCATATGGTATTCTATGTATGCAAGAATTTTGATATTAAAAGAGCGAAGTTGTGGACAAACAAGAAGAGCTCAAAATTATAGTTCAAAGAAGTCTTACTGCAGTTTGGCGCCTTGGCTGAGCTTGATTTTGAAAACCTATCCTGGAGCATATGCATATATTTATTTCCTGAGGATTTGAATGGTGATTGAATCATTAGTCATGGTCATGAGAATGTTGGGAAAAGGATTATTTCTCAATTAATCTTTTAGGTGTCCTTATTAAATTGTACACATTACTTGCTATCACTTCATAAGAAACTCAAATTGCAAGCTCTTGCAATATATGCTCAAAACATGACCATTTTTATGTCAAAATCAGGCATGGATCTGCTCTTCTTTGCATATTAATCTCGATTGTAGAAATTGCTCGAGATGGCGATGACATGGATGTCGAAGGAACCCAATCAACCTGGAGACTGGCTGCTATCAGTAGGTTGATAAACCTAACGTATCCAATTACTACCCTGGTAAACACATCGGCCAAAGGTTTCATGTTTCAGTCTTTCCAGAAATTCTTCAGAAGAACTGGCTGCCAAGGAAAGCAGAGAGATGAGCTTTTGTAGTGAGATCTTTATAAGTGAATTAAAATACTGGATGATTGAGGAGGTCAGGCAATTTTGGGACTCTCTCTCTCTCTCTCTCTCTCTCTCTCTCTCTTATGTGTTTTTTAGGCGAGAAACCATATTTTCGATGGCATGTGTCATGTATGGAAATTCTAGAAGGGTCATATTCCTCCTCCTGCTTAGGTGAGAAACCATTGTTGGGATCCACATGCGTCATGCATACAATCTAAAAGAGAATTCTTCAAAGAGAACCAGTGCAGCACATATTTTAGTGAACGTGGTTTCATATCTTATACTGCTTTCTTCAGCTTCCATTTCAGTAGGGTTTCAAATTGACCCACCTTGATGGAAACATGTGAAGTTACATAGACCAAATTAACTTTCCTACAAAAGCCTGCAACGAGCTAATGCACGCAATTACCATTATATCCCATGCATGGACGCCCACAATCTGGCAGGAGCTGCAAAACACCACCCTCGGCCCTCATATTAGAGCTGTATCAACACGATTGAGGTCCCAAGTGCCGAGTGTTGATATTGTACATTACTGACACCTATTTCTTCCTCCTCCCAACTCAGTGACCATTGGTTTTCAGGTCATCCGTTGAATGAGAGAACCCATTCTGATTTCCAAGCTTGTGTAACTCGGATTCTATGGTTAGAGCAATTTTTGTGCCTTCTGGATCTGGTTCAGGCACATCTACATGGAAAGAACATTGTTTCATGGGCGCAACAGAATCAAGCTTAGAGCATTGCTGTTTGATGTAGTTATAGAGTTCCTGATGGAAAGCATGATCCAAGGAGAAGCAGCAGCCATCAGTTCCATTTGTTGGATGTCGGGATGAACCCAAATTTTCTTTTCTGCAGAAATGCGGAAGGGATGCTTGGTCCATTATCTACACACAAGATGCAAGCCCACAATAATTAAAAGCTCTGCTTATTGCAATATGAAGCAGCAAGTATGGTGAATAACTGAATGACATGACCAACTGTATTTAATCAAAGACAAAGACCAAGTGTCCAGAAATAAATCATCAGCCAAGTGCAATGACTTCATACACATATGCTGGAGTGAGGACTTATATTCATATATTCCAAAGTACACATCAAAGACCATACCTTCAGCAACTCATCTCTCCCACACCCTTGCAACACTTTAATTTTCTTTCTTGTCCTCTCTTGCAAAAGCGGCTTCACTACCTGTCAAAAAGTCATGGAGACTGCACAAGGTTAGCATATCATCTGGGCTAACATAGTCATGGAAAGATTTACAGAGGTTTTACTCTCACATAAACTAACAAAAACAACAGCTGATGGTTAATAAAGATATAGGATTATGTAAACTGTGAAAACTCCAATAGAGGAACATTAGGGTGTCAAATCCCAAAGGAGAAGAGAGAAGCAAACCTTCCAACAAGCTGAAAATATGTATGGAGCATTCACAACGTAATAAGTATCCGTCTTCTCCGGATAGTTCAGATCATCAATAGTAGATATAGCAGTCAATAGCTGCATTGGCAGATGATTTGCACCAACATTAAACAAATACTTAAGGAACTGATGTAAACATGTCATTATCCAAAAAGTTCTACTATGAATGGAGAATGTTTTTCATCTTGCAACCCTTACGAGAGAAATGCATGTGAATAAAGACATTAAAGGATCATGCGACGAAAAATGAAAGACATAATAGGAAAATATACTTGTAACGATTGTTGATGAACTAATGTCAATTCTCTGTGTGCCTTTGCCCTCAATTGCTTGTGGACTACATTCTAATGGATGAGGTCATTTCACCCATAATCCTTGAAAACTGTGGAAACACTTATTTTCCCTCTACGAAAATGTGTGTAACTTCATTGGGTTGTCATTTGTCGTCAATGGTGAGGAGGGTGTAGCTGACCAATGAGGCCATCTTTCCCCAGTTAAAGCTCTACTGCTAAGACGCCTTGTTCTAGAGGAACCTTTGGTAGGAATGAAAGATATAAGCATGTCTCCCATCTTAATTGAAGTCTATCAACAATGAATAAAACCTTCTTTCCCTGTGGAATTCAAAAATTTAGGACCAAACTAGCTTTCTCTGTTCTAGATCCCATTCAGTAAAGGTGCAGCTATAAATGGTATTCTTGCATGTCGGCACCTGAAAACCATATCTGACTGGTTTAATGTTGCAACTCACCAGTAGATACAAAACTCAGCAACTAAAAAGAGATTTCTCCTAACAAGTTTAAGCTCGCATTCAAATGGGTAGAAGAATAGTTCAACCAAATTAAAGACCACAACAGAAAAAAAAATAAAAATTTAGGAGTCATTTGCTCACTTGTTGAAGAATAAGTGGCGCTAAAGTTTCCTCCACCCAAGGGCTGAAGTTTCCTCCACAACTTGAGTGTTAAGAGGAAAGGTAAAAGAAAAGAGGCTTTTTCCTCCCTATGAAAGTACCAAGTTAGCCACTAAAATAGATGATGGTAGTCTACCATTAACCTCGCTAGAAACTCAGTGCTGATACTTGTGCTTCGATCTCAAATTTGTTGAAAATGTGCATTTAACCTCCAAAAATTCCACACCCCTTATGCTACATTGATTTTTTTTAATATTTTTCGCTTGGGGGGGGATTTGCAGAGATTCAACAACAAGCCACTATCAATCATGCTGATTATCACTAAGAATTGGATTCTATCATAAATCTCATTTAATGACTATTGAAAGGTGGAAAATTAGGAGGGGGGTTGCAACCGAAATCGACTGACTCACCTCATCCCAACCTTAGCTGGATTGGGTTGCTATATTGAAACCTTGGGACATGCTGGGCTGGAATATTTCAACCTCAACTAATGTTGGCTCAGTATGGGGTTGCTCAAGATTTCAATCCAAAGGCTGCTCGACTGGTTCTTTAATAAAAATCAGTTGGTTGGCTACATGTGGGCAACAAAATTTTGCTAGAGAAAAGGCCAATTCAACCCTAACTTGTACATTAACAAAAAAAAAAAAAATGCCAAACCAAATCCAAAGAGAATGAATAGGTTCAGGCATGTCAGTGGGTTGGAATAATAATAACCCTGCCCTCTTTGTAAGGATACCCTAGTAGGGAAGGATGATGAGGAGGGATATTCTAAGTTGCTTTTTCCCCTCCCTCCTCCACTCTAGTTAGGTAAGGGAATGATGAGGAGAGAGCTCTTGCTTGCTTTTCCTTTTCTCTCCTCCCCCTTCCCTTTCCCGAAGAAAGATGGAAGTTTCCCACTTAAAAATAATTACAAGACAACAAAGCAAAAATAAAAAATAAAAAAATTTACCTTAACTTGGCTCATTGCTGAAAGCTTTAGTCCAGTCATATCCAAAATCTTCACACAGGTGCTAATATGCCGTCCATATTTCTTTGTTGCTGATGGCTACAACAGAAGATAATAAATCAAAAAAAATGAAAAGACAGAAACTAAGCAGCTTGCAGATATCATACCCACCAAAATTACGCGGTCCCGATATTCGTTAAGTTGGATGTGTGACTGAACATAGTAATGAACCTATACAGAAGAGAGGTACAGTAAGTACCACAAACTGGAATAAACGAAGATATGCATAAATTCAACAGATGGTAAGACAACACCATAGAAGAATCAAATCCAAATTTATAGGCCCCATTGACACAAATCAACTATTCGTCTTGCATATAAAAGCATGTGCCCTTCAAATTATTTGAAAATGACAATCCTATTCGGCATCTTATGCCTGACCTCCATATGTTGGAAACCGATAGCATGTCAACATTGCTGAAAACTTATGAGAGCGAGAGAGAGAGATTGCATCCAGAGAAAACATAATCATATGCATTGGCAGAGAGATATAATTCTATCGCAGACAGCTGCTTAATATCAGCATAAAATATTGATGCACATATGTATCTACATGCCAAATTTCCAGGGTTTCATGTTCAACCGCTACCATGTTCTTGTCACATAGCCATCAGCATTATGTAATATTACTACATGATAAGTTGAACATTTGCTTTTTTTGTCTCAATGAATAATGGCACAATAAAAGCATCAACTACTAATAAAAGCATCAACTACTAATCTTCCTTTAAACAGACTCAATTATAATTCAAGAAATTTCATCAGAGTATCTTCATTTAAATGATTATTGAAGCATACGTATAAAGAATTAGGAGTTGCTTTTAAAGACCCAAACTGAAGAAGGTGGTGTGCTTTTCCAAACGTTCAAAATTTCCCACTCATTCAGGCATAAGCAGCATAACATTTCTCTGGAGTAGGCAGAGTTCTGTCCAACCACTTTCCCATCTCTAAGTTGCACGCTTCCTTAGTGGGACCCCACAACCCTTTTCTCCATCCCAGTCCACAACAAGGGCCTGGCAATCTACCAGTTTGAGAACCATAGTTGGATATTTTAAAGCTGACACATAATATAATTCTGAATGGAAAGATGATCTTCAGAGCTTCCCCAGGGAGACAGAATAAAATTTATTAGTGGCAAAAGGGAGCTATAAATTCAGGTTCAACATGATACATAGATAATTGACAAGTTACCATTAATATTATCTGGGCAAGTGCCACTTATGAAGACATAAACTTATCTTTAGGAGGAATTGTTAAAACATGATACTTGACGATTTAATGAACTTCGGCAAGTTTATTATTTTTTTCTGAATGTGGCACCCAGAGGCTGGTTATCCTCTAGATCTTTATTCCCCCCCCCTCTCCCGACTAACAAAGGAAGAATCCAACAGAAGTATATAAGAAGAAATAGTTTCAGTATTCCAAATGCTAGATGCATCAGATCAAAATGATTACATCATCTAGAATCTATACAAACAGAATGAATTTTATTTATTTAGTTAGTTAGATAAATTCGAAGGGAGTTTCATTTGTTTCCCACATTGCACACCAAGGTCGTGATCAGAATCAGAATATTAATATTATAGAAAGGAACTAAAGAAATGTGATAAGCCTTACAGACGCTTTGTCATATGTGCTGAGCCCAACGCCAATAGCAAAAACGGGGAGGCCCTGTTAAAAAAAATGAAAGAGGCAAAAACTTAAAATGTGGACACAAAGGATAAAATTGTAATTATCACAAAGCACTTTCTGTGGAATAGTTGAATTCGACAACAAAGATGACTGAGCACTACTTATCAGGACATTAATGCCAATGGTAAGGGGTCAGGTGAAATTCATTGAAACTGCATGCATACCTCCTTTGAATATCCCGACATTCCTATGAGCTGTGTGTCTCGCAATGCCCTATATAATTCTGTGGGAAGTATGGGTTTCTGTGTAAAGAAAGAATAGCCAAATTAGTAGCACACAGACACACAATGATGTATTACATCTACAAGTTTCCTTCACAATAAGATCATCAAGAATCTATTCAAAGTGACATAATAATACTGCAATATAACTGTTGCTATTATGAATGAAATTTTCAGAAAAGTAATAAGGTTGCAGGACACGATCTTGCTGATTCAAGCCAAGTCCCCGTCCCCCCTTCCTTATTTGTAGATCGTAACCAACTAAGGTGATTTCAAGTTTACTCAAAATGACATAATAATACTGCAGTATAACTGTTTCTATTAGGTATGAATTTTTCAGAAGAGTAATAAGGATACTAGACAGAATCTTGCTGATTCAAGCCAAGTTCCCCACCCCCTATTTGTAGATCGTAACCAATTACTGTAATTTCAAGTTCTACAGCCTGGTTTCCCAAACCGAGGCAGGCCTGCCATGTGTCAAAAAGATAATCTAAACAAGGTTATATACCATCATATTTTCCACAATAGCGTGAATATATGGCAATCCATGTACCATTTTCAGGAATTTACATATGATTCAATCCATGAGGCCTTGATGAAGATGACATATCATTGCATAGAAGGTAACACTAGAAAATTATCTATTTATCTTTTATTCATGTTTATGATTATGCACTGCAGTTACACCTGCTATCAACACCAACCCAGGTAGACAATGATGTTATATCTCTAAAATAATTTATCCCAGAAGTTATAACATGCAACAATTTAACCATATCCGTTCAATCAAACACTCACCCAAATAAATACATTGGTTGACAACAGAAGCAGTAATGACTCAAACATTGGTATAAAAATGGGAAAGTCATTGATTGGATTAGCTACAGCATAAGATATAAATTTTATATTATTTATCAAGTATAATGAAATCTCACCGCTAACATATTGTCAATCTCATTTTGTATTCTCCAGTTCAAACAATCCACCAACTGGAACACAATAGAGAAATTATCAGTATACATAAAGGAACGAGAGGAAGTATACATTTTCTGTTTTCGCAACAGAACTATACATTTTATGTTTTCGCAACAGAACGCATATGAAAATAACTGAATCTCACCATTTTATGTGCTTTGGCAACATTCCATTCCCTTGCCTTAAGGAATCGCGTCAAGGCTTCTGATGGATATCCTTGATGCATATTCTGAACCATCAGGGAAAAAACTTTTAAGACTAGAATCCATTTATGAAAATTAGGACTCAGAAAGATTATCCCACTAAATGAAGATCCGTCAGGTATAGCAAAACAAACAAAGCAAGGTTGTTCAGGAGGAAGGAAGGAAAAGAGCGTCGAACCCAGAGAACAAGACAACAACATGGATGGAAACAATCACTGCAGCCAACTACTTCTACAAAACCAACATGAGATCTAGAACAGCTTCTGATTGAATGTAGTGAATCTCCATGCACCAGTCTTTTATTTATTTATTATTTATTATTATTACTTTTTGTATGAAACCACAACGAAGTCTACAGTTAGCATAATTTTTATACCAAGGATGCCAACTATGTACTCTGTTATTTCAACAGATAAGAATTGTCCTAATTTCATCATTTAGCCTCCTGATACTCCTCCAGGCTCTTTCCTGCTCCTTCCAGCCACTCAGGATCAGGCAATCTACAAGATTACTTGATGCGAAACGACAGACACGAATGTGTGAACCAAATATTTCTGAGCAGTTCTATTACTCTGCAGGGGAGGGGGCGGCTGAAAATTTCTAAACCACAAAAGAAAGAAAAACTAGCAGCAAAAAAAAGAAGTTGCAGCAGATTCTCGTGGAAGCTCGCAAGTAAGCCACCTATTACATAAATAGTTTCCGCGAAGAGATTCATTTGAGAGTGAAAAGCACGTCAGATCTTCCAACTTCTTCTCTAGAGATGAGGTCAATTGATAGAAACGTCCCATAACAGGAATGCAAAAATCAATTACACAGATCAAACAGTTCTGTTCGGTTATCACGAACATTACGAGCTCAAACTTTTTAAATAACAACAAAAAAGGAAAGGAAAAAAAACATTGACGGGCAAACTCAACTTCACAGAATGTCCAATTACACCTCAAATCTCATAATCCCAAAGGTAGAAGAAACAAAGTACCGCCTCAACTAACCACATTCACAGCAGCACTTCAAAAATTAACAAATCAAAGCAAATAAAGTCGTACAGCTGCCCAACGCAAGCAGGTAAACAAAGATCAAGTCGAGAGTTGAACACCCAAACGATCGAAGGCTAATCCCCCAAATTCCGATTCAGAAACAAAAAAAAAAAAAAGGAAGACGTGTGAGTTAAAGTTCACACAAACGCAGACACGCGGATACCAACCTGAAAGGTCTTCTTCAATGGCTCGTCGACTGCAAACAGAAGAGGAAACCAAGATGCAAAACAAGAGAAACAAAAAAAAAACTGTTAGTGCTTGCCAATCGAAGATCATTAGAGGTAAGAAATCGATAAATGAACTTACCTTGATCCATTAAAGCTTGAAACTGCTTGATCGCATCTTGAGGAAGGAGTCCCATTTCCCCTTTTTCCAACTAAAAATTTACAAAATTATAAGATATAAATTACAGCAAAATTAGTTCTATTTTTTTCTTTATTTTCTGTTCTTTACTGAACAGAGAAGAAAGAAGAAGACGGAGACCAGAGAGAGAAAAACACAGAGAGAGAGAGAGAGAAAAAGAGAGAGAGTCAAGAAAGGGGGCTTCTGAGCTTTCCTCTCTGAAATTGAAGTTCTCACCTCTCCTCCTTTTAACGTAAAATATTGTTCAAACTAACTCGAGATATACCGAATTCTATATACTGACTGGCGGCGTGGGAAATTCCCCACACTGATAAATTTACTGGGACACTCCCCTTAACTATTGGTTTATTACACAGAAGTACACTCTCTTGACAAAAGTTACACGAACTACTCCTGAAACAATATTTTATACCAGTGTAATCCACAGCAGACGTTAAATGATGAATTTTTATAAGACAATACTATCTTTTCTCTATGTGTGAATTTCTCTCAGAGACAATGCCCAAATTGTTATGCCTTTCATGTGGGTCATAACTTATCTGGCAAGGAATTTCGCTACCTCAAGACCATTATAGTTACGGCCACCATTCACCAAGGCTTTGGTCACTAGTTCCTCTGCCATTAGGTCACCAGTTTCCTTGACTTTCTGGCATTGGGCAAACGTCAGCCCCCATAGATGGTTTTACGATTTTGCGAAAACCCATGTTTTTGGTAGACTGTCGTCCCAGCCTAATCACTGCAACCCACTTTGTAAGGAGGCACCTCCTCTCCCGAAGTTACTGGGCTATTTTGTTGAGTTCCTTAGAAAGAGTTGTCTCGTGCCCCTATGTATTCTCTACCTACCAACTTGTATTAGTTTCGAGTACACATATCTTTTTGCAAATTAGAGAACTTGCAAACGTCTCGTTCTAGAGATAAACGATAATCAATTTATATAATTTTATATTGAATAAAGATAGTATTGTTATAAAAAAAAATCAGAATTTCTTCCATCATGTTTTTAACGCTGAGGGTAGTTATAAAACATATTATTTATGAGTAATCCATTAACTTTTGTCAATAAAGAATAATTCAGCATAGGAAAGCAATTGTCAAATGGTTGTCTTAAAGAAATTTCTCAAAAACCAAATAAAAAAAATGAGAAGGAAATGAACTGAAATGACATCTTGGTCCGTACGCATCAAAAAGGCAATCTTGCACGTTTAAGAGCGACTGATGTAGGGGAGGTGGTATCCAACGCGCTAGCGGAGATCTCGGTGACGAAATGGGGTTCAGGTGGTGGGCCCGATACCAAAAGAACGACTGGGACCATTGTCCCAGTGCACAACCTGGAATCTTACCATGCAGCGTCGATTCCATGGATTTCCACATTTCTAAAGTTGGATTGGATTCGTTTTATTATATTTTATAAATAATCTGAATCATCACAAAACCAGCACCTTACGTGGGGTCCACACAAGAAATTGTTAATATGCTTATGATCTTACCTTTTTTACACTTTTTACTTCCTCTTTTTTTGGGATTTACATAGTCTCATTCCAATGGTTTTGGGAGGTGGTTATGGGAGGACACAGTAATTCAATGTGGATGGTCGACATATGACTCTTGGATAAATCTGATACCCATTTTTGAGCTGACCTCCCTTGTTAGATTGGCTTATCCATTGGGTATCAGTTTAAACGTGAATTTTGAATTCACCGAGAGTCACATATTGACTATTCAGACTAAATTATCGTTATCCTATCGACTATTCAGACTGAATTATCGTTATCCTCCCAGAACTACCACATATTGACCATTCAGACTGAATTACCGTTATCCTCCCAGAACCAACCACCGGGAGGAGGAGATGCGGATCCCCTGCTTTTGGGGGTGGGAATGGGAAGCTTCGTGGGATCCACTTGTCATTGCCTCGTGGTAACAGTGACTTGGCACCAAATTTCTTTCAGGTTGTCTACGTCGTTAGTTGCTGCTCTGTTGTGTTTCATACGACTCCCAAACTTATTTTAATCCTCTAAATAATTACTTTGGGCATGGGACCCACATGTTTCGGTGTCTTTAATGCCATATCAATGGACAGGGGACCCACATAGGAAAGACAAAATGTCATGCATGACAGAAATGTACATCTGATCAAGGATTCCATGTCCATAGAAGTTGGAATTCTGTAAAATTTTGCATGACTATCTTTTAATGTGAAAGAAAAAAAAAAGTTTTAAAATAAAGAAAAAGGATAAGACATAAAAATATGGAGGAGGTGGGATCCAAATCCTCACCTGTGGTAGTTAGAATTGTCGATTAAATCAACAGTTGGAGTTCAGTTGGTA
Organism: Protea cynaroides; assembly: GCA_028583415.1. Lineage (NCBI taxonomy): Eukaryota > Viridiplantae > Streptophyta > Magnoliopsida > Proteales > Proteaceae > Protea > Protea cynaroides. Next base: position 1,794,655 of record CM053265.1, read on the forward strand.
TATATACCAATACATCGATATATGTGCTGACTGAACTCTAACTATTGAATCAACTTGACAGTTGAAACTATCGAATGAGAGGATTTATATGATCACCTAAAAGGTTGAAAGGGCTTGGGGAACAAGGGTAGTGCCACAAGGGTCTCATGGCTCGTCTGTGTGTCGACCGCTTTAGTTCATCCAATAGATAACTAGATGACAAGAGATGATTTCCATCCGTCAATATGTGGGATGGAGAATTGATATCACCACCTCCCACAAGCTATTGAAGAATTCTGTGGCTGCTAAACCGATGTGCTAGACAACGTGCCACACCATGTGATGTGCCTTAAATCCTATCGTAGTGTAGGATTATGACTATTCTTCTATTTTTTTTGTTAGGTATGAAACTCAATGATTACTGAAATTTCACCATGATGCTTAGGGGTAATTGTTTGGAGCAATGATAACAAATATTAGATTAAATGACAATTCGAGTCTTGCGATTGACCGTTTTACGCAAAAATACCAAAGCTAATTAGGACACTCGATGCATAAACGGTATCAGAAACAAAGAACAAGATCTCGGTTTCAAGGCATGTTTAGTTAGGCCTGAAACCGAGATATAAGATGAAACCACTTAAGTTTCTAGTGAAACTCGGAAACAAAATTTTAAGGCCCAGAAAAATCTGGTTGGATTTTAAAGCATAGTTTGACTATGTTTTAATCGAAACCTGATATTTTTTTGATACTGCACTTATATCTCGTCACGATACTTGTTGAAATTGAGTTATCTCAGTTATGACCAAGAATTAGAACCATAATCAATAATTCAACAAGAAATAATTTCACTTTTGCATGTCTCACGCAAAGATACGTCTTATCATCTCCAACCTCTTCCCCCACAATACAAAAGAACGGAGAAAAAAATTTCTTAAAAAAAAAAAAAAAAAAATTCAACTTAACTCATAAGCAAGCACAACAGTCAACAGTAGAACAGCACCATGGTCCATGGATCTACCTTTATCATGTGTTGTTTTTCACATCAGGTCACATAACGTGGACTTTGGAGCTCAGATGTAACCCCATCATCTTAATTGGAATAATTTTTTTTATTAATGACAAGGGAAAAAGAGGAAAAAGTAGGAGGAAAATAAAAATAGAAAATTAAAAGAAGGTAGATCTGATGTGGATGCAATGTAATGATACATGATGCATGGTATATCCGTGCATTATTATTTTTTTCCAAGCAAAAGTGGTAGACAATTAAGGGATACCATTCCCAATCAAAAAATAAAGAAAGCATAGTTGACATACCATCCACTTTGGTCCTATGGGGTATAACCACTATAAAAAGCCAATGGCAGGTGTCAATTTCAGTTCATTATTTATTTTTTTATTTATTTAAAAAAAATTATTCAAAAAATTAAACGTTGTCGATACGAATCAATTAACCAAGGAGTGGTCGAAGGTCAATTTATCTAGCCCGAAATAGACAGGCTTCTCCTACCAAGGATATCTATTAATCCGTTGATTCTCTTTTAAATATAACTGAAAGAACATCCGGAGGGGTGACGTTGCGAACAACTGATTGAGAAGATAAATTTTATGCATTTATTCAATAACTTTTGCACATAAATATTCTTGTTGTAAAATAGATATCCTTCATGAATTATGTCCATAAATAATTGAATCCAACAAATTTAACAAAATGAAATTGATATTATGCAATTAAAAAAAAAATGTTCCATAAACGTTAGAGTATAAGCTACACCAACATCTCATTCTCTATTTTTTTTTGCCGTAACGCACTTTTTCCTTCCATGCCTTTTATGGAATGATCCATCATCGTCCATGTCCATTGGTGGATATAGACAATAATCTTACTCCATGATCTCTCCTCCTAAATTAATTCAGCAGGAAAATTAAGTATTTTTCTTTATATAATAGAATAATGGATAATATGAGTGAGGACATAGAATGCATATTTGTGAATAAATATTCAACAGGTAAGTGCTAGATAATGGTAAATGGACCATCTTGTCCTTTTATCAATTTAAAATCCATTTTAGGTATGCTTCAAAATAAAGTAGACATTGTTGACAATTTAATGAAGCATTAAAACAGTTGGGTTTAGTTTGGATTGATTTGACCAAATACCTCCATGAGGCTTAAAATTTTGCTGCTCTTAGACCTTGCAACCCATATTTTTCATTTACATCCTAACAAACATTATGATAAAAAAAATATATATAAATAAAATCTTTGACCAAGTACCTCCATTGTTAAATCTTTGACCCAATAAAATTTATGGATCTTTCATAGTAAATCTTTTTATATAATAGGATTTAGTAATCCCCTATGTCTTCTACGTCTCTAATGTGGCTACTTTATAATCTTTATTATATTTCCTAAGCATCTGGAAAGACTTTTTTTAACTGGTTAAGCTGAAACTGTGAAACTGATTATTAAAATGTTAGATTCTGATTTTAAAAATAAAATCGTTTAGCTAAACAATTTGATTATGGTTTTAAAAATGAAACCATTTAAAACTGACAATTTGGAACCATTAAAATCGATTAAACCTTCAACTGTAATCCCTTAGTGTTGAATGTTTATTCATAGAAATAAATTATAATTATAAATCATAAACCTATCTTCATAACTTCTAGTAATGGAAATTAATTAAAATTAATTTAATACTCTCCCCCTCCCTCCTCTCTCCTCTCTCTCTCTCTCTTCCTTCCCCTCCCAGAAAACCTTTTATAAACCAGATAATTAAATCAGTTTTGGTAAATATTTTGAAATAATTTAAAAAATAGTTTAGTTTTGGTTTTACCTCATTTGTTTCAAATCGAAACCAAAATCACACCATTTAACACCTTCAACAAAAAAATAATCATTAACTTTATTGTTACTTTTGTCTTATTTAATATATATATATATATATATATATATATATATATATATATGCAAATTATTATTGTCATAAACATAGCCTAAATAGAGCAATTGACAAACCATCAATCTGGGTAATTTTCGTTTTTCATTGTCACAAATGGAACCTTACTTGCAGGTGACATGCTAGGAAAAAAATCATCTGAAACATTTTGCCCATTAATTTTCCATTGAATCCGCACATTGATTTTAAACATAAATGGTATGTGCTTTATAATCATGCCCACCAAAATCTCCTTTCTCTCTCTCTCTCCCTCCTTGCTCTTATCCTATTTTTCTACTTTTGACATATTTCCAAGAGTAAATTGATTGAGTTTTGCATGATTGGATTTATAGTAAATCATTCTTCTTCATGATAAAAATGATAAATTCATGTTATTCCACAAAAATTTCTATGTAAAATCTTTTAACTATTAATATTTTTTTTTTGCATTTTATATTAAAATAAACAGTAAAATTTTGTCTCTACATGATTAAAAAAAATAAATTATTTTACACTATATTACATGGACAGAGATAGAACCTTAGACGAACCCATCTAAAAAATTAGAACAAATATTTTAAGCATATTTTAAAATTAAAAAAAAATGAATTTAAAACTTAACATTAATTGCTAATTTGTTTGGTAGCTGATACTGCACATGATGTGAAATTGAGAAAGCCCCACCACGTGGCTTTCCCATATGCGCTCTGGTCATATTACATATTTTAGCTCTTTCTTCCAGAATCTTCCAACTTAATACTAAAATTTTGAATTAGATATTCAAAAGGATTGCATTTTCTTTATTTATTTTACGTATATTCAATCAAAAGTTAATTAATTTTCTAAAAAAAAAAATCAATTAAAAGGTAGTCCTATTTCCCCTTAATTCAAGGATTCATTAGCGGAAGGATTTGTCAAGAATTGTTCACCAGTACGACAGTCCGCCGTTTTCTAGTGAGCAGATAAAAAGTCAAGAAAGATAAAAAGTCAATAGAAGATAAAAAGTCGTGTGGGGGTCAACTGACTTGGAAACTATTCTCATGTTAAATGTTCAAGTCCGTAAGAGATCAAAGAGTTATAAATTCGGATGAATGAGGGCCAAGTTCACAAATAGAGTGTGGGGTGTGCAGTTATTGAAAAGTTGAACTGGAATGAAACAAGGGTTTTCGAGAGAGAGAAAGAGAGAGCTAGATTGAGTTAGAAAGTAGAGGATCCAAATGATCTTCTTACCATTCAGTTCATCAGTATTTATAGTGGTTCCAAGTAGGTCGATGACATGGTTGTAATGTGTGAACGTGTTGATGACATGAAGAATTTACTAATGGAGTGGGCACAACACCTGGCGCATATACTATAGGTGGTGTGCACGTGTTTCTGGAGGGCGGTATGTTTTGACACGCCTTGGACACGATCTAACAGCGTGGACAGATATGTGCTTTGTGTGAGATTAAACATGGAAAAATTCTACTTAATATTGAGCTTCAGCTTAAAAATAGACTTGGGCACGTGGGTTTGCATTTAGGACAACTTTTGCTACCATAAGCATGTTCGCTTTGTGGAAGCGCACGAGCGCGTGATCTGCTCGCTTTACGCGTCGATCTGTTTGAGTAATATCATTTGCAGTAGTCAGTTGAGGCTTAGTATTGTCTTCGAATCGGAGAGTCCGTAGTCTCCATTTGGTTAAGGAACTATTCTCCGAACCTAGGTGTTGTTGGACGCCGAGTTGGCAGTCGGAAGGAGAGCGATGTCTCTTATGCGTTGTTGGATGCCGAGTTGGTAGTCAAAAGGAGAGCGATGTCTATTGAGTGTTGTTAGATATCGAGTTGGCAGGCAAAAGGAGAGCGATGTCTATTGAGTGTTGTTGGACACCGAGTTGGTAATCGAAAAGATAACGGTGTCTCTTGAGCATTGTCGGACGCCGAATTGGTAGTTAGAAAGAGAGCGGTGTCTCTTGAGTGTTGTTGGACGCCAAGTTGGCAAACGGAAGGAGAGCGGTGTTTCTTGAGGGTTGTTGGACCCCGAGTTGGTTGTCGGAAGGAGAGCAGTGTCTCTTTAGTGTTGTTGGACGTCGAGTTGGAGTTAGAATGAGAGCATGGTCTCTTGTGTGTTGTTGGATTGATGCCACGTGTCACCCTGTGGTTTTATGTGCGCTCATCAACACCCATGAACACTGATGAGATCCATTGAAGAGTATACATGTGCGTGTAAATAAAGAAATCAAACCTGAGTTTCTCTCCCGACATTTCTTGCTTACTTCATGAGAGGGAGATGCATATCATGGCAAGGGAGTCAATAAATACAAAAGAGGGAAGAGAAATGCATAGAATCGATGGTACCAATAGAGATGCAAGACAAGGGATGAAGAGATGTAGAGATGGTGGGGGTAGGAAGGGGAAGATGTAGAAAGAGTGAGGGAGAGGGGATTTGCAAGAGGGTGTGGATTTGACATAGAGGTAGCGATTCTACTAGGTTGTGGTTCATGGCTAGGGATTTAGCTCTTCTTCAGAGTAGATCTAACGACTGAGGATCATTCAATGCACATACCCATACATCAATATAAGTGTTTGATGATTCTTAGTTGTCGAATTAGCAACAGAGAATGATAGGAGTTAACCCATGTGTTAAGTTTAGACATTAATCTAATCAAGTATCTTTTTACATTAAGGCATGTATCATGTGTATATCAAGGCCTAAACCCATAGTGTTTATCCTCTTAAATTTTATATTTGTGTGGTTAAAGTGCATTCTTCAGACTTTAAACTTTGTTTTTAATATAAAATTATATGAAAAAAATTAAATATTAAAAAGTTTTTAATATTTATTATCAAGAAACGTTAAAAAATTTCAACATGTAAAATTATTTGAGTAGTTTAAATTTAAAAAATTATTTTATTAAAAACCTCGAAAATTAATGAATCTTAAAACGTAAATAACATAAATAATTACGTATAAAAGAAAGATTAATAACTTTTTTTTTTTTTTTATACCCTGAAAGAAATAATAATTTAAAAAATTAATAATAATTGATGAGATGGGAAGATAAGAGAATGGCACAAGCCAACCAAAAGTTGAAACTCTCAGAAAAAGTATGATGTGATAGCTTCTCACATTGACATGACTTGACATGACGTTTTCACTGACGACTGGTAGGTTTTAAATATGGGACCCACATGATTTTCAATTTCCAAATTCTCATCAAAATTTTTTTTTTTCAATTTTGAATTTCTGCCATTGTCAGACTTCTAATTATAAATTAATTAATAATATAATGACGTAATTAACCACGGTACTTGACTCATGGTGGGTCCGGTCGGGTCGGGTTTAAATCCAGGTATAGGGATTTAGGGTTGGACTGGGGTTTTAAAAAGCTCAATTAAATTTGAAACGATATCAAATGAAGAGGGTTGGATCACCGAACAACGTTACAAAACCATGTTCTTCGTGCTTTGCTTTAGAACGCATTCTTGGCTCGGAGTACATTCTGAGAACGCATACCAAACATAGCCTAAGAACAGGACAATTCAAAGTGGGGTGGGGGTGTCAATTCAATGGTACAGTACTGTTCTCGGTCCAAAATGTTTCGGGTTTTGATCTTTATAGGTGCAACACATGTTGGATCTAAGAAGCCCACACGGTGATCGATAACTATTGGTCCAGTCTGGTGTTAGTTTCTTATTTGGTTGACCTTATCGGGCTGGTTTAGTTTATGCCTAATTGCTTAATAGTAAACCATTATGGTCCGATTAACATTTTTAAGCCGAAGGATAAATTACTTAATTAGTTAATTCGGCGAAGATCCATGAATCAACCTACCAAGAGGGGGAGTAAAAAAGATAAAAAGAAGTTAGGGTTTTAATATTTAGGTTTTAAAACAGTTTCGGCTAATGGGCTGGCCGGACTACTACCAGGCAAGGATTTAACGATCTGTCTTATCGGGCTGGCCCGAGCTAAACCGAGACCGATATCTCTCTCATGTCTTAGCTGGGATTTGAACCAATAAGGATTGGTTTGGTTGGACTCGGGAGGTCCTGATTTCACATTCGGTTTGGGCCTGGTCCACTCCTCCAGTCAACCAAGGGCCCATCTATAGATAAAAGGTTTCTAAGATTATTTCAGACTAATGAATAGATATGGTATCTATATGCATACATGACATGTCAAAAATTCAATGATCATGATGTTGTGGCAACCATCTGTTCAAATTTTTTCTTTTTTTTTTAAAGATTCAGTTTTTATAATAAATATATCTCTTTTTTATTATAACACATGGCAAAGCCTGATTTGGCTAAATCTTGCCAGCTGGCTAAAGTGCCATTTAAATGTTGGTAAAGGAAACCACTTGCTTAAGGATACCAAAATCATGTGTATTTATAGGCCATCTAGATCAACCTGCATGCTTGTTTAAATTGTTCATATCTTTGTGAGAATACATATTGTTTGCCTCCGGAATTCGTGTAAAGTTCCTTTCAAGCAGAATTGACTTGAAGACAAGAAGAACAAGGCAAAGGAGGCTGGGCTTATAGCCCTAGGGTCACTCTAATGCTTAAATTAGGAATCTAGACAATAAATAATAAAGAATTCGGTGGTCCGACCTGGTAAATGAAAAAAGTGGTGGTAGAAAGGGATTATGGGGTAGTGGTGTTAGAGCGGGTGAGTGAAACAGTAAAAAATATAATAAAGAAGTGATTTGACCTTGATGTTTTGAACTATTTATAGGGTTTTGGGTGCTTACGTCAATGTCAGCAGTGGATCCCACTTCAGCCTTTGGAGTACAATGCGAAATTTTGATTGATGGTTTTACCCTTGACTTAAGCTGATAATGGCGGCTATGCCATGATAGTGGTATTTTGATAAAAAGACGATTGTGCCCCCAATAGCTTGGGAGCTCTGAAGACATCTATGCATTGCACTTCGATTGGTCGGTGATATTTTATACCTAACACATATAGTCAAAAAAATTTCTGGTTGACAAGTATCTAATATCGTGTTTATAAATATCCACCGATAAACGTGCACAAAACTCTACCCCTCTTAATTCTATCTGTCCATAGATTTCTCTGGTCTCTGGACCAAAGAATCTCTCCCTATATGTACATATATGTAAAAATAATAAATTTCACAATAAAAAAAAAATATGAATCTCTCCCTAAATGTACATATATGTAAAAATAATAAATTTCACAATAAAAAAAAAATATGAATCTCTCCCTAAATGTACATATATGTAAAAATAATAAATTTCACAATAAATATATATATATATATATATATATATATATATATATATATATATATATATATATATACTTTTTAACATTTTTCTTTTTTAGTGGCTCGATTATTTTTTTAATTATTTTTTCTTTCTTCCATGTGCTCGACAAAAGAGGACAAAAGAGGCAAACCACCATGTGGTATGTTCTTTTTTAATTGACATGTGGTATGTGAATGTGGCCACAAATCAGTTTCATATTTAGATTTTTTTTCCTTTTAAAGTGTTTTCACTTGGTTGCAAGTTTTTGGCCAATGCAATTCTGCCAAATGGCAAATTAAGGTATTGAAAAAATAAGAACTACCAAGGACTATTTTGGGGTGCATATACTGGAGGGTGTCTTTTACATAAGACATTGAATCTTTAATCTCTTAGCAAAAGTGAACCCAAACTTTGATTCAAAGTCTTCCGTAATCCTCAGGAAAACCTTTTCGTTCTCTTTACATATGTGAGCAGAGGGAGAAATAAAACAACGAGAGCTGTGGGGATATAATACTATCCCAAATTATGGTTCATCCCATAGTGAACCAGATTGATTTATCTCTAAGCCACTATGAATCTGATTAAACCAGTCAAATAAGTAATGTGAATTTCCCCTAATCAACTTTAAATGGAAACTTTTATTGTTGTAACACAACATGATTATATAAATTACCCAAATTTCTTAACATATACAGTAATGATACTTATAAGATGTAAAATATATTTTCCTTTTCAAATGGGGAAGATTTGGATATAAAGTGAAGTGTAAATTAATACGTAAATATGAAATAATTTGAAATTAGTTACATAATAATGTGACAGCATGTATTGTAATCATTACAAAAATTTTCACTTCCCTTCCCTTTAATTCCCCTTGCAACCAAACAAAGCTTATATGGGTGTAATCAGGAAGTTCCGAAAGGTTTTTTGAATAGATCCAGATGATGGGATTGAATCCTAAGGCAAGCACCTTGGTTAGCATCATTGCCATTTGTACCAAATTGGAAGCTCTCATATTGGTAAAGCCTTCCATGGATCTGCAATCAAATTTGGAGTTGAGACTTAGGAGACAGGATTAAAGATGCTTGGCAAGCTTAAGCCATTCACTCATTTGTCAAAGAAACATGAATGGAATTTCAGGTGGGCTAATCCAAAAGTTGTAAATCGGAATCCAACTAGAATGAGAGATTTATGAAATTAGAGGGTCTAATCTCGGACCTAGACGAGGATTTAGAACGATGAATGAAGCGTCAATGGAGTGGGAGAAACCGGTATGCGGGTAAGGGGCACAGCAGTTGGTGAGGGAGGGATGCTGCCGGCAGTGACAGAGAACCAGAGGGAAGAGGGTATGCCAGAGCTGGAGAAGATAGAGGAGGGATTGGATAAAAGAATATTTAAATGTGCTTTTATAGAAAACTACCATCAAAACAATCAATGAAAACATTTGCGGGTAAAAATTCATAGTAAAGTGAAATGCTTGCATAGTGACGATTATAAGGATCCTTTACCTAAATATATATCATCAAACTGTCAGATAACCAAAAACTTGGGAGCATTCAGTAACAGCCACCAAAACAAAATTTACAGAAGATATTTTATTTGGTACCTTGTGGCTACAGAACTTTTTCAATGGGGTCACGGATAGCAAAAACAGTCACGGGAAAACCGTTGCAGAATTTGATTCTTCCCTCTTTTTACATACCCAATGATTGTGTATCTGTACAATGAAAAGGTTACACCCCAAGCAGATTTTGGAAAAAAGAGAACACTTCCTTTGTAAGTAGTTATCATACACCCTGCTTTTTTGACCTTCTAAGTCGGCTGAAAGAAAAGAGGACAAGAAACAGTCCACCGTCCAGCAACCTCATGGTCTTTACTTTCTGAAGAATCGAAACCTATTTGCGCATCCCATTATTATTCTCCCGAGTCTCCACACTGAAGACATGTTTGTGAACCCATTGTGGAAGCCCAAGGAACAACTCGCAGCAGAATCTTATCCATAGGAAGTCCAAAATAATACCATCCACTCAGGCTGATTGGCCCAATCGACAAGGTTTCATCTGACATACTTCAGTGAAGCGACCAGCGCAAAGGGTTTCATCTGCAGAGATCCCAATGCACAAAAAATGAATGTTGGTTTCCCTTTTCCTTCAGTATTAATTCTGAGCTGAACAGCAGTTATGTTGCACCAGAGCTTGCAGTTACACCACCACCATCTCTCAGTCCTTGAAGGCACGACTGAAGTGTTTTTTGCACGCTATCTGCAACTCCTCTCAACCTTCCCTGAGAAGCATCTCCTGGCAAACTTCCACTCGTCTCCACTATTCGAGCCACCCTCTTTTTGCACAAATCCCAGTCTTCCATTTGCAACCAACAAGCATGGCCTCCATGGCTCCCCTCCATTCCCTGAAAAGATACATGGGGATGCTCTCCAAATGAGTATCTCAACCTCACAGAAACACAATAGGGCAACCAAGCAGCTCCACCAGCAGCATTTATGTTGGGTATGTGAGCAGAATCAAGAACCACTGTGAGCCCAAAATTGACAGAGTTACGAGGTCTGTCATAATGGATGTTGCTTTTTGCTACTGAAGAATTCTCATGGTTCTCGTCCATGGCTGATCCAGAATGATTCTCAAGACACAATTCAATGCGGGGTTTCTGTGCAGGGGCAATATCTCCACCCTGTGCCTGTGCTAATCCTTTTTTCCAAGCAATCAGTTTCAAGAATTCCCGGAGAACTGAAATGGGTAAAGTGAGGAGGGTAATGAAGGACGCAACTCGAGATGCATCATAGGGTTCTGAAGCAACACGGCGACTGAAATAATCACATATCTCAGATATTTCAGCAGGGGATAGTTCCTCTTGAGCATTGGCTTGGCTTTGCTGCTGCTGTTGCTGTTGATGAAAACGTTTCGCACTCAAGATTTGCAGAAGAAGTTGTACTCTGTGGACACTTACTGCAAATACATACCCCCTGCAGATATATTATGTCAGATCCTGGAATAGGAGAAGGGAATGGAAAACCTGTGAAGAACAAATGCTTCACAAAGTGGGACTTTTCGTGTCTGTGTCCAGTTGCATTTGCATGGCTGAAACTGGCAGCATTTGATGTGTATATTGTGTTTCAAGCATCAAGCAGACATTCATTGATGTGACTACGTGAGCACATCCAAACAACATAAGGATGTGACCACAGCACAAAATTACATGATTGATTAGGGAATAAAACATACTGGTCACGTAATAACCCATATTTCTTCTCCAATCTCAAAATATCAATAAACCAAAAGAAATTCATCCAAACATATATTGAAAAGGATATTGGAATATAGGGATAAAGATCTCTTTTTCTCTCATTTTCTTTTTTTTGGTTGGAATCCTAGTTGTCAAGACGTTGCCTAACTTCCGAGCAAGTCAGATAGGGCTAGGTGGATGACGCCTAATTGTATCACGTCTTGTTTTATTTGTTTATTTCTTTTATTAATTATGCCATTTGTAGAATTTTTATTGGATGTTAAAGTACGTATATACACCATAATGCATGGAATCATGCATATGTATTAAAAACAATAAAAACTGATGCGCTAACCGCCTCCTTTTTGTATAAATCCTCTTATCAAGATTTACCCCAACGCATTGGGTACCCCTAGGGCGCCCAAACACCTCTTCAATGCCTTGGGTCCCCTTGGTGCCTTGACAACTATGATTGAAATCTTAGGGTGAGCCTCTGAAACTGTGTTGGCTTGGTTGTTACTATTCTTAGGCCAAATCCTTTTCCAAAAGACATGCAGAAACTTTATGTTACATATGTATGGGGCCTTTTATCCAAGGGGAGGCCCAAGGGGACATTAATGGGCCTAAACTAACGGTAGGCAATAGGACTAAGAGATTTGTTATGATGTGCAATTTTTTAAATTTTTTTTTTTTTTGGGGGGGGGGGGGGGTATTAATCTTCTGCCCCTTCATTCCTTTATTTTTCTGTTTTACCCCTTTAGGGTTATGTCTCTTTATATATTGAATGGAATGGGAAGTCCAACATATTGTTGAGACTCCCACAGTTACTACAGTCTTCTTCTTCTTTTTCTCTCCTTTATCTTCTTCTTCTCTATGATTGACATGGTATCAAAGTTACCCCAAGGGGATAGCTCAGTTGGCAAAAGACCAACACCTCAAAATGAAGAGGTCACGAGTTCAATTCTCCTTGGGGATCTACCTACCCAAAAAAAAAAGACATGGTACTAGAGCCTAGTCTTTAGCTACTGTTACACAACATTAGATCTTGTTCCATACTACTTAAGACATCCTTTGATATTGGATGATTATCTTTTCAATTTAGAAGTTACATCTTTAAGTAAGAGGGGGTGAGTTCACCCCCTATTTTCGGCTTCCCAACATGCATTGAAGAGCGATCAAAGTTATCGATTTTCTGGTGGTAATATTGATTGTTTATCGATTTTAAGGAGAATATTTTCTGGATTTTCTGATGGTAACCATTATCGATATTCTGAAACCAATTTTTAGAGAAGAATTCTCTGGCGGTACCTTTTATATGCTTCAATTTTGATTTTTCTGGTTCGATTGTTGCAATCGATTTTTGGAGTTCTTTTTGCCTCTCAGTTGGCTGCACCAAGTGTTACAATTGATTTTTGAAGTTCCTTTTTGCTTCTCGGTTGGATAAACCGAGTGTTACAACTGATTTTTTTTATTTAAATTCCCTTATGCCTCTCGGTTGGCTGAACCAAGTGTTAAAATCAATTTTTGGGAGTTCCTTTTTTGCTTCTCGGTTGGATGAACCGAGTGTCACAAAATCGATTTTTCTTATTTGTCGTCTCAATGGCTGAAACCAAGACTACTGTGACTGAAGAGTCTTCCTCCTCCTATTGGATTATAGAGAAGAAATTGGACGGAATTAACAATTTCCAGCAATGGTGGAAAATTGTTAAGCTTATTTTGACAAGGGGGATCAATAGAGTCACTTAACACAAACTAAGTCTAGCATAGACACTACATGGGACACTGTTGATGCCAGGATTAGCCAATTGTTAAACTCTATGGATAATTCTATTGTGGATCTTGTTACCCACATTGATATTGTGAAGAAATTATGGGATTATTTGAATGTTTTATAATCAGGTCACCATAATCTATCTCGAATTTATGAGGTGTCATAGGAATTTTATTGAGTGGATCGGAAGGATCGCCCCCTCACCTAGTACTTCGCTTAAACAGATGAACGAGGAGCTAAGTTCTCAACTTCCAATCAGTGCTGATGTGCAGAAGATGCAGGAACAATGAGAGCAGTTAGCTGTTATGGGTTTTTTGGGTGGACTTGGAACCGAGTCTGACTCTATTCAATCTCAGATTCTTGGCAGCGCCACAATAACCTCTCTGACGGATACATTTTCTCGTATGTTACGAGTTTCTCGCAATAATACCCATGATAACACTCCTGAAGATAGTTCGGCTTTTGCTTCTTGCCAATTGGTAGTAATACTGGTCGTGATAGTCCCTTTGGTCGTGTTACTAGTGGAGGCAGACTAGCAGTGGCCACGGCCAGCCTTCTTGGGGCACCAGCTTCTTCAGATGGTTCGGGCCTAGCTCGAACTTGTCATCATTGTGGGAAACCCAGAAATGGTTTTGTTGGAAACTTCAAGGCACACCACCTCAGTAGCAACTTATCAATTCCATCGTTAGTTCAAGTCTGCCACCCCACCTGCACCATCTAAGGGAAAGATGGTCAAGTTGACTGATGATGAGTATACACGTTACACTCAGTTTCAGACTTCACAGGCTTCCTCATCTTCCACTGCTACTTTGTCTAGACAGATAATGCCACTTCATGACTTTCATGCTCTCGTCTCTGGATCATTAATTCGGGTGCTTTTGAGTTTTGATCACATGTTCGGCATCTCAGGTATATTTTCCTCTTTTTGCACCTCCACCTCCAGTGTCACTTTGGTTGATGGCTCTTCGGACAAGGTCAATGCCACTGGGACTGTTCATCCCACTCTATCTCTATCACTATCTTCGGTTCTTCATTTACCTAACGGTCCATTTAACCTATTATCTGTACATAAGCTTACCGCTGCTTACAATTGTTCCATAACATTTCTCATTGATTCATGTGTTTTTCAGGATGTCATGATGAAAAAGACGATTGGCAGGGGCATTAAGAAATGGGGCCTATATCTACTTGAGGATTCTTTGTCAGTTGCCTATTCAAGCGTTGTCTGCCCATCAAATTCATTTTCGGTTGGGTCATCTATTTTTACAGAGTTTGAAGAAGCTTGATTCTCATTTTAGTTCTCTTTCTAGTTTAGATTGTGAGTCATGTCAGTTAGGGAAGCTCCATCATATGAATGTCGTGTTGTATTGTCCAACAAATTGTTTATCAATGACTGAAGAATATGAGCCTTCTACTTATGATCGTCACGAATTAAATTATAATCAGATTTCAGGTCTTTTTCTTTCCTAGCATTATTGTCAACCATTTGATCCTAATCATCTTGCGTGGAAGAAGCAAGATGGATGGTTCTAGGGACCTTAAAAGAAAGCAAATGTGAAAGCATTCGAATTGACAACATGTGAGTTAACTGACTCCCCTTTTGACATTGAACATTCCCAATTGGTAATCTATTCCAAAACCAAGTGAGATTGAGGTACTGAATAAATGCAATGATGAAAAAGTATGAAGAATACAAAATGAACTGAAAAGGAGTGAGGAATGATCAAACTATGTTATGTATGGGGGCATGTCACAGGTGAATGGATATGGGTCAAGTTAACTGACCTTGATTTTTCCTTAGGAGTCTTCTATGCAATTGTGGTGTGATAATCAAGCTGCCACCCATATTGCTTCCAATCATATGTTTCATTAGAGAATGAAACAAATTGAGGGCGACTGCCACTTTGTTCTTGAAAAGTTTCTACAAAGGATTATTTCTCCAAGCCACATTCATATGGGAGAACCAGCTAATGTGTTCACTAAATCTCTGGGGAGTGGGAGGATTGCTTATATTTGTAACAAATTGCTGGTGATTGATATATATGCTCCAGCTTGAGGGGCAGTGTTATGATATGTGCGATGGGGGGAGGCCCATCTTAGGATTAGCGCCTCCCCCCTTCTTTCCTTTATTTTTCTGTTTTGCCCCTTCTACCCCGTTAAAGTTGTCTCTTTATATATTGAATGGAACGGGCAGTCCAACATAGGGTTGAGACGCCCAAAGTTAGCGTCGTCGTCTTCTTTTTCTCTCCTTTCATCTTCTTCCTCTCTATAATTTACAAGATTAATCAAGCTAGTTTAGTTGAAATTTGCAGGGGGTTTTAGCTCCTTTTTATGTTAAAAGTTAACTAAGGTTCTCTAGTATAATTTATATATCATTTATGACTTATTTATGACAAATCATTTACGAGAATACATTTTGGGTTATAAATAATAATCATTTGGCACTATTATACATAATAGATTATATAATGAAAGATAGATTTGGTATGACAAGAAAATAATAAATTCTATAACTTTTGGCCTACTCTTCTTCCGTGCATTGAAAATTTAGGGAAATCAGAAACGGTTCAAGCACCGATTGCAAGGACACAAACCCATCCAATAATTGATAGTATTTTTAACTATAAATAAACGGTTCAAGCACCGATTGCAGACAAATGCATCAGAACTACCAAACATTTCCAAATAATAACGATTAAGGGTGCCTCATCATCCACATTTTAGAACAGTAATAGTAGATCACTTGATAAATCCACATCAGAGCTACGGTCTATTTCGCAGAGGATCAGGAGAGAAATAGAAGTGTTTGAGAGAAGGACAAGGAGAGGAAGAAGAATAGATAGTTGGAGATTTTCCTGCAGAAGCGGCAGCCATTGCAGACCTCCTTCGGCTGCGAATGTGAGAGCCTCAAGAGCACCCTGAGCTGCAAAATCTAAGAATGGTTTTTGTTTCCTTTCAGTCTTTCATGCCTAGGGTTTTCATGTTGGAGGAAAGAGTGGGTAAATTACTTTATTGCCCTTATTTTTTAGGGGTTAAACACATGTTCATTAGAGTTGTGTGCATAAATAGGCAGTAATCCATTATGACCATAATGCATAATGAGTTCCACACCTATTTGTAGATTCTTATTTATTTTAATTTATTATAAATACAATGTAGGGTCACAAATGACACCAAACACCCACATGATAGAATGTATTATATAATTCATTCTATAAACTATACCAAAGAGAGCCTAATTTAAGTCCTACAATCATTAGGAATTTGAGTCCAGAATACATTCTAAGTCTGTTCTGTTTTTTAGAGTCCCAGTTTGAGAGTAGTCTGTTTTGGCTTTTTTAAGTAGCAGTTTGAGTTCCTGGCAAAGAAAGCTGTCCGGCTGCATGGATGGTGCAGTTTCCACGGAGCCGCTTTTAAAACCGTCAGATTATTTACTTTAGATTTCGACCATTGGATCCAAATAAATGCATTAACCACTTTTTTCCCCTTCCTAAATTGCCCATTTCTTCTTGCTTCCATCACCACCGCACCAACCCTTCTTTTCATCTCTCTCCCACTCCTTCGCACTGCCGCTTCCCCACTCTCTCCCTCGCGACGATGCCACCGGCCTCTGCATCATCCTCAACAAAACTAGTCCTTCAGATCCCAAATCAGACCTTTCTTTCTGCTTCAATCTGTTCAATTGTTTTGTTGGCGGCTGCATTTTCCTCAGTTCCCTTTCCACCTAACACTCGAGCATGAGTGGCAAAGAGCAATTTCTATTTCTTCTCTCATCAGACCCCCTTTCCTCCCAACACACCCGAGCATGAGTAGCGAAGAGCAATTTCAGTTTCTTCTCTCATCAAACTCATGACTCCATTGTTTGATCCATTCTTGCGTTGCTCTTTGCCATTCTAATTCAATACCCTGTTATGTCCATAACTGTACATATCTGTGGGAAGATACAACTCTTTAGTAGTTTAAAATTGGATTACAAAGAAAATACCTATACATATTGACTTAATTATTCTGTGTCAATATGCATTTTTCAGAGATTAATGGGGTAACCCTAAATGGTATCGTATGGACTGTTTGAGATTACAGGTGTAGCGACTGAACTTCTCCGGTCCCCTTGTCCGTTAATTTGTTTACAACTATCCCTTCCATTAACCCTCTTTCCATCTCTATTTAGTAGTTTCAGAGGTAAAGGTTTTTATCGGAATTTAGACAATCAATGTTGAGCATATACGGTTGAAGAAGGTATTGATTTTTATGAGTTTCATCTACTTTAAGCATAGGTGGAACAAAAACTGCATTGGATACTCCAGTACTGAACCTTTGCTTAAACGTGAATTGTATATGAAGATACCCTTGTAATCTGCAACTGTACCCCTTATTCTCAATACTTGCCTCAAGTTGCTCTGCATGAGAACCATTTAGACCATCTCCCAATAATCCCTTGAATTTATTCGAGTGGATGCTTGAAACACGGAGGTGAAAGGGAGTGACATCAAGGGGACTGTGTGAGGAGCCGAACCAATCAAATGGACATGAAGAAGATAAATCAAAAGAAGACGTGTGGGGAATTAGAGAATTAAACATACTGATTGAGAGTGAGATGGCGGGAAATTGCGAGGAATCATATAAATCCCATCAAATAAAGAGAGAGAAAGAGGAAGAGAAGTCGTAGGTGAAAAGGATACCATAAAGTTACAGGGAAACTTGGGGAAAACCAAAAGGAGAAAGACAGGAACGAGAGAGAGAGAGAGAGAGAGAGGGGGGGGGCATTCTTGAGTGCAGCAGAACCCTTGAACTCCAAAGAAATTCAATTGATTTTCGTCCAGTAATTGAATCATCCCCTCAGATCGATCTTGTTCTTCTTATGTAGTTCTATTTCTTAAACTGAATTTATTTCCAGAGTTTTGGCGAGGAGAATTCTTCGGATCGAAGAGAATAGGTCTGATGGGAGTTGGAGAGAGAAGACGAGAAAAATGCGGTGGTGACGGAAGAAAGAAGAAATGGGCAATTTAGGAAGGGGAAAAAAATGATTAATACATTTATTTAGATCCAATGGTCGAAATCTAAAGTAGATAATCCAACGGTTTTTAAAAGCGGCTGCGTGGAAACTGCACCATCCATGCAGCCAAACAGCTTTCTTTCTCCCTATATATATATATATATATATATATATATATATATATATACATAAAAGAGAGAGAGAGAGAGAGAGAGAGATTCTCCAGGCATCACCCAAAAAATTAAGAGTAATATTATTTAAGTTTTCTTCAAGATTTGGCTGTGTGAATTCATGGTGTAATTGGATGGATTTCCAACAGTGCTAAAGTCGATTCCTTAGTGGTAGAGTGGATTCTCTTTATGGATTAGATGGATCCTGCTCTACTCTTTGTCTTCTATCTTCTAGTTCCTAATAGCTAAACTTTCAAGTTAGTTTTCTATTCTTTTCTGCAACCAGCAACACCCCTGTTTTCCCTCAAGTTTCAGTTTGCTTTCTTCTATCACATATTTGTATCTCTCTCAATATTGATCGAAATTGCTTAAATTTGAAAAAAAGCTTCTGGCTATCTGATATCTGGATTTCTCGTTTGTATTGCCGAGATTAATATGCTGTGGAATACTAGTTCTAATACTGCTACTCTGTCTACCTAGTAGTACTAGGAGTTGTCTGTGTGATCTTCTGCTGTTCTGCTTTCAGTGATATTTGGCAGATCCATTCTGCTTTAGAGAAGACCACTTGACCAGAAAATCAAGCCATTCTGATTAACTGTACTAGCATTAAGGTCCCTGAGAGATTACAATAGATTGGTTATCTAGAGGTAAAATTTAAAATCATTAGACAAAATTCACATAGATATACTGAAATAAGGAAAAAAAAACTGGAACACACATTCTACACCAAGTTTACTAGTTGATTCATTCCCTTCAAAGAGTCTAAAAGAGGGGGAAAAAAAAAAGAGGGCGTCCCAGTGCACGAGGCTCCCACTACTGCAGACTAGGGATGTAGAGAGGCTGTTTCCAAGATTTAAACCCGTAACCACCAGGTTGCAATATGACAACATTACTGTCACAACAAGGCTCACCCTCTAAAGAGTGTAAAAGAGAACAGGAAGATAAAAAACGATGCAGATCAAAGTAATGATAAAGAGTCAAGTACTAAAATCCTAAAATAAGATACAGGGAAAGCTAGAATAGCCGACCCAGGTAGAATGATTTTTTTTTTTTTTTTTTGATACTGTTTGGATCCTCTGTAGTTTTTTTACCCAAGGCTTTTTAGTAGTTACACTGGAAGGGCATGTCAGCATGGCTAGATTTGGTGCCAATAATATCCACTGCAGATTTCTTTTTTCCCACTTCCATTACCTTCCCTGAGCAGCAATAACATGATGGCAGCAGGGGAAATCAACTAGAGGGGCTGTAATCTAAAAGTTGTTTAAAATAACGCAGACTACAAGTACAACAGGAGGAAAATGATTTTTCACCATCATGTCTAGTAGATATCAACAAGAGGATGCAGCACGCATCATACTCAACTAAACATATCAAAAGAAAAGATATAGGTCTTACCCCACAAAGAAGCGCAAGGCTGGCTGTTCCTGGTCCAAATTTAAAAGCTTCCCTTCATTTTCTTTTAGAATTGACCCTAGGATCTCCTCTAAAAGAGCAGGTAACTGTGCAAAGAGCCATAGCACTCCAAGGTACTTGAGAATGCCTCTTAAAACCTTTTTAAGAGCAACAAGGGGAACCCATCCACCACCATACCCTCCATCATCCCCAAGCCCGATGAAAGCTGTGTTGAATTCTCCTCTCATATGAATAGGGAGACTTGTGGCAGGTGATCTACGTAAAGGTAAACCTGAGCTGACAGACAATAAATTTTGAGATGTCATAAGAGCATTGCCTACACGATTGATATTAGATGCCTGGTTCCCAGCCATTGGAGTTGATCTAGATATCGCACCAGAACCTGTAATATTAACCCGGCTGCCATTGGTTGCTGAAAGCTGAGAACCTGAACTTTGATTTGGATTGCTAGAGTTCACAATTCCAACTGTCTGTTGGCTAGAAGAGAAATTAGGTTCTAAGCCATTCAATTCCTGAGCTACATGCTCCATAATGAAAGGCCGAAACTGTGGACATGGCAAAGAACCACCAACATCAGGCCCACCCTTTGGTGGTGTTGCCGGCTGTAGCCAAACCTGATCTCCAGCAAAACAGCGCATGTCAACTGCAAAGTGTTTACGGTATATTATACGTATCCAGTAGGGACCACGCAATACAACAGAGACATCGATGGGCAACAGTGAGCTAGGAACAATTCCAGGGCCACCTCTCCCAGCAACAGCCAACATCGCAGTTGCATGAAGGTTGTGACTCCCAAGTTGACCTACAACGGTACTTGTAACGGGATTCACAATAGGACCAGATGCAGCCTGAGTAACAATTGGAGATGAACTGCTAGGCATCACTCCCTGAGTTGGTATGAAACCATTCAGCCTTGGGATAGCAGAGAGTCCAGCAGTTACACCAGGGGCACCAGAAGCAGGACCAGCCCTTGCAGGTCTAGTTGCAGCTGCTAGAGAAAATAATGGTCCTGCAGTCAGGCGAATGCAGTCCAAAAGGGATGCCACCTCAGCTCCGTTAATGAAATCTTCCAGAAACTGTAGGAAACAGGGGAAAATGCTTAATAATAGTGCTGGACCTGCTGAAAATTTAATGAAAAAATTGTTGATTGAATTACACAATGTCACTATATCAGAAAAAAGAAAATCAATGGTGAAAATTGCCACCAACAATCTTGACTGCAAAAACAATGGCTTAAAAACAATCACTGTGTCCGAATGGCACTCTGAGAGTCTGAGGTTATTTGCCTTCAATCCTACCAAGTGTTTTGGGTTATAGGCCATACATTGCAACATTTCGATGTCAAATAATTTCAAATAATAGATTTTGGACAGAGACAAGAAGCCAACACATATCAGTTACCTATATATTTTAGGCACCAGTGAACAGAGACTATCATTCTTAAATATACCGTATTTAACAGGAGGCTGTCAACATCTTTATCATGGATGGATATACTATCATTCTTAAATATAAAGTATTTAACAGGAGGCTGTCAACTTCTTTATCATGGGGCCCAAATAGATAGATATATAGATGGGTTGGTAAACGTGCTGATATCCAGAAGGCTCAATTGACATCTTCATCCCCTTTCTGGGTTAGAAGTCTGGGGTCAGTAGCAATACCTTGGAGCCAGACAATACAAAAAGAGTTACAATGATGAGTATGACATGAATGGGTTAATATTTGAAGCACTTATGAGGCAACCAGCCTTTTGAAGGCGGGCCTTGGAGCAACGGTAAGGTTGTTTATTGTGAACTTGGTGTTCATGGATTCGAATCTGGAAACAGCCTTTCTGCGAAGTGGGGGTAAGGCGGTATGCATTAACCCCTCCCCAGCCCCTGCAGAGGCGGGAACCTCGTGCACTGGGTACGCCTTTTAGGAGGTGAAGAGTATTTTACTTTTTCTTTTTTGGAGGGGGAGGGAGGAATATCTGCAAAAAGTACTTAAGTTTAATATCTCTCTCACGCACGCATGCACGTGTGTGTGTGTGTGTGTGTGTGTGTGTTTGGGGGGAGAGAGGGGGGCGGCGGGGGGGGGGGGGGGGGGACAGACCTTTGTATGTGGCCAAAGCTGTTCTGGAGAAACATGCATTGTACATCCATCTTTTCCTGATTCCCACTCAACAACAAAGCGAGCCACCACCCCAGAAACAAAACTAAACCATAAACTCATAAGACCAACAGCTTCTATTCTGAATTGCCTCCTCATCTGTTCTGATATCTTATCGGCAACCTCAGCAGCACCTTTGGCTCCAACAGATGTTCTGTTATCAGAGTTTGAACTGATTTCTTCTTGTCTATCATCTGCTGTTACTGCAAGCAGTCTCCGCATTCCAAGAGCAAACAAACGAGCATTAGAAAGTCTTTGTAAATCAGCAACTAATCTTTTAATGCTATCATCCTCAACAGACCTATAACTTAGGATAACACCCTCTGAATCATAGCGGATATGGGAATCTATATCAGATGTATTAGCAATACGGACACCAGAACCCCATGCCGTATTCATACTTCCCTTCTGAAGTTCCCACAAGTCCCTAAAGTGTTGATCATTTATCTTGACATCCCAATACAAGCTTCCAGGTCTCCCAAGTCGCAAGCAAATATGTTGCCATGAATCATTTCTCGCAAAAGGGAGTCTGAACCACAAGTTCGAGGATGGAGTTCGCAGACCCACTTCTTCAACATATGGAATTTCAAGAGCATCCATCTGACTAGTAAGTCGAGCATGCTTGATACAGAGAGAGCAGTGCCTGACCACATGAAGTAGAGCTGTAACATATATGTTTGAAGGTGCACTCCCTTTATTTGCTTCAGCTAATAGATTCCCATATGTATATCCCTCAGGTTTACAGATCATTTCTGATGATCTCTGTGCTTGTGATGCCGGAGGAAGCCTAGCATCTGATTCTGAGATTTTCCTCTTACAAAATCGTGAAGTGTCTTCTACCCCTTGAAGTGATGGAATGAACTTTAATATATCTGAAACTGAACGCTTTCTTGGGTTTTTCTCATTTTTAAGTGTGACATCAAGACTTGTGCCACGAGAAGTCCCAGATTCTGATGTGTGGCCTGGAAAGAGAACACCAGCCAATCAAAATTAGTAACAAAATTAATCCCAAATGAAAAGTACAGAGAAGTATAAAACCCACGTAAAACAATGTAAATTTTCTAATCCGGCATCTTACATATGGGGGTGGTATTCCACAAGCTCGATCTAGAAGCTCTAGAAGATGCAACAAGGTTAGGCAAGCTTCTAACCCCATTTGGCTTCATGTTCACAGATGCTAGAGAGCCTGTTGGTCCTAGCGGAGATAACATCCGTGATGGGCGGCTGCCTGAAATTGCCTCCTTCGAAGATTCATTCAGAAGCCTCACCTGACCTTCATCCATAGCAGAACCAGGACTGGCTTCCACTGAATGTGGAGATCTAAGAGAAGTCAAATCTTGATCAGATTTTGAAGATGACAGTTTTTGAATAGATGGGTTTCTTATTGGACTACTGGATTGGACTATGCCCTTCACATTGTTTGATGGATATATAGGGCTACTAAAATGGGGACCAACAGAAGAAGATTTTGAAACATTATTAAGCTGAGGAAGTTGCAAACCTCCTTCCCACTTAGGAGAGGAGATTCCAGGTTTTATGCCTTGATTAACCATTGGAATAGAGATAAAATTAGAAGCTGGAGATGAATTAAATGAAGCAGAATGATGAGGATGAACAGGATAAGGAGATATTGTTGTCCCTTTCTCAAGCTCAAACACTTCATCAACCACTAATGAAAAACTTGACTGAGGACATCTAGCAAACTGTGTAGAAGCCTCCAGACCAAACTCAGAAAGAAGGGCATGCTCAGAAGTCTGATTGGAACCTACAGCATTAGGCAATGAAGAAAGTAGTTGATCCCAATCAAGAAGACTTAAGTTCATTTCATCCTCTAGTATTTGCAGCTGACTGATGTCGATCTTGTTGAAGCGTATAACATGATTTGAGTCACCGGTATGAGATCTTCCAGATTGATCAGGCTGGGTCTCAAGCAGTATAAAAAGTGGTTTGAAATCCTTATCAAGTTGCATCAGTAAAAAATAAGAGCTACCACACTGGGGGAACCCCATGAGCAATGAACCTGACCCATTCAAGATGGTCTTAGGTATTTTAACTGCAGCTAAACCTTGTTCATACACCTGCAATAATCAAATGTTCTGCTCGTTATATTTGCACGCTATGCAAGAGGTAAAGCATATAAAGCATGGGAATCCCTTTATAGATAGTGCTGAGAGTGGGTTCAGACACCACAAATTGAGGGTCCTACCTAGGGATCTCAGGCCAACAATCAATGTGACCATTTATGTCAATGATCTAACAAGTACTTCATGGTCATATCTTTTCTCACCAACCATAACATGTGACAAATTGGAAAGGTGGAACGACTAAAACAAGTTAAATTTGGCCTGGAAATTGGAGGATATACTGCCTTGGACCCATCTAAAATGGAACGTGAACACAATGGCATTAAATAAATTAATAAATAACCAGCATGCACATCTACAAACTTCACACAAGATAAAATGAATGCCAAAGTGAAAGCAATTACAAAAGAAAATTCAGTAGTTCATGTCATATCTCTTGGGAGAGTAGAAAAGTAGGTAAGGAGGCCAATTTCTTAAAATTAGAACTGGCAGATGAAAAAATGAGGAGACTTGTGCGAATACATGGGATAAAAGCAAGGGTGTCAAATCAATGCCTAGGCAATTGATTTTGAGCTGAAGCATTGGCTACTAAATGCTTCATCAATGCACTTGTCGACAGCTAAAAGTGATGGTATTTTTAAATTAAGGGATGACATGACATACTTATAGCAATAAAAGACCCTATCACGTCAGTGAAAGCTCTAATTTGATAAGAATGTGGCATATATATATATATATATATATATATAATGTTTTAATGGATATTTTAGGTCTTCCTAATAAAGAAAAAAAGGTTCCATTGATAGGGAGAAATTCCTCCAAACCCAAAAAAATAACTCTCATACACCAATGGTTTCATTGATAGGGCGAAACTCCTCCAAAGTACATTGATTGGATAGCTAGAAAACCTTTTTTCCAAAAGTGCAAAGGCTCGCATTTTATTCAAAGCCGTCATTCTTCAACAAGCTTCTTCAGTGGGAATGTGTTGATAGCTAGCAACTCAATGGAAGCAATAGATACTGAAACCACTTGCAAATCCTATTAAAAGTCTCACCATGATCATCCAAAAGAACGGCTCTGCCATCAGCAAATAGGATAACTGCAGGGCTCCTTCAGAAGCAGAAATCCTCTGGGGTTCTTTGTATCTCAATCCATGTCACCAAAAGTCTAACAGCATACATCCATTTCCTACAGAGTTGATGACCACCACTGTCAATTGCTTTCAGATGCATATCTTCACCCTGCCAACCTTTCCCAACTTAAAAGCAATTATGTCCTAATTAGCTGAGGGAAAGGACATTGTATGCTATGTTTTAGTTACCAGTTACCTGGTGTTAGAAGGGATAGCAAATCACTAAATCTTGCACTATCTTATCCCTTCAGCAATACTGTTTTATAACCTTTTTTACTTCAGAAAATACATCTATAATGCTGACTTCAACAATTTAAACAAGGATGCAGCATATGTTTCTGACATGAATTTAATTGAAGTGTTCCCAAGGAATCTTGGGGCAAGGACCAACTCGTGCACAAGTCATGTGCTACCAGTACGTCAATAACCTAGGTGCAACTAGTCGATGACTTGAGTGACTGCTAGTTGACCACTTGCGGTTCACCCTTTGGTACTCTTGACTTTGTTTTTTTATCAAAACCTTGTTCATTTTAATGTTCACAATCCAGCCACAAAAACATGGTTGTTGTTCACTCTTCCTTCTGGCATACAAAGTGTGGTTTGCTACCATTATGTTCTTCTTTTGGTAGTCAGTAGTCTTGTTTCTATTTGATCCATTTGATGTTTTCTTGTAATTTCTTTCAAAACCATAATTAGTAGCCTGAACAATCCAATGGATTGAAGGGTTTTATAAATTGAGTACCAATTCAAGGAAGATTAAGATTTATCAATCAATAATCTCTTCTCATCAAACACAGAATCCAGAGAAATTATCCTAACAATTTTAGAATATAGAGAAAGAGCATACCATGGCTGGGGGAAGCATTTGTAGATACAAAAAGAGTGAGGAAAGTTTAAGAGGTTATTCATAGATTAAACAGCTGGTGCTTTGATATACTGATTCAAAGGAACGACTAACCATTGTAGATCTGTAGTGACGAGAAAAGTTTGAAGTAACGGTAAAACAACATATGTGATTGCTACAAGAGAAACATGGGGTATGACATTAGGAACCTGGCTATGGTGCTTTTTTTTTGTTTCCGATACCAAGTGAATTTGGGATAAAACAAACACAAAAATATTGTATAAGTGTGTGGAAAAGGAAAACTAGCTGAATCATGAACACCAACTTAGTGATCTCTTCCACAGATAAAAAAAATAATAGGTGATTCTACAAACCACCCAAAATGAGAGCACAAGGGAAACAGGTATAGTTGCAATGAGAAAAGACAACTGTACCTTAAGACCTAAAAACCTGCCAATCGATGCATGTAGGTGTAAAATACTTCTGGTTCTCAAGTTAACAAATATTTCTGCCGCAGACATGCTACCCTGGTTTAGAGCTTCTTCATGATCTAGCACAGCTGATGGCATGAGAATATTTCTGGAAGCTTGGAGAAGAAAACGCCCATTCCTACAATTCCAGAAGAAATTAAGAGATGAAAATGTGCATGAACACCAGAATCTACTTCAGCACAATACTTCAAAACCCAAACCTCGAACAGTGCACAATGAATTCCAGGTCTAGTAAAACCTTTTTTTTACCAATGAGTCAAAGCACGTTTACTCAATGATATTAGGAATTGGTAATTATAACATATATAAAGTTCTTTATTGTCTTCTAAAGGGAAAATTTATATGTGAAGCCAATTAATAGACTTCTCTGTTGATGGGTGATCGGGCCAGCAAGGGATTTAGTAAATTTGGATTTACTTTAGGCTGTTTACAATTGTTCAGACTTGGGGATGAGCAAGGTTCAAAAATTTCAGTCGAAATACCAAAATTTCGACGACCTAGGTTGGTTTCGAGCAAGATCAAAGAGAAATCCAATCCAACTCAGCAAAATCTATAAATTTCAATGGAAATTTTGGTCGAAGTGGCCGAAATGCCAAAATATTTTTCTGAAACATTGCATTACAGTATATAAAATACACAATTTCGCAAAATGAGGTAGAAACCTAATTTTGACGAAGAAGGCAGGTTTCAAATGAAACCTCTGAAAACCCTAATAAATAGGATTTTTTTTTTCCAAAAATGCTTCAATTTCTTGCTCGATCAAGAAATTGTTGACTGCTTAGGCACATCTGCCAGATCTGTGCAAGATTCAAATTTGAAGATTTACCCTTTTCCTTGATGTTAATTTTTACAAAAAAAAAAAAGGGGTAATATATATATCGGTTGGCCTTCAAGTTGTATGTCAAACATCGCACGTTGATCTAAAACTTTAACGAATCGAATTTAATTTTATGTATTTTAATTATTTTTAAAATTTTAATGTTTAAAAATTGATTTTCTTGAAATTAATAATTGTGCATTTTATTTGCAACAATGTAAAAAGTTACATAATGACAGATCAGGGAGGAGACCCGACATGGAAGCATGGCATACCCATTGGTAACAACGAAACAAATTCATAATGCAATTACTGTGGGGAAAAGAACTTGGGAGGTGGAGTCAGCAAACTGAAACAACATCTGGATGGTGGGTACAGGGATGTGCAAAATGCTGTAGGGTCCCTGTCGAGATGCAGAAAGCCATGGGTGCTCTCATGGAGGGAGTAATACTTACGAAGTTGGAGAAGCAGAAGTCCAGGGAGGAGTTTGAGGAGGCAGTGTTGGAGAGACACCCAGCACCAGGGGATGTATATGATAGTGATGAGGATATGCCCCCTGATGTGAGGACTGAGGCAGAGGTGAGAACATACAACGTACCAAGTAAGTGAGTGCAGTTGCACTTTGGCAAGAGTAGGATAGGAATGGGGGGAGGAGCTGCTTCCTCTGGACCAGCTGAACTAGAGGCTGATGATAGTGGTTCTATATGGGATAGGAATGGGGGGAGGAAAAAGTAGAGGCAAGCGGTTCACGCTACCAGCGGTCAAAGAGTGTGAGAGAAGCCCCAGTAAACAAGGATGTCATCAACATCCTAGACCAGGATCCTACCATATTCAGGGTACAGGATAACAGACAAACGGAACTAAAGCGCAAGGGATCTAATTGGAAGGGTAAATGGGTGATACCAAGTCCAAGTGGTTCTTCTATCATAGTATTCCAACCAATGCCCCTGAGGGACTATACCAATAGAACATGCTAGACATTGTAGGGAAGGCTGGCATTATAGCATATGAGTAAAGGAGCCCACTGCAAAAGAGCTTATGAATGTCTATTTGCCTCAGCAGAGACACGCTCGAGGAGTACATAGAGGAACTGAAAAGGTTGTGGGCAAAGTATGGTGAGACTGATGTTGATAGTTGGACTGGACTCACTAGACAGTCCATTATCAACTTCATGGCCTATGGTGATGGTAGGAGTAGGACCGTGTTCCACAAATCAGTTAATGCACCCAAGAAGAGAAAAACTGCAAAATACATACACAAGTTGCGGAAGGTGGCGGCACAAGATGTGGGGCTAGAGAACATAGATTGAGTGGTGACGGCCAACTGTAGCAACTTCAAGATGGCCAGGGAAAGTTTGATAAACAACAATAGGTACCACCTATTTTGGACTCCATGTGTATCTCACTACATCAAACTCATGCTCTAGGGCATGGGGAAGAGGTACATGGTACAAAGTGTGGCCGAGAGGGCAAGACAAGTGACCTCATTTGTCTACAACCATGGACACACCTTATAGAAGTTGAGGAGTAAGTGGGGTGGGGATTTGGTGAGACCTGGCATTATTAGATTTGCCACAAGCTACATTGCCCTAAAGTGTTTCAAAACGAAGATTGTAGGACTTTGGTCCACATTTGCTTCAGAGGAATGGTTTAGTTGGAGGGAATTGAGGTATCCATAGGGTAGAACAGCTCAGTGTCACGACTCATGACCCGCTCCGTCTACATGGTCCATGGATTGGCACATGGATTGGTGGGTTGACCTATAATCCAGAATTCTCCACACTTGTACATATGGAAGGTTCTCTAGAAACCTCTACATTCTCTAGACTTCTATAAGGATGTGGGAATATTCTAGACCTCAATGCTAGAATGTTCTCAACCGTTGGATATGTAACACTTATACAAATCCTAACCATTCATTGTACCCCTTGGTGCCTATAAATAAGGAAGGTCTCATTTGGCCAAGGCACTCGGCACTCAAGCAATAAGCAACATTGTAAGAAAGTTCATTTGTAATAGAAGTTCTTCTTTCCAAAGTTCTCTTGTGTGCTTTCTTCCTTTGGCAAGGAGTTAGGCTGACTTAGCACTTCAAGAGGGGTTATAAGCGACAAAGTGCCGCACAGTTGGCTTAG
Organism: Protea cynaroides; assembly: GCA_028583415.1. Lineage (NCBI taxonomy): Eukaryota > Viridiplantae > Streptophyta > Magnoliopsida > Proteales > Proteaceae > Protea > Protea cynaroides. The sequence continues at coordinate 1,824,063 of CM053265.1, forward strand.
TTACACTAAGGCCGTGACAAGTGGTATTAAAGCGTGGTTGCGAGGAAGGACGCTTGTGCAGTAGCATAGTCATCACGTCAAACAACTCGGAGGTGCATGACGTGGGGGGTCACGAGAACAATCGAGGAAGGGATGCCAACCCCAACACTGGGAAGAGCAAGAGGAGTAGGGACAAGTCCGTGGACATTGTGGGTGCTTTGGAAGTGCGACTAGCTCGTGTGGAGCTAGCCATGGCCAACACCCAAGAGAAGGTTGACATGGTAGAAGGATGCGAGGAAGAGCTCAAAGGTCAATTGGGGGAGATCATTGGCCGAGTGGATGAGCATGACGGAGCCTTGCAGAATGTCCACAACACCACAGCACAACCACAAGGGGAACTTGATGCCCTCAAAGCTCAAATATTGGAGATGAAGGCAAACTTCCAAGCTTGCATTGACGAGGTACGAGCAGATTTGACATTATGCAAAAGGGCCATGGCTGGGGGAGCCACGACCTCAAGGGAGGCGCCTAGAGTGGAGGTGCCAAAACCAATGTCCTATGTCGGACAACGAGATGCCCGAGAAGTAGACAATTTCTAGTGGCACATGGAGCAGTACTTCAAAGCCTTTTCACTTGAGGACGAGCAGATGAAGGTACAAACTGCCATTTTCTACCTTAAAGACACGGAAACTCTATGGTGGCGACGACGACATGCTAACATCGAAAGAGGTACGTGCACCATAGACACTTGGGATAGTTTCAAGAGGGAACTGAAGAAACAATTTTATCCCAAGAATGCCTCATTCTTGGCTAGGAGGAATCTCAAAAGGCTCAAACAGACGGGGTCTATCCAAGACTATGTGAAGGCATTCTCTACACTTATGCTAGACGTCCAGGATATGTCTAAATTAGACCTATTGTTCAATTTCATGGAAGGTCTTCAAGGCTGGGCCACACAAGAGTTGCAACGACGGGGTGTACAAGATATTGCTTCAGCCATAGCAGCGGTGGAGTCCATAGTTGAGTATAGGAGAGAAGATTCCTCAAAGCTCAAGAAGCCATCCAATGAGAAAGGTGGGGGAGTATCGGCATTCAAAGAAATTATCCCAAGGAAAGCACAAGCAAGCCTCATCACATAGAGAGGCTAAGACAAGGGATGATAGGAGGGATGGACATCGATGTAAGACCGCTTGTTTTCTCTATGATGGTCCACACTGGGCTAGTGAATGCCCTAAAAGGAAGGCTTTGACAGCCCTACTCGAGAAGGGTGATGATGATGAAGAGGAAGCCCACATAGGATCACTCCAATTGGTGGCTATCAAGGCCAAGACGACGGAGGTGAAGGCCACTACTTCACAGAAAAGACTGATGTACGTAGAGGCATGCATCAACGGCAAGCCTACATGCGCCATGGTTGACACGGGCACAACCCACAACTTTGTCTCGGTGGAAGAGGAAAAAAAGCTTGGAATAAAAGTATCCAAGGACACGGGATGGTTAAAGGCGGTCAACTCTCAAGCTCGTCCCATTCATGGTGTGGCTCGAGGGGTCGAGATGAATATCGGGACATGGAAGGGCACCGTTGATTTGTCGGTGGTGCCTATGGACGATTTCCAAGTAGTGTTTGGCATGGAATTCCTACGGAAGGTAAATGTAATTGCTATACCTTCCATTAGAACAGTATGCATCATGGAAAAAGGAATTTTTTGCATGGTTCCAACACTTCAAAGAACCGAGAATGGGCCCAAACTACTATAGGCAATGCAGGTTGAGAGGGGGGGTCAAGAAGGGAGAAACAACTTATCTCGCCGTACTACTCGACGAGAAAGAAGACAAGACCTCGGATGAGTTGCCTGGGCCTATTAAAGAGGTCCTTAGCGAGTTCAAGGACATGATGCCGCCCGAGCTGCCTAAGAGGCTTCCACCTAGGAGGGAAGTGGACCATGCTATTGAGTTGGAGCCTGGAGCCAAACCACCAGCCAAGGCACCTTATTGCATGTCACCACCGGAGTTGGAGGAGCTCAAGAAACAACTAAAAGACTTGCTAGATGCGGGGTTTGTTCGCCCATCCAAGGCTCCCTATGGCGCCCAGGTTCTCTTCCAAAGAAAGCATGATGGATCCTTGCAGCTATGCATAGACTATCGAGCACTCAACAAGGTAACCGTCAAGAACAAGTACCCTATTCCTTTGATAGCTAATTTGTTCGACCAACTTGGTGGAGCTAGGTAATTCTCCAAGTTAGACCTAAGGTCGGGATATCACCAAGTACGTATTGCGGAAGGAGATGAGCCCAAGACCACATGCGTAACACTATGGATCATATGAGTTCTTTGTCATGCCTTTCAGCCTCACAAACACACCGGCTACATTCTGCACACTTATGAACAAGCTGTTCTATCCCTACCTTGACATGTTCGTAGTAATCTACTTGGATGATATTGTCATATATAGCTACACCTTGGAGGAACAAGTGGAGCATTTGAAAATTGTCTTCAAGGTGTTAAGGGACAACCAACTCTATGTGAAGAAGGAGAAGTGTGCATTTGCCCAAGAGGAGGTAATGTTCCTTGGTCATAAGGTTGGGGGCGGTACGTTAGCAAAGGATAATAGCAAGGTGCGGGCTATCCAAGAATAGGGAGTCCCTACGAAGGTCGTCGAGCTAAGATCCTTCCTAGGCTTGGTGAACTACTATCGACAGTTCATCAAGGGATATTCCGCGAGGGCGGCCCCTTTGATCGACTTATTAAAGAAGAATAAGGCATGGCAATGGTCGGGAGAATGCCAACATGCCTTTGAAGAGTTAAAGAAGGTGGTGATGGAGGAACCCGTGCTTGCCTTGCCTGATTGTGGCAAGACATTTGAGATGCACACTGATGCCTCTGACTATGCTATTAGAGGGGTGTTGACGCAAGAAGGACACCCAATCGCCTATGAGAGCCGTAAGCTCAATGAGAAGGAACGGCGCTATACTGTTCATGACAAAGAGATGACCACGGTGGTGCATTGTTTACGGACGTGGCGTCACTACCTACTTGGCTCAAAATTTGTCGTGAAGACGGACAATGTTACCACTAGCTACTTCCAAACACAGAAGAAACTAAGTCCTAACCAAGCAAGGTGGCAGGACTTCTTGGCAAAATTTTACTTCGACTTTAAGTTCAAGCCGGGAAAGGCCAATTGTGTAGCAGACGCGTTGAGTAGGAAAGCGAAGTTGGCCTCTCTTAGCCAACCAGATGGAGTACTCCTAGATCTAATCAAGGAGGGGTTGAAGAATGACACCATGGCTAGGAGCTTGATCACAGTAGTACGAGATGGCAAGACGCAACGCTTTTGGGAAAAGGATGGCTTACTCTACACCAAAAAAAGAAGGTTATACGTGCCTAAGTGGAACAACCTAAGGCATAATCTTATCCGTGAGTGCCATGACATGAAGTGGGCTGGTCACCTAGGGCAGCGGCGCACACAGGCCTTATTGGAAGGAGCGTACTATTGGCCTAAAATGCGGGATGACATAGAGGCCTATGTGAGGACTTGTCTTGTGTGCCAACAAGACAAAATGGAGCAACAACCACCGAGGGGGTTACTTGAACCACTCCCCACACTAGAGAGACCATGGGAAAGTGTCTCAATGGACTTCATCAGTGCACTACCTACATTTGAAGGGTGTGGCTCTACAATGGTGATTGTTGATAGATTTTCTAAGTACGCTACCTTTGTGGCAGCCCCTAGAGATTGCATGGTTTGAAAGGGGAAAAAGAAAGGTAATATTTAGGGCAGAAGAAGCAGCAAGGCTGTTCTTGAAGAACATAGTGAAGTATTGGGGCGTGCCGCGCACCATCATTAGGGACCAAGACCCCCGCTTTACGGGGAAGTTCTGGACTGAATTGTTCAAATTGTTGGGTTCGACGCTCCACTTCTCTACAAGCTTCCATCAGCAGACCAATGGGCAGACCGAACACGTCAACAACCTGTTGGATTATACTTGAGACACTTTGTGAGTGCCAACCAGAAGGATTGGGCCAAGCTGATTGATGTGGCTCAATTCTCTTATAATCTACAAAGAAGCGAGGCGACAAACCAAAGTTCATTTGAGATAGCCACGGGACAACAACCCTTGACGCCGCACACACTCATGACAGCATATGCAGGAAGAAGTCCTTCGGCATTCAAGGCTGCAAAGGAGTGGCATGAGAAGATGAATGTGGTCAAGTCTTACCTTGACAAAGCCACAAAGAAGATGAAGAAGTCGGCCAGCGACCATAAAGTTTCATGGTAGGTGACTTGGTGCTTGTGAAACTTGTGTTACAACAGTTCAAGTCCCTAAGGTCGGTGCACAAAGGGTTGGTTCGCCTGTATGAAAGGCCATTCAAGATTGTGAGGAAGGTGGGCAAGGTATCCTATGAGATAAAGCTTCCTCCCAAACTCTCAAGATCCATTCGGTTTTCCATGCGAGTATGTTGAAGCCTTATCAAGGAGACATGGAAGACCCAAGCCATGGGAGTTCAACTCGAGCACCAATGGGTGTGATTACTTCCTATGAGAAGGAGGTTGAATGCATAATGGCGGACAGAATTATACGAAGATGAGGCATTCCTCCTTGTAGGGAGTACTTAGTTAAATGGAAGGGACTACCAGAAAGCGAGACAACCTGGGAACCATCAGATGCCCTATGACAGTTCCAAGACATGATACAGAAGTTCCATGAGTAAAATGCGATGAGGACTTCGGCAACTGAAGTGGGGGACGATGTCACGACCCACGACCCACTCCATCTACATGGTCCATGGATTGGTACATGGTTTGGTGGGTTGGCCCATATTCCAAAATTCTCCACACTTGTACATATGGTAGGTTCTCTAGTAACCTCTACATTCTCTAGACTTCTCTAAGGAGGTGGGAATATTCTAGACCTCAATGCTAGAATTTTTCCAACCGTTGGATATATAACACTTGTACAAATCCTAACCATTCATTATACCCCTTGGTGCCTATAAATAAGGATGGCCTCATTTGTCCAAAGCACTCGGCACTCAAGCAATAAGCAACCTTGTAAGAGAGTTCCTTTGTAATAGAAGTTCTTCTTTCCAAAGTTCTCTTGCGTGCTTTCTTCCTTTGGCAAGGAGTTAGGCTGACTTAACGCTTCAAGAGGGATTGTGAGAGAATAAGGGCCGCACGGTTGGCTTAATTACACTAAGGCCGTGACATCAAGCAACCATATCTAGGGATCAGCTATGGCATGACATGAAAGTCATTATAATATTGGAGCTACCAATAAATGTGTTAAGGATAGCTGACTCAAAAAAGCCTATCTTGCCACACATGTATGGTGCAGTGGAGATGATGAAGGACCATGTGTGGGCAGCAATACCACATGAGAGCAAGCAATACCTTCCGATCATACAAAATCGATGGGAGAGGCAACTTATGCATCCACTGAATATGTTTGTAGGTATTTATTTTGGCTTACCTAAGTCAAATTACTTTCCACTTAGATCCTCAGTAAGAATTAACAACTTGTTTATATAAGGGTAAATTACAGTTGGGTACTCTGTGAAAACCATGTTTGGGATACCTCATGTTTGAAATATTATATTTGGGGGATTCCAAAACAAGGATAAGCTTAATCAGGTTTAAGAATTAGGTGTTATTTACAAATGGTTTTGGGATTGGGATCGAAATCAACTTTTGACTTTGGGAAATGGAGCGACACCTAGGGCGTGGTAACTTTCAATCTCTTTCCTTCCACACATCTTAGGGTTTTCCACTGTTACCATTACCGGCTGACATTGATGGTGATCAAAAAATACTTCTGCTTCATTTGACGAGCCCAAAATGAGGAGTGGGTCAGTAACAACTCCCAACCTTGCTTTGCCAAAAGGGCTACATTAAGATCTTTCACATCCTTCACATTTAAACCACCCGATTTCTTGGATTGACAGAATGTCCGCCAAGCAATCGTTGGGATAGCTTGCTTATCCCCATTTAACCAAAAGAATTGTCTATTTAGAGAATTTAAGTTTTTTAGCACACTTGACAGGAGGAGAACGCAAATCATGTAATATTGCAGGAGAGCTGAAAGAGTGGAATGTATTAATGTTAATTTACCCGCTTGGCTTGACTCAGTAACTTGGGCTTCCAATGTTGAAGCTTTGATGCACAGAAAATCCCAAATATTTATCCATCACAGAAATAGAGGTCTGAAAACGATCAAGAAGCAGCAGGCAAGTGTGAGATACATTGGCCGGATTCCATCAAATTCATTGGCCGGATCCTGACGGGTTCACCAGTCGGATTCCAGCAGATACACCGGCCATGGAGGAGGGTGCTTGAGGATGGGAACAAAAAAATAAGAAAGAGTGTCACCGGAATCAAGCAAATTCACTGGTCGGTTTCCAACGGGCTCACCAGTTGGATTCTGTCAGGTACACCGGCAATGGGGAAGGGCGCTTGAGGATAAGAAGGATAAAGCATATTATAAGTTATAACTAAAATATTAGTTGCTTTCTTCCTGTAGGCAAAGTTGGATATTAATTATTACAAGTCATGTGATTGGAACAGGGTATTCTTGCTTTGGAACCCCAACTGTAATAATTCAAACATGAAGTACCCCAAACATAGTTTTCGCAAACATTGGGTACCTCAGCTGTAATTTACCCTTTATATAATTCAACCTATCATCTCAATCCTAAGTACTAATATAAGCACAGACTTGGGATGATACAAGCCTGATTGATGCAGTGGAAGAGGTGGTGACAAAGCTGGAGCCAAATCCAATGATACAGGCCCAGAGCAAAGTTACCAGAAATGATTGTGATTATAATTTAATATTGATGCTAACACTACCAATCGTTAAAATGGGAAGGCCTCTTTAATAATTCTGATGCCCAGATGATAAACAGATAAGCATATGAAATAGTATAGCTAGAGTTAACTTGTTCTCTCTCAATACAAATAAGAGAATGATGAGAGACAAACAGATTAGACAGGCAAAGGCAACTTCAATGGAAGAATAGACATACCGGATGTTTATTCCAAGGGTTATATATGATGAACCATAAGCCCGCACACGCAATACTTCATCTCCTCCATATTCTCGATCTTTAAACTTATTATCTTTCTGCAGACACAAAGTTGATATAAGACAACATTAGTTCAGGTTGGCTCTGAAGCCTGTGATTGAAAACTGATAAAAAAAATTCACTGGAACACATGGTGAAAACTGAAACGTTCAGAAAGAATAGCTCAGAGATTAATATTAATCTCATTGGAAAGATCCCATTTGTAGGACAAATAGATCAATGGACAAACTATAACACCACATATTCACATATATAGCTAAGCAGATACATAGTCAGGAGTCTAAAAGCATAGAAGTTACTATATAAATGCAAGAAAGGAATACATGACCATTTATTCTTTGACAACCTTTTTGGAGTCAGCATCAGACTCTTCTGCATAGCACCGAAGAAGAACATCGCCTGCAGCCTGACAAATATGACAATTTTTACTCAATTGTCTATGGACTTCAAGAAGGCGTGTGAATCTGTGGCAGGAAATAGCTCTCAGAAGCAACTTCTCAACATCAATACAACTTAGATCAAGGGAAAACTCTGCCTCCTTGCCAGTATGTGGGTCTATAACGAATGTACTATGACAACACTTTATCTGCAGATCTTGTCCAGGTTCAATTTTAATGAACGGGCATGACAATGAATCAGAACCTCCAGTGTTTTTGTCAAAATCTAACCAGTAAATGATTTTCACCCCAGGAGTTTTCAAACTGGCCAAATCAGGTTCACCATCTTGAGCCAACTGTACAGAACCAACATTACCTCCTTGTCCCGTGATGCCATCAGATATGAGATCAAAACGTATTGCATCTTTCCACCTTCCTTGACGAAGTGCTAGTACTTGCCTTATGACGGTATCCATGATAAGTGCCACACAAAGCTCATGAAGAATTGAGTACAAAATCATGAATGGGTTGTCAGCGGCAGCCATTCTGCGTTCTAGATCATCTCCAAGAGCATGTCTCCGCAATTCTTCAAGCTTCACAAGTCCACTTCTCTCGCCCACAAGAAGTTCCAAGTGTAGTATTCTCCAAAGTGATAAATGTCCACGATAACCAAGAGTAAGGAGAATCTTAAATTCACCATTGACGTGTAGAAGTGCCGTACCATCAGAAACTTTGATTTCAGAAATTTCTTTGGGGATTTGAACTTCAAGCAATTTAGATCGCAAAAGTGTGTCTAACTTCTTTAAAGCTGGCTTTTGCTGATCCTCAGTCAGGGAGCTCTGCATTCCCACATCTTCTATACATTTTGGTAAGCGCTGATAAGTTCCGGTTAGCAGAACTTCAATAGCAGATGGAACATCATAAGTAGGAGCACGGGCTTGCTGCAGCCCCTCATGCATGAAAAAAAGGGAATCTGCAGCTTGGGTGAAGCATGTATCATGGCTTGAAAGAGTAGATGCAAGCTGTTGACAGTACTGAACCAATGGAACCTGAAAAGGTCAAAGCCAGCAATGTACCCGGATAGCAGTTAAGTCTACTGACTTTAATTAGTTGAGAAATGACAGAGCACTGTATATAAGTAACAAACATGCCCCAATTCCTGAAGTTTCTCTAACAGAAACCACATCGACTCTAACATCAAACCCACGTATACACTTCGGTTAACAGATTTTATTTTGTCATATTTTTCTGATAAGTATTGTATCATTTTCTTGTTCTCAAATAATACTTACATAATATGCATCTATAATATGTATCTGATACTTATGTATTATCAGCTTACCCATGAAATCTTTAAGTGGGAATATTAGAATTTCAGGTTCATTAAAGATATGTAACCAATATCCTTCTCAATATGCATTGAATATTTCACAAAAGTGCTGTTTACTCCATAAAAGGATAGAATTCCAAAGCATCCCCTGGCAGGTACCACAGTCAACTGTTTCTTAGGTTGTATTTCAGAAACATGATAAGGGAATTTTTAAGAATTCATTGTTGCAGAACCATTTTCTTTTCCCTCCTTTTAGATTGGGGAAGAGGTACATTAGTCCCCTTAATCAATACATGCATAGTGCATACAGCCAAACAATTCATTGTATGCATGCAAATCTATACTATCCAGATCCAAACCCATATCGAGCTCCAGATCAGATCAGATACAAAACCCAGATCCATATGTCAGGATCAGACCAGAAGTCAAATCATTAAGTAGCCATCTGAATCCAGAAAACACAGATTCATGAGCCTCAAATCCAGAAAGAAAAGGCAACCATGTAGTCCCCCTTGGAGTTTTACAATCAATCAAGATTCTTCCAAAGTAAGTGGAAGAGTAGCTTATTTGGATTGAATTCCTTCTATATTTAAGAGATGCAACTGAGACAGATACATATCTTTTAAAATAAAGTTAGTTTAACTGTAACAGGCTTGAAAAGGTTGAGTTTAAGCAGGAAATTAAGTTCATCTATGTAGACTGGTCTGGTCATGGATGTTTTTGTCCTTTTTTTTTGTTACTTCTTCAATAATGTTAAGGGTGACAATTGACATTGAGCCTATCAGATGATGCCTTTGTACTTCACCACCTTTTGATCAATGAGTTCCAATTTACACATAAAAAGAGTCTAGTGACGTTTCTTTCTAAAAATCTTTTATAAATAAGTCACTGTACCATGTGGATTGATGTATGACGTGTAATTTTCCCTATCTTGTTTTTCCAATTGCTCTTCTTTCTTCTTATTGTTAACTATTGTTGCGATATGTGGCCCATAAAGCGATAGTGATCTGATTCAGCCCATGTAACCTACTCCTATTAATGGATTGAGGTTTCAACTGGCGTATCGCTGTTTCGACACTAACCGAGACAAAGGAAGGTTGAATTAGAAAAATACATGGTTTTGGTCGAACCCTCGTTGGGTTCAACCAGATTCCGACCGAAACCATGGTTTCGGTTCAAAAAATGAAGGAACTCAAGTTATAAAAAAGGTTTTGTCTCGTCGAGTTCATTAGGTTTCGACTGAGACTCAAGCGTTGTGATTTTGGGATCAGTTGTTCTCATATTTTCCTCCAAAACTCTGGATTTCTTCCTCTATCTCTCAAGCTTCTTTACAAGATTTATTAAGCTAGACAAAATTCCAGAATGATAAAAAGTCAACCCTCCAATTCAAGAACAAAAACCGTACTTTTGGGTGCGGAGGCGATTTTCAACTTTCAAATGCTAAGCTTTTTCTAAATATAAAAATTCCATAAATTTTATTATAGTAAAGCATCACTAAAAACCTAGAATGCGCCAAAATAATCTCTTGCTTTGATGCCCAAAAAATTATTTACATTCAAACGACTTTAAACAACATTCGCGTACTCTAAACAAGGTTTGACCGGAGTATAATTCCTTCATTATAACTCAGATTCAAACAATCTCAGATTTGTTGGAAAGTCGAATATGCTAGCTTTGCAAAGAATTCAAGATTGCTTGAATCTGAACTATATTAAAGGAGTTACGCTCCCGTCAAATCTTGTTAGATGTACGCGAATGTTAGTCATAAATACGGGTTGCTTACTAAATCTAGACACAATCACAGGTCTCAATGTACACTAGCAAACTTGGGTCCATGCCACATATTATCATTTTGGATGTTTTAATTTAAACTAATGTGGGAATATGTGTAAAATGGTTAAAATATGCTACAGAAAGAAAAAAAATAAAATAAAAACTCAGATCAAGAAAAACACTTTTAGGTCTCGAAACCAAGCTTCAAGATGTCCCGGGAAAAATCCTAGGTTTCAACCAAAACCTGGTCGAAACCTGAGACAACTCAGTTTCGAGGCTGGTTGGAGTCGGTCATGGGTTGGTAGTAGTTTTAGTTATTTTGTAATTCGTCATTCGTATTCCTTTCTTATTATAAATAAAGGCGGGATGGTCCCTAAGACCACCCAAGCATTCAGTCCCACTCTTTGTTGTTAACAACTATATTCATATTCTACAATTTTTTTGTGAATCTAAATAAAACGCAATGCTGTTTAAAGTCGTTGCAAAGCTAGAACAATCAGCTTTCCAAAAAATCTGAGATTGCTTTAATCGAGTTATAATGAATATATTACACTTCAGTCAAATCTTATTCAGAGTACGCGAATGTTGTTTAAAGTCGTTTGAATGTAACTAATTTTTTGGGCATCAAAGCAACAGATTATTTTGGTGAACTCTTTGTTTTAATGATGTTATATTTATGGAATTTTTAGATTGGAAAAAAAGGCTAGCATTTGAAAATTAAAAATTACCCCGCAATTGAAAATCCAGTTTTTGTTTTTGAACTAAAAAAATTGACCTTTTATCCTTTTGGAATTTGAATTTTAGACTAATTTTATTGGATTCAAATGAGAAGTGTTCTCCTATTTATGAATCATATCTTAAGTAAATGAAATATAAAGAATAAGAAATATTTACTTAAAAAATATTAGTCATAAATAAGTGTTGAGTGTTGTTTCCGAATTACAATTATGTGTTATTATTTTGCTACCACTATGTATCATACTTTTTGCCAATTATCATTATGTGTGATTATTTTTGCAATTTCATGGTTTGCATACGTTTATGGAGGCTTTAATAGGGTTTTCCTATAATATCAGGCCTTGAAATGGCTAGTTGACCCCCGAGACACCCCACCGAAACTCCCAGAAAAAAGTACATGTCTCAGCGAGATCTCAAAATCTAGGTCAAGCCCAATATTTCACACCTTGTTGCGGCTGCAGGTCCCTTTCTTTGATCTGCATTACATATGGTTGATATGAGGCAAAACTTGAATTGTTGCCATATCAAGAGTGTACTACCAATACAACAGTCGGTTTGACCAAAGCAGCTCTCCAAATGACTCAAAATGGTGAATCATGAAGGAATCCCCTCCTTCACAAGGCTAGGACTTCAAATCATCACGACAAAAGCAAGGACCATTGGACGTCAACAAGGACTACTTTAATGCCATTAGATGGCCGAATGAGTCAAGAATTTCCGCAGACTTAAGATAATGAATTGATCACTTAAGCTTATCAACTAAAGGTACCTTCTTATTTCTCCCACAGGTTTAAGAAAGGTTAAGAAAGTGAATGATATCACACTTCACAGTGCCTTTAGGTAAACAGTGCCTTTAGGTAAAAGCAGTGAAGTTTGAGGCTATGCATTAAGTGAATTATCTTCCCTAGATTTGTATGATCTTCCACATTTATTACTTCTTATAGGTAATGAAAGGGAAAATTGTTACAGCTTAAATAATACATCGTCATCAACACAATAAAATTCTTATACAAGTACAGAAATTCCTTCAACAGCAACAGTTAACTAATATTTGCAACAAGCTAACCAACCCTATGTTTTTTCAAAGAATTCCACGCCAACTTGGTTACCCATGTAAATAGCTAAACCTACAAGTCACATCCATACCTGGATCTCGAGAAGGCTACCCCATTCATAAGCCAATAGAGTCCAACACTAACACTATTCAATCTCCTATCTTGCATTTCAACAATAACAAAAAAACCTTTTTCTTATGAATTATTTCAACAAATATTAAGCAACAGAATACCTAGCTTTGACAACACCGGCCAAACCACAACCAGTAAATAGATAATCTATGACCATCTAGGACTTCTTTTGTTATTAGTATGAAGCACCACCCAAAGAATCAGGAAAATAAAAGGGGGGGTGGGGGGCGCGGTGGATGATCCCACAATCACAAGAGCTCAAAAAGGGGAGCAAAGAACCACATATGCTGGAACTGACCTGCTGGCACCATTTGGCAAGAACATTGAGCCGAAGCATCCGCTGCCGGGTTTTGAGTATGTATTTAAGGAGGCTGATCTTCTTTTCAGTGTCGGACAGCTCTGTGGATTTTGCCATTTCCACCAAATCTTTGAGCGAGAGGAAGGATTCCTCTGCCGCTCGACGCACTGCCGTCGAGAACTCAACCGTCTGTCGCCCTAGTTCCGCCATTTCTTAGCCCTCAAGCAGCAAGACTATTCCGAATGTTTCATTGGAGTTAGGGTTTTGGCAGGCAGAATCACTGCGAACTCTCTGAAAAAACGTTGGAATGGCCGGAAATGATTTAAATCCTCTCAGGTGGTAGGTTGAACATGAGAATCATCCGGTCAATTGAAGGAAACTGTGGTATAGCTAAAGTGAAAAAAAAAATACACCGACTAAAAAAGGAATTTTGAAAACCCCGCGCATCTATCTTCATCTTTCATTCACTCTTCACCGCGGCGGGGAACTCTTTCTTTCCAAAACCATCTGCAAATTCTCTGCAACATCGGCTGGGGTAATCTGAGTCTCATCCAGCAATCGGGTCGAACAGAGGATGCGACTCAGCGATGGGCGGCGACGGGCGGTGACGGATCACTTCAGTCTTCTCTTCTCTTCTCTGTTTCCTTGTACGAAAGAATCCCAGCACATGTAAGGTCAGTTTCCTTGTCGAAGAGAAGCCCAGTACCTTCAAACATTTTCAAGTCCGCCCCACGAAAACTCAAACACCAAGGGTGTCAACGGGCCAGTCCGGTCTGGGTGAAAACGGTGTCGAACTTTACAAATCCAGATCGAAACTTGTCCATTAAACGTTTGGGCTAGGGTGGGCTATACTGAATACAATAATTAATGGACCAATCCAGTGTCAGGTTGTCATCGACTTTGACTTATCGGCTGGTCCAGTGCAGGCTGGGCTTATTGGGCTTATTGAGTTGCCATCATACATAGTTATTTTTGCACGATAATAATTTTTTTTTTTTTGCATTTTTTGTTCATATTTAGTACAATCATAAACGATTGAGTTTTGATTGATTTTAGGGGTATCTAAAGATGGATAATGAGTTGCATATTTGCATTTATCTAGTTTAAAATGTTAGATTTTTTGTTAGTTGATTGTTATTTGAACAGCAAAAGAATTGATTCGGACTAACTCGGGTTTCTTATTCGACCTTACCTGTGTTCGGGTCAGGTACTGTCGATTAGGGTTAGCTTAGGCTTCTTTACAAGCCCAAACCAAAACCTGTCTGTTAGGGACTCGAGCAAGGCCCAGATTTGACACCTTTGCTCAAGGGGTTCTACACTCTCATCCCCTTAAAAGAAATTAACGTAGGAGGGTAGCCGTATTGATTCAACCAAAGTTGCTCCTCCGAAGCCCCCCCCCAAGAGTAGTGGCTCAGTTGTCTAGCACGCCAACTGAGAGATACTCCACAAGTATCAATGCTCAATCGAAAGAAAGAGCAATCAATTAGATGCTTAATAGATGCTACTGGTGTTTGAAAAACACAAGGGGCACGAGCTCCATCGCCAAGAGATAAGCATCGAGCGCATGGGTTCGTCTTCGCAAACATAAGCAAGAAGTCGCCAAGTTCAGCATAAAATAATTTTGCTTGGACTGGGCTCAGGATAGACAAGCTCAAACGTCAGATGAGATTGGGCTCGGTAGAGCCTGATCACAATTTGGGCCTGGCCCACCCCTCCAGCCTGCTAAGTGCCCACCAGTAGATAAAAGGTTTCCTTTACAAAGCAGTATTTCCATCAGAGAGATTCTTTCAGCCTAATGAATACATATGGTATCTATAATGCATACATGACATGTCAAAAATTCAATGATCACGATGTTGTGGCAACCATCAGTTCGAATTTTTTTTTCTTTATTTTTTCAATTATTCAGGTTTTATAAAAAAGTATTTTCATTTTCATTTTGACACATGGCGAAGTCTGATTTGGTTAAAATTTGCCAGTGGTATAAAGTGTCATTTAAATGTAAAGGAAAATACCGAAATACCATGTATTCACATCTATGTGAGAATACGTATAGACAAAAGTTTTTCTTGTCGGCTGGTATCTAATATCGTGTCTACTAATATCCACCGATAAACGGCACAAAACTCTACGCCCTTTAACTCTATTCATTGATTTCTCTGGTCTATAGAACAAAGAACCTTTCCCTCTATAAAATAAATTTTCAACTAAAAAATATCTTTCTTTTAATATTTTTCTGTTTTTAATTGCTAGATTTATTTATTTTTTAATAATTTATTATTATTTTTTTCTTTCTTCCATGTGCTCGACAAAAGCGGCAAACCACCATGTGGTAGGTTCTTATTTAATCAACATGTGGTATGATACCAAGTAGCAAATTAAGGTATGGAAAAAAAGCAAGGACTACCAATGGACTATTATGGGGTGCATGCACGGGAGGGGTGTCCGTACATATGACATTTCCTAAACATCCAATGGCCAAAATTTTCATATCACCCTATCGCGTGGAAGAAAAACAGAAGATGTATTGATCTACTTTCGAGTGAGGGCATGTTGGAATATATATCCATTTCCACCTCTATTTCCTCGCCTCTTCTCATGATACTTTTTATTGCATGAGTCCCAATCCAACTCGGGGAGTCGAGTGAAACTATTTCCCCTCTTAGTTTAAACTAGGTCCCTAAGTCCCCTGCGCCCAAATTCCTTTCTACTACCAGCCCTTCATTGTGGACAACCTTCTCTCTACCCATCATGCAGATCCTGCTCCTTTATTTCCTCCAACCTCTCGAATGCTAGTCTACCAAAATTATTTATTGGAAATAAAAAATAGGGGTCATTTTATACTTCAATGATATCACTCAGCCTCAAGGACAAAAAACATGGGGGTCTTAAATGAGAGATTTAGACATTAGGGATTTAATCTTTAGCGGTTAATAGTCATTTAACGGTGTTGAGTTCAGTCCATAATCGATTAGTGTGTCGGGTGATCGTCGAACTACACCCTTGCACCGTGAACGATCGATTAATAATCGGTCCAGGTCTAAGCCTTGCATGTTTAGTAAACGGTGTTGTCCGTTCGGGTTTTAATCAATTGGTCCGGTATGGGGGACACGGTGTGGCCAGAAATTGACACCCCTACCCCCCTCCTAAGTTTCTGTCTCCCTAGGAGTTCGAGTTCTACTGTAAGACCCGCACTCTATGAACCCGATCTAAACCTTTCATTCATGTCGTAACAGGTTTTTCAATCATCACCGGGCCAGACGGGACGAGCGGATGACAACCAGGTATGAAAACGGACCAGAATTAGGAATGATATTTTCATACCGGTCGATGGTACCAGTCTATGGTACCGGTCGACCGGTATGGGCTGCGCAGCAGACCACTTAGATCCTGAAACGGATCTCTACGGGTCCTACTTTCCAAATTTCAAACCAAAGGATTTTCCTAATGTTAGGAGGCTTCCTAAACTCAACACTAGTCTATATAAGGACTCCTAAACCTCCTAAAATCCTTTTCATTGATCCTCACAAACCCTAGAGAGGAGAAAGAGATTGAATAAGGAGAAGAAGCTAGGAAGGAGAGGGAAGAGCCGCCATTGCCGTTGGACGAAGAACTCTCTACCACGAACCAACGGTAAGTTCTTAAACCTTCCTCTACGTTAAGCGTTCTAGAATGGTTAGTCATGATTAGATCAATACCATGCAAAGCGAGGTATTGATCTAAACCATATTTTTGCCGTCAAACCCTAATCTAGTCGGTAAACCCTAGATTCAAGTTCTAAGTTGAAGATCATCGAAACTAGGACTTGAATGGAGTTGGAAACAACTCTAATTCAGTGCTCAGACCTAGAATGTGTAGAAGAAACCCTAGAATCAATAGGGGATGACCGACAAAAGGCGAGAACCGGATGTATGGTCTTCCGGAGACATACCGGTCGACCATACCGGTTGCACCCTATGCGACCGGTACCTGTGACCGGTATCTCCCGGAAGCTGGTATGTGGGGACCGGTCGACCATACCGGTCGCACCTTTCCCCACAGTGCCGCGGTCGGTACCTACAACCGGTACCCGCGACCGGTCTGCTCTGTGAGAAGTGTTTTGACCTTGTTGGTTTTTCGACCAACGTAAATCCTAAGAAAAACTATTCTAACATAACCCTAACGTCGTGTAGAACCTTGTGATAACAAGTTTGGATTCTGTGACGCGGAGTAAACTATCAAACAAGCGTCAGGTAAGGGAATCAGACCTAAACTCTAATAATTAATAACAGTAAAACGTTGTTAATAACTATGATTCTGTGGACTGATGTTTGTGCATGCTCGCATGTCATCATTTACTTTCAATTATTATTATTGTTCATGCATACTCGCTATGCTAGGATGTGACTGTTAGGAAAGTGATTGTTTTCGTTGGTGTGTGGAATGGGAAGGACCGAGGGTCTGGGATCATTCCTCACACTAGCACCTTTTCGTATCGTTCTGTCTTAGCATGCTTGGTGCGGGTAGGGCATCAGGGGGAGGAAGTGGCACTGTGGTCTCTGGCCTGGCCACTAGACTCTAGCTTTATCTCTATGTCGTAGGGAGCTATGCTAGGATAGGGCCTACTATGATGACATATAGGATTGGTTAGTTGCGAGCCCAGTTTGCAAGCCCTCGCCAATAGGGGCTTACATGTTGGTATGGGTAGGGTATCAGAAAAAGTGTTGGCGGTGTTTGATCCGGATGCTTTAGCTATATTCCTATTCCATGGTGGGTGCATGTGGGACGACAGTGGTGTTTGATCCATTGGACGACTTCACACACTCGTGTATAGAGGTGCAGTGGCCGCCAATCCTTTCTATAGCACATTGTAAACTGAAAATCAGACCATGATGTGAATGTTACTTATGCATATGTTTGTTATATTGTTTGATTGTCTTACTGAGCTAAGTTGAGAGCTCACCCTTGTATATATACATGTTTTTAGATGTTGATGTAGGTTATACTATGGAGAACTACATGGATGCTCTGACGTATGGAGGTGTTGCTGCTTTAGAAGTGCAAGTAGAGGAGGACGAGCATGACGCTTCATGCGAGTGTCCTTTTTGTGTGTACCTCTAGGATGTTGGTTTTGTTTCTTTATTTATTTTCAGTTGGATTTATAATTGGGATGTAAGGATAATTATTTATGTTTTGGTATTTTGAATAACTGAATAATTTATTTATCAGTAGAAGTACTCAGTTCATTTAATTTAAGACTCCCGCTGTATTTTATTATATTTTGATTATGGTTATGTGCAATAATTGGTATGAGAGGACACGGTCTTATTGAGATCCTGGTGTGAACCGTTGGTTCAGTGACGGTTCACTCACACTTCTGGTTCAGCTGGAATTGGGGTGTGACATCTACTCATCCCGATGGGCCCATCCCTCCCCCGCCCCCTTCCCCTTGATTCTTCCCCCTGTGGTCCTCTAGATCCTTCCCTCCTGATGGGTCTGTCCAACCTCCCTCCCAATTATCTCCCTTCCTCTCTCCCTCTCGTTTATCTTTCTCTGAACCTTTTTTGTTCCCATTAGGCTGAGGGCACTCTAGGCTTATCTCTCGACCTATCGTACCAACCCCTCTTCCCCATGACAAGTTAGGCTATTAACAAAATTATGAGCCCTCCCTGTTCCCTCTCCCTTCTGGCCATTACCCCTTGACCTCCCTGGCTGGTCCCAACTCGCTGGTCAAGTCCCCTCCCCTCCCTTCCCTCTTGGAATTGTGGATGTTGAGCGTTTTGATCATAATGTTGATTTAATGGACTCCCATACGGATAGTAAGGAGGGATTTGATTTTGGTGTTGATCGGATGACCACCACCCCTCTCAACATTCTTTGGGTGGTAAAGCTTCCTCAGCTTCCTATTGGTCCTGGTGGTGACCGAATGGGCTCTAACCATTTGTCTAAGAGGGGTGGTATTATGTTTGGAAAATATGTTCTCTTTGATGATCAGGTGACTGTCCACCATTCAAACATTTGGAAAAATCATGCGGGAGGACCTAGCAAGGTGGCCTTTGATAGCAATTCTGTGGATAGTGAAGGCTCAATATTGGTCCCTAATGTCGAGTTCTCAGATTGGGAAGATAATAGGGGCATTCTCCCACACCACTATATGTATGGTGGGGATACTGTGGGAGTTCGCTCTACTCCTTCGGTGTTCCTGAGAAGAAGTATCTACATTCGTACTCCCTTTAGTCAGCTCTGAAACGTTAAAAAATGAGCCGGTTGTCGGGCCTAAGTTATGTTATAGCCTAGGTCCAATGTTGCAGTTTTGTTTTTGCTGCTTTGGCTAGGTCTCTCGCGAGCTTCCAGCTTGTTGTGCTCTCCTTTCTTCGGATCAATAAATATTTATTTATCCAAAAAAAAAAAAAGTTAATGAGAAAGATTGATAAGCAAACATTGATAAGCAAACATTCTCTCAAATTCTTTTTTCTCATAAATGTATTTTCTCACTTTGATTAGTACTTTACACTTATTTACAGACCAATTATGCTTTTTCCGTTGCTCCAATGGAGTAGTGTGTATGATTTCAATATACGGTAATAGGGTGTGGCATACTTGACTTTTTTTTTGCTTAAGAGCCGCATGTTTGGTTAGGCCGTTGGCCACCTTGTTAACCTCGCGGAACCAATTAGTAATCCTCCATCGCATGCCAGCAAGACTACGAGCCACACATTGCCACATCTACAGACATTGCCACGGGATCTTAGAGTACTTTGTTGATCACTCTCAATCCATAGGTGGGAGCATCCCATGGTAATAGCTTCACGAATTCCAAATAAGATAACCTAAAATTCTGCTAGAAAATTGGTGGTAATGTCAAGGTACTAAGCATAAGCAACTAGAACCAATTCCGAATGGTCACGAAGAATTCCCCCTGCTCCAACCCTTCCAAGATTCTTGAGAGCACAACCATCTGTGTTGAGCTTAATCCACCTCCCCACCGGCTAACATCATTTAAGCTGTCTAACCAGTCTGTCCTTCCTTCCCCGCGTTCAAAGACAAACGGGATGCCACCACCCACTCATCAACACGAGTTACCAAACAAGGAACACGCACCGACAAGTCTTGCACGCATCTCTACGGAACTAAAAATCATAGCCGTCGTAGAACGCTCCCCTTCAAAACCCCCTAAATTTCTATTGTGCTAAATGCATTAAGCAACCACAAATAAGCTCATACTCTAAAAATCCTTCAACTTCACAATATGCTTCTTTAGTTTCCACCAGGAAAATAAGAGCTCAATACTGGCAAACCCACTCCATGAAAAACTGAAGCAACTCAAAAATCTAGACCAAATACCTTCCGCAATACTATAGTGGAGGAAGATATAATCAAAAGATTCACTCACAGTGACACAAGAAACATCTGGAAGCCAATCCAACCAGCTTGTGAGCAATCTTATCATCCGTTGGAGGCAATGACAACACCATTTCCAAGCAAATGTAGAAATCCATAGGGTCAACTTTTGCTCCATTAAGCAGAAGCCCAAGAAGACAGATTCTGACTTGTCAAACCCGCCTATGTGGCATACTTAACTTGTTTGACAACTTAAGCTTATAAAATTAGAATGTATTATTCATACATAACACCATAACATTGATGAAATGTAACACTTGTTGTTTTGATTTATATA
This sequence comes from Protea cynaroides, assembly GCA_028583415.1. NCBI lineage: Eukaryota > Viridiplantae > Streptophyta > Magnoliopsida > Proteales > Proteaceae > Protea > Protea cynaroides. The sequence goes on from CM053265.1 coordinate 1,844,482, forward strand.
TTGTATGCACCAGGCTTGAAATTTAAGTCCTTTTTCCGGTGTGTGTGTGTGGGGGGGGGAAGCGAGGGTTCTTTGTCCGACTGTATAGCTGTTGTGCCAGCATGGGGACCAAGCTGAATCCATGCATGGACATCCAATTAGAAGGACGAGGTGATCATTTCACCTCTCTTGTGTCTGGGCAAATGTACACATTGTGAGACAGGTACTTTTTTCCCTTCTTTTTTTACCCCCCAAACCCCACAAAAAAAAAAAAAAAAAAAAACCACTCATATGACAAATGCTATATGATCCAAAACTCACTCATTGACCTAAAACTAACATACTATTAATATGATATGTTATAGTCAATTGACATAACCAAGACTTACAAATAAATGGATTGGATTAGGGTTGAGATACATTGACTTGATTAATTTTTTAATCGAGTCAGGATTAAAGTAATTTGGACACAAATCCAAATTAATATGACATGAATATGACCAATTGCATCCCATACTTTGAATCGGGGTGGGGGGCACTCACGTACTTACGCTTCCGATCAATGGTGTAAGTCTTAGAGGTCATTGGTTCAAATCTCTTGCCCCATTTTGGGTGTGTGTCTAACACCCCCCCCCCTAGGCGGGAAAACTCTCCCATATTATATAGACAACTAAAAGTATATCTTTGAAACTTGATTCGATGAAGGATCCAACTAGTTCTAGGTCATGATCATGGTTTTAAAACTCGGATCAAAATAGTGCAATCAGTGATTTGACTCAAAATTGACTAAAAGTATGTTCCAATTAGACCTGAGTTCAACTAATTCGAACTAATTCCAAGACATCCCAAGTCAAAATTGATCAACGAGCTTTAATATGACTATGTATATACAGCCATACCTTTGGCAGCCGTGATCTCATGTATATCAGAAAAAGGGAGTAGATAAGGTTGATACACGTGGAATGGCTCCATCAACTGCTATGGGTCTGGGTATGTTATTTATTTATAGGGAAAATATCTACCACACCCCCTGTAGTTTATCTTAATTTCACTCACCCGCCGTCGTTTGAAATGATATCCCTAATGTCACACCCCAAATTCTGATCCAACCAGAACGGTGTGAGTGAACCGTCATTGAACCAACGGTTCACACCAGGATCTCGAATAGGCCGTGTCCACCCATACAAACCAATTACACATAACCACAATCAGAATATAAACATACAGCGGAAGACTTTAAATAGAATGAACTGAGTATCTATTGATAATTTAAATAAATATCCCATTATCTAAATTCAATCACATAAAATAAATATCTATTACATCACTTAATATCAAACAAAATAACTGAAATAAACAAATAAAACAAATTACAGGTACACGCAGAAAGGGCACTCGCATGAAGCGTCATGCTCGTCCTGTCCTGCCTGTACATCCAACCACCGCAGCACCACCATACGCCGGAGCGTTCACATAATCGTCCACAGTATAACCCGCATCCGGATCTAAAACAATGTATATACAAAGGGTGAGCACACAACACAGCTCAAGTAAGGCAATCGACAGTTTCACAAGATTATGCATGAGTAACAATCATTTTATCTTGTGGTCTGATTTTAAGTTTGCAATGTGCTATAGAAAGGTTTGGTGGCCCCCGCACCTCTATACACGAGTGTGTGGCGTCGCACAGTAATCACACAACCACCAACCCACAAACACCCATCATGGAATAGAGATAGAGCTAAGGTATACCCGCACCTCCCCTGATACTCTACCCATACCAGTACCTAAGCCCCTATCGGCCGGGGCTCGCAAACCTGGGCTCGCAACTAACCAATCCTATATGTCAACAATGTATGCTCTATCCCAGGCCCGGCCGTCTACGGCATAGAGATAGAGCTAGAGCGTGCGGGCCGGGTCGGAGACCTCCTAAACCTCACCTCCCCCGATACCCTATCCGCAACTAACCCACCGGGATAGAAACAATACGCGGTAGACCCTATCCCAACACGACACCCTACGGCATAGAGATAGAGCTAAAGCATCGTGGACAAGGCAGCGTCGACTCGGAATCCTCGGTACCACCAACGATGGTCGGGACAACATCAATATCGGAGACCAACGTACCACGATCTTCCCCGATACCCCACCCGTACCAAGCATGTTAAGATAGAATACTACAAAAGGTGCCGGTGTGAAGAGCGATCCCGGGCCCATGCCCCACTCCACACACCAACGAAAACAATCACATGCCTAACAATCACATCCTATGAATGCATGAACAATAATAATAGCTGAAAGTAAAGGATGGCATGTGAATATGCACAAACATCACATCATAGATATACAATGATTAACAACGATTTACTGTCCATTAATTATTAGGTTTAGGTCAGATTCCCTTACTTGACGCTCGTTCGTTAACTTGCTCCACGTCGCAAGATCCAAACGACAAGTCACAGCGTCCTACATAATATCAGGGTTTCATTAGAACATATTGTTTAGGGTTTCATGTTGGTCGGAAACCAACAGAGATCACAAACTACCCTCGCGAGCTGGCCGGGTGGCATGTACCGGTCGCGGCCTGTGGGAAAGACTGGCGACCGGTATGGTCAGCCGGTCCCCCACGGATAACCTCCCGAGAGGTAGCGGTCGCAACATACCGGTCGCACTATGTGCAACCGGTATAGTCGACCCGGTATGTCTCCCGGAAGACCATACATGGGTTCTTCGACTGCCGTCGACCATCCTCCATGGATTTTCAGGGTTTCTCCTATCCATGCTAAGTCTAGGCTTTGAGTTAGAGCTATCCCCAACTCATTCAAGTCTCGTTTCGACGAATATCATCTCGAAACTCGAATCTAGGGTTTGACGGCAACTTAGGGTTTATTGGCCAATTTAGGGTTTTAGATCAATACCTACTTGGCATGGTATTGATCCACCCACACAACTATCATAGGGTGAGAAGATGGTATCAAACACTTACCGTTGACAGGCGTAGCGTGAGCTTCGTCAAACGGTAATGGCGGCACCTCCTTCTTCTTCCTAGCTCCTTCTCCTCTCCAAGCTCTTTCTCTTCTCTAGGGTTTGTGAGAAACAATGGAAAGGATTTGAGGGGTTTAAGGGTGTATTTATAGGCTAAAAATAGGGTTTAGTAACCCTACTAGGATTAGGAAACTTCTAGGATTCGAAATCAGGAAAGTGGGACCCGCAGAGACCAATTTCCGAATTCCCGCACATAGCTGTGCAGGCCATACCGGTCGACCGGTACCATCATCCGGTACCATCGACCGGTATACCTAAAACCAGGTATAATTGGTCGACTTCGGTCCGATTTCGTACCTGTTTGTTATCCGCTTGCCCCGTCTGGCTCGGTGATGATCGGAAGACCTGTCACGACACAAAACCAAGGTTTAGACCGGGTTTTCAGAGTGCGGGTCTTACACCTAACACCCCCTACTTTTGAAAACATGTATCCATCAGACCCCCTCCTTTAAGATATGTCCTTTAATTGATGACATGACACCATTTTAATTTATTAAATGATAGAACTATCCTTAAATATTTTCTCTTCTAATTTTAATAAAACTTAAAATTTTATTTTCTCCATTCCCTCAGAGCCAGGACCTATAAATCCCCCATCCACCACCGCTGTCGGTAGTAGTGAGCCCAGCTCGTCATCGTTGATTGTCCGTTGCGCTTCAAAGACTACAACGAGGAAGAAAAATGGGATGAGTATTTGAGTAGTACTATTGTAAGGCATCTTCTTGAAGCATCGGACAACGAGCTTGGGATCACAGACCTAGATTCAGAATTCAAATTATGAAGACGACAAGGTCATCCATGGTGATGGTTCCGTAGGATGTGGATTCAGGGAAAGAACAAACCCACTAATCAATCTAGGTTTCTTGCTTGCTTGCTGAAATCAGGGGTTTCTTTCTTTTAGCTATATCTTTCAGTCTTTGTTGCCCCAAGTAGATACAGATGTCCATGTGTTAGATTTATGTGGGCTTAATTAATTAACTAAACTAGTCAATTCAGTGGGAGTCCAATGAACACGATAGAACCGGTTTGGTTTGATTTGTCACATGGTATGAGATAGGTTTGGTAACCCTAATTCTATTGTGGGAAGGGTTTTAAGGTTACAACAGTATTCTATAAACACTGGGTTAGAGTCCCCACAGCCACAATTAATAAGTTCTCTCTACACCCATTAGCAAGAGACATCAGGATATCCTCTAGAGGTTGTGGAAGATTATAGCCGAGGGATTTCGATCAAAGCTTGGAGCATCGTAGAGAGTATGAGAATCCATCTCTTCACAGATATGTATGTCTTATGATTCATAGTTAATGGCTTCTCTATTATGTTATATGGTAACTGTATGGATAGATAATAGGTTTGGTTCAAACCCTAAGTACAATAATTTTTAATAGTTGGTATCAGAAGGAACCATACAGACCTAGAATCAATGGAAATTGATTATAAAGACTGATAATGAATGGTTAAATTGAAAGAGAAATTTTTTTCAAGTTTTGGATCGAATCTCAATCAGATCTGTTGAAGTTTTTCATTGACGAAAATTTTTTCAACCTGCAAAATAGGTCAAGCAACATACCATTGAAAAGCTCTCGACGAGACGGAGCCGATGATATAAAATTCGTCGGCCAGGCCATCTGACGCTTCGGCACTCGCCAGCGGTAGCCACGAGTGGATCTCACTCGCGGGAGAATTTAAAAAAAAAAAAAAAAAAGAGAAAAGTTTTTGGCGGCGTTGACCTGGTCATTGTCGGGTCAACTCAGAAACCCTAATGGGTTGCGCCGTGACTCAGATAGAGTTGACCCGAAAAAAAAAAAGGAGGTCAAGTTGCACGTGCATGCACACGTGTGAAAACCAGAAACCCATGTTGACTTATTAATCGGGGCGGTCAACAGACCCGTTGCCTGACCCATTGACCCATTACCTCGACCAGGATCCATCGCCAGTTGACCCGAGTGGTTGACCCAGAAACCCGTTTAGACAAACCAGGTAAACAGGTGGTTAAATTGTGTGGTCAGATTGCGATTTGGTTTGACCCAGGCCGTTTTGGTTTGCGGCCTGAACCAAAGCACATAAATATTTAAAAAAAAAGGGTTTAAATATTCGGTTAGGTTCAATCCAAACCAAGCCGAGCCTGGCAGACCGACCCAGACTGGGTTTTCTTAAGGATTTGTTTGGCCTGTGTGTTTAATAAAACAACATTAAATCTCGATTCTGGGAGCTAGGAAGGTCGGATTGATCTCTGGTTTGTTTCATTAGACTCCATTTTTAATGCTCTTCAATCTGATATATATTTTGATACATTTTAGTACATTGAAAAATATGTTATTATGGAAAAATATCCTATGGAAAACTCAATTTGTAATGTTTTTACTGATTTTTCTTGAAGTTATTGTACAAAATTGATTGATTGAGCTAATGTGCATGTTTATATGAACGTTTAGACTTGTACAGTTGTATTTTAAAGCATTCATGGTTAAATAAATATCTCACATAAGCTGTAAGTTGAGATTTATTCATATCATGATGAAACTTGATGTGACCACCAAAATGACAACCTTGTTTTATTATGATGTGTTCAAATTCAAGGGTCTGTATTTGTAAATGATTCAGTTTGATGGTGTTCACCCAACGGTGATAATGTCCAAGTTTATTCAAATTAAGATTTGTAGCTATTGTATAAGGATTTTGTGGTGACCATCAATGTGACACACTTGGATTCTATTATAATATATTCAAATCTAATATTTTATGTATTTACAAACTACAGTAAAGAAGTATAGTATTTATCCAAAAGTGACACTGACATAAACTCCCACTTTTATGGATGCAGCAAAGAACGACATTGTCCACCCAAAGGTGGCGTTGTTTAAGATTATAAAGAATGAAACTGTTCACTCAAAGGTGACGTTATCAAAGAATATAAAGAACTCATGCACATGATTGAAGGATCTTGGCTTTAGGGGGTTTCATCCACCCAAAGGTGGTGAAATCTTCAAGAGTCATTGTCTCTTCACAGTTATTGCACAACTATTGAAAGGACCAGTGCATATATTGTCCCAAAGGATATGTGTGTAGTTCGATTGACTTTTCAAAGATATAAATTAACTTGCACATGTTATGTATATATTCTTACTAGTTAATTTTATTTGGTATTAATCGTAGACTTGTAATTATTTATATTGTAATATAGTTGTGGACATATAATGATTAAATACCTCAAGATGCCTATCATTGGCAGCCAGTTTTAACAATTGGCATAGAAATTGAAAACTAATCTAGGACTGTTTAACCTAGATGTACTCAACAAGAAATTATATTCTGGTTCTTAGGGCGTTCAGTCTCTAAGATAAAGTAAGGCAATGTTCAGATGATGAAAAATGATATTTCTTGTGAAATCCAAAGAAAGGTTTGATATTTCAAGAAAGGACGAAAATATGTTTTATTACTCAAGTCCATCAATACCAGTTTCTGATGATAATAAGTAGTATTGGGAATGTGAGGACGTATAAGGTAGAGTTGTTAACTATTAATGATAAGCTCAAGGATAAGCGAATATTTATAGGTTCATTAAAACTTATGTAGGTGATGTTTTAAACTTTTCACTTCCTCACAAAAACTGTATAGTCAGATCCTGGTGACCTATAGTACTAAAAAATATAGTGAACCCTAAAGTGAAAGAACTAAGGATAGAAGTTCAAAGAAAAAGAAAAAAATATGAATGCCAATGTCATAGTGCATAATATATATCCAGACAAAGGTAAGTTGCGAAAGGGGTAGAGAACCCACAAAAAGAAAAATATTTTTTCATGAAATAGTCAGAAACTTTATGACAAAGAATTAGACATTAAGAAACTGCAAGATAAAATGGATCTAAGTATAATGAAATTCTTGTAGTGAGACCCAGAAGGGACATGTAAAGAAAAAAATTTATAAAGCTGGACAGGCTTAAGTGAAAAAAGAATAAAGATTATGAAACTTCTGAGCAAGAAGGTGCAGTAGATTGAACACTTAAGCATTAATCGTAGTCTGAGCCCATAGGAGTACCAAAACTTTTAATTTATTCTTTTTAGATTATCTATCTTTAGAATTTAAACTGTATATTGTTATCTTCCACCCTGGTCATAAGGGTTTAGGACTATTGTCCAAAGAAAGATTAGAAAGAATAATATTCTGGAATTCTCCTTCCAAGATTTATTACATGTATATATGTGAGAATTAATTAAAAGAGAATATGACAAGATTAAAGTAAGTGAAAATTATTCACAACACGAATTTATTGGACTTGATGGATATCGAGATTCATCTAGGACTTTTTGTCACAGTTTAGTCTATGGGTGTTTTTTTCAAATAATGAAAATTAAGATGGAAATATTTTATTAAAGGAATTAAAACTATTGGATTTGAATGAGAGAGTTATGGGAGATCATGTGATATTGGTCTATTCCGGATAAATTTGAACAAGTGTTTGTAAAATCTTGAGAATGTATTAATCCTGTAGGAAAAGAATTGATATTGTAGCCTATATTATTAATAGAGTGCTAGTTAGTCAGTTCCAGTTTAAGTTATCCTCTTGTTTGAAACTATAAAGCGGACATTGTTTCATAATACTCGTGGGAAAAGTGATTATTTTAGGACATTGAGTTGTCATATTATGAGATATCAAAATAGACCCAAGAAACTTAAAGTTTGATAAGACCACATGAAAATGGGTGTGAAGCAACAAGTTGAGATACCAGAAATGTTACTAGAGTGTAATGAAATGATTATAGAAATATTCATTAAAATCGATGCCTCGGCCATAGTAGCAGAGCCAGATGAGGCAATGAAGAGATATACTAGACCATGTAGATTTGTGATTTCATCCAATCACATGTTGTACTTCAAAATAGATGTTTTGAGTAAGTTGTTAGTAATGAAATTGCTCTTGAATGTTTAATGATCATAAAGGATGTGTTGTTGTCTATGAACAATAACGAGACTTGGGATTTTATGCTTTTGTCAATGAACGGTGTACTCATAGGTTAAAAATGGGTATACAAAAGAAATATATGATTCTAGTGGGAGAATTGATTACTACAAAGTAAGACTTATAGCGAAGTGAAATCATACAAAGAGAAGAGAAAGAAAATTTCAAAATTTTGAGGTCTTAGTTGCGCATTTTGCTTTGAAGTTGCACCAGATAGTGTTAGGATCGGGAGACACAAACAAACAAGAAGCACACGAAGAATTAACGTGGTTCAGCACTCCATCGTGGGATGCCTACGTCCACCAGAGAAAAGATCGACTTTCTTCTATTCCCAAGAACAGTCTATAAAATTCTCTACCTGACAGGCCTATCTCATCTGTCAGCCTTACAGCGTTCCAGCTCTCCACTGTCAGAGGAGAATCCTCTACAACCTTTGTAGCCTTACCTAGGTTTTTTTCACACAGAGACAATATATAGGGAAACCTAGAAACCCTAATCCCACCATAATTATAAGTGTACCCCCGTACATGTAATAGACTCATACCCTAATACAAATACTACCCCTTATAATTACGTGGACCCAACAGAATACAAGACACTAACCCAACAGACAGATGTAAAGGTCGTTTTGATTAAAAAAATCTAGAAAAAAATATTTATATACTTTAATCACAAAGTTTTGTGGTAAGGATAAAGAAGATATATTTTGTAGACTTATAAAGTCAATTTGTGGATTAAACAGGTATCCGAATAATGGTATTTGAAGTTTGACAGGGTTGTATCTTCTTTCAACTTTGTTGAGATTGTCATTGACCAATGTATATATTTATAGGTCAGTGGGAGTAGATTCACTTTCTAGTCATGTATATTGATAGTTAATCATTGGATTATAGTGACTTGGTTTACTAGTTGAAACCAATGTTTTTCTGTCTGATAACTTCGAGTTATAAAAATATTTTTGAGTTATAAAAATGTGTGAGCAAGTATTTTTGTACCTGATATTGAGTTTGCTAATGACAGAAAAGGTAAAATTATAGATTTGTCTCAAAGTATAAATATTATTTTTGAACTATTTAGTATGCATGTATAACCATTAAGTTACGGATGCTTAAATCGATAAAAGAGACAAATTAACAGAATTGTGTACAAGAAATGATATTGAGTGTGAGCATCTGCAATGCAATATGGAGCTTGATATATGCTCAAGGTTGTAATCGTTTTATGTAGCCTTTTCAATGGATGTTATGAGACGTTTTCAGTTAGATACTGATATAGCTTACTGGACAACGGGGAAAAGGAAGGTCATGCGGTATATGCAGAAGACCAAAGATTGCATATTCATTTATGAAAATAGTGACACTCTAGGCTATTTTGATGCAATTTTAATGTTTGCATTGATGACAGAAAACCAACATCAAGGTTCATTGTTATGGTGGTAAGATTTTGTAACTCTATATAAAAATAACAAGCAAGGTATCTAGTGTGAAAATTTCTTCTCTGATTTAGAGGTTGTAGACTCTACTTCTAAACCTATTGAGATGTGTTGTGACAGCGGTTCAACTGTGTTCTTCTCAAAGAATAATAAAAAATCTAGTATTTCAAAGTATAATAGAGATCGAATCTCTTCAAGTAAGGAAAAGGTCAAAAAAAATTATATCGTTGTAGATTCTCTGACAAAGGTTTTGTCAGTGGGAGTCTCCAAGGGACAGTATGTCCAATATAGAAATGATTGAAAACAATTAATTTTATCAGAGGCTTAAGTGACCAAAGATCTAGGAATCAGTGGGAGTCTCTAAATATGCTTAATCAGTGGGAGACGCTTTATATTTATACTTATATTTTCACATTGTTTACTATGTTTGATTGTATTGCTCATGGTTTAATGGGCACAGTTTTTGTAACTATGATTTTGTTTACATTAGCATTTACGTTATTGATATTTTGCATACATAGTTATGTGTTTGACTTGTCAAAGATAAATCAGGCTATATTTCACAAAAGATAAATCAGGTAGTATTTAGTCGAACACCAGACAGTATTTAGTCAAAAGACGAACAAGACAGTATTCAGTCAGATATATAAGGTAGTATTCAACCAAAATAAGAGACGGTATTAAGCCATACAAATAATGACGATAAGTCAAAGTACGGTATTAATTCATGCTAGAGTTGGTTTGCCATGAGAGGATAATATCAAAAAATAAAGGTGGTGTCTAGCCAAGGTATGGTATTATATTTCTGAATTATTTAAATACCATGTTTTAGTTGCCTATAAAGGTTTTGGGACACTTTGATTAAGGTTCTTTAATCAAGTTTGGACTCGCATAGGAGTTTACTTTCATGCATTATCTCAGACGATTCATGTATTGAGTAGACCTCTGTTGTGGCTAACAGAAATTTATACATCATATGTTGAGGTGTATTATTCGTTGTTGCTCACATTGAAAAGCTTGATGGATGTTTTAAAGTTAGTGATGTTTTAGTGTGTTAGATTCCATGGCCACACTGGTTGACGGTGATTTTGTATTTAATATAACCTAAGTGGGAGATTATTAGATTTATGTGGGCTTAATCAATTACCTAAACTAGTCAATTCAGTGGGAGTCCAATGAATATGGTAGAACCAGTTTGATTTGATTCGTCACATGGTATGAGATAGGTTTGATAACCCTAATTCTATTGTGGAAAGGGTTTTAGGGTTACAATAGTATTATATAAATACTGAGTTAGAGTCCCCACAGTCACAGTTAATAAGTTCTCTCTGCACCCATTAGCAAGAGACATCAGGATATCCTCTAGAGGCTGTGGAAGACTGTAGTCGACGGATTTTGATCAAAGCTTGGAGCGTCGTGGAGCGTATGAGAATCGATCTCTTCACAGACAGGTATGTCTTTATGATTCATAGTTAATGACTTCTCTATTGTGTTCTATGGTAACTGTATGGATGGATAATAAGTTTGGTTCAAACCCTAAGTACAATAATTTCTAACACCATGAACTTTATGAACTGTCCTTGAATCTCTAATCCCCTCTCACCTACAATTAAACAACCCAGACCACATCAACAATTTCTCATTCATTTCCACTCATTTCTGATTTTTTTTAAAATTTTTTAAAATTCTTTTCAAACTACATCGCCGACTCTCTTCCTCTTGCTTGAACAACCCACTTTGCCGGAAAATCAGAGAACATTCTGGAATTTCCCCAAGATCAGTGTATAGTAATTCATCCTCCTCCCTCATAGGAAACAACATCATCATGTCAGCATCTCCTCCACTGGTACTTTCTGCGTAGGATAGGCTTTCCAATATGGTGGCCGAGGATGAAGATGCCATGTCAAAAAACCAGTTGAAGTCGTATGTCGTGATCATGGATTCTTCACCCAGGTCCGTGAAATTTTGTCTGGTTTTGAGAAGGGATAGGAGGACAGAAAAGATCTCAGAGTCTCTGTCCACGTATCGAACACCTGATGGGTAGGTAGAAGGATTAGAAAGCATCGAAATGATGAATTTAGAACCAGCTTGATGGGGAGTTTGTCTTGATGTTTGAAAGAGCTGTCCACTGATGTTGAGGGTAACGATACTGGACTCTGATTTCTTCGGAAGAAAACCATAAGAGATTAATTCGCCTATCAAAGGAGGCATACCTTCTCTGGGATTCAAATCCACTCCTTCAGTGATTCGGGAGGAGGAAGACGCCCCTGCTGGATGACCGACACATGGGGCTTGGGTGAATCAAAGCCCTCCATCCGAGCCGACAAGGGGTGTCGACTAGGATGGAGGGCTCGGATTCACCCAAGCCCCACGTGTTGGCTATCCAACGGGAGCGTCCCCCCTCCTCCCAAATCACTGGGAGGAGAGGATGTAAATCCCCTTCTCTGTCGGTGCTAGAGGTTAGGGAAAGAGAAGACGATGGTTTCAATGGGCAAAGAAGATGCATGAAAATTAAGAAAAAAAGTAAAATTGAAAATATGAGGTAATTCTAAAAATAAAAAGGAAAAGAAAAAAATATAAAAATGAAACTGAATAAGATTGAGGGTAAAAAAAGTCTTTTTAGAATCCAAACAAAGTTTGGGTGTCCTCAGGGGGTGTTAGGGATATTATCGCAAATAAAAACGGGTGGGTGAGATAGGACAAACTATAAGGGGTGTGGTAGATATTTTCCCTTATTTATATTCATTAATTCACCATGGTAGATCGTTGGGTTTAATTTTCTAACAGACCAATCCATACCAATACGGCATGTTCCACAAGTAAGGGTAATGCCCGATGGTGCTTCCTTCCTCGCTTGAGTTGCTTGTAAAGACCTCTTATCTCAACTAAAAAATATAAGAAATTCTCATATACTTAAAAAAAAAAATGTTGTACAGTCTTACTATACATAACATTGCCGTATATTCCCCGCATATGCCAGTATATACACTTAAGAAGACAAGGTATTTTAAAATCAATCATTTTCATAGAATTTGACTTATCCCCCAAAAAATAAAATAAAATAAAATAAAAAAACTTCCATTGGCTTGGTTTTGAGTCCTCCTTCTCGTATATTAGGTGTCTCGCTAGTGTCATCCCCCTTCCTTTACTAATTACTCCCACTTCAGGCCTTATCATGCACCCAATCCCCTCCGGGCCACCACTGGCATGGGTTCCCTTGGCACCAAAAAAAAAAAAAAAAAAAGCTTCTTTTGACACATAAATTTTGTCACATGGTAAAATGATGTACTAATTCTAATCGTTCGATAGGCAATGATCGATTTGGATAGGACATTGGTAAAGTTTTAGACTCAATTCTCCCATAGTCCTAGAATTTTAAATCTCTATTTTACCACTTAAACAAATTCCAATAGATCCAAAACTTTACTTGTGAACAAACTATTTAAGAATACACTTTTCACAAAATTTTATCCAACTCATGTTATGGACTGACCATATAATATTTTCCGAAGAAAAGAAATCTTTTTCCCTGAAAAGACTAAGAAGAAAGGAAATTTTTTAGGGGGAAATTTAATGAAGAAAAATAAGGTTGATGTAAAGATTATTAATTTAAGATAAACTTAATGCATGAATGAGGTAGATGAAGACTTAATCAGCTACCATATAAAAGTCCACGAATCCCCCAATGTATGCGGATATTCCATCCAAAAGTCTACATATAAACATAATATATTTTAATACTCCTAACTCATATCCATAATACCCACCATAAACATAACCCAAAATCCAAAATTCCTCCCATTTTTTATTTTTTTTAAAAACATTGAAAAATAAAAGGACCCAGTTTATATATACGGCCGCACATATACAAGATTATGTATTGAATCCTTCACCCAATAGAGGAGGGTAGATTTGACATTAAACATTCAACGATAGAAAATACAGCATATTAAAGGGCTGTTTGTTAAAACTTCAATTTTGGGATTCTTACTTCTGGTTCAAATTTCTACTCTAACTTCAAAAGGATTCAGGAGTATATAGGAGTAGAAACATGTTTGTTAACCTAATTTTGTCATGAACTCCAAAATGGTGTTGGTGGGTGGTGGTGGAGGGTGGTGGCGGTGGTGGTGGGTGGTAATGGATGGTGGTGGCGGTGGTGGTGGGTGAGAGTTGGTGGAGGTGGTGGGTGGTGGTGGCCATGGTTGGTGGCTGGTGGTGGTGGCGATGGTAGGTGGCGGTGGTTGGTGGTGGATGGTGGTGGCGGTGGTGGAGGGTGGTGGCGGTGGTGGGTGGTGGTTGGTGGGTGGTGGGTTGTGGTGGTGGTAGTGGTAGTTGGTGGTAGTAGTGGTGTGGGGTGATTTTTACTCCAAAATTGTGCTCTGAAGTCGAAAGCATCATTTGAGCCCAAAAAATGGATTCTAGAGCTCATTTGAGCTTTTGAGCCGGTTCACTCATGGATTCTCGAAGTCTGAACCGGGTTACCAAACAAGCTTCTACTCCATTTATGCTTCAGAAGTCAGAATCCAACTTCTGAAATGTTGCCAAACACCCCCTAAGGTTGTTCAAATGGAGGCCCAACTAAAAAGAGGGGATAGAATATATTCAATGAATATACATATATATATTTTATGATATGTTATTTTTTTATTCTAGTACCAATAAAAGTAAATAAATCAAGAAAAGAAAAAAAAAAAAGAAAAAAGAAAAAGAGCAAATAAAATAATATTAAATGAAAATTTAAATATACATTTTTCCTATTGTTTTTGTTCTCATAAGAAGTATTTTTGGTTTGAAATTAGATAAATCAAATAATTTGATCTTTGATTCATTAGAACAAAAAAATAAAGAAGACTAGGCTAGGTATTGACTAGACTAAAGCGACAATAATGACTCACTCAAGACTTTCATTACAAATCACATTTCTTTTAAATATTACATGAAATCTAATTTTCAAATAAGCCTTGTCGGCAGGCATGAGCTAGTTATGTGTTGACCAGCACCCCCTAGAGTATCTTAGGCTTCATGCGAGGCTCGGGGGAAGTCGGAATTGGAGAACACTTATCCTGAGGTGGGTTAACTACTTGGATGTATTCTGTAGTTGTCCACTCTACACTTGGCTACTCAACGCTTACCGTGGGTATCATAACTAGTACATCAGATGTGCGTCTTCTTGTTGGATTAAACTGGAAAATCGATAATCAAGCAAACCTAATCATTCAGAGAAACAAGATGGACCGAAATAGGAAAAAAAAAAAATTGAAATTTTCTTGTAATATTGCTTTTAATATATGAAAATCTAAATTGAGAGAAACCGAAAAGGGATCAAAACCAATCAGACCAATATACGGCGTGATTTTATAGACCAAACTCCTTATCAGTCGAACCCAACCGATGAAAAAACTGATGGATTGATTTGGCTCAGTATAATCTGGGACTGACCCAGCCCGCTTCTAGGGGTTTTGGGCCGATTCATCATCGATCCCGTGTTCTTGAACCATGATCGAAACGGACCGAACCAACGGTTTGAGAAAATAAGATTATTTTTTTTTGGGGGGTAGAAGAGAGAGAAAATAGGATTACAGTGTCAAGAAAATGGCAGCAGCAAAGGCTACATAAGTCACAGCTCCAAATCGATACAGAACAGCAGTCAAAGTTGGGATATTTTCATGTGGAGGTATGGTACCAAACAAGCAAAGGAGACAAAGTATCATTGATTTTTGAGATTTGGGTTGTTCTTGATTTTCCTCATTTGATTTCAGTCGGTGAATTTGTGACTCTGAAATGGAGAAGGGGGATATATGGGTTGAAGATGAAGAAGATGGGAATATCTCTCGCAATTACTTTAACGGGAGTAGCGTGAGTGAAATAGAAGAAGATCAGGAGTTTGATCATGGCAGAAATGAGATCCTTGGCACAATCAACGAAGAATCGGGGAGGACTGGTGGTGATGAAAATGATGATAACGTGTATGTTGCAGTGGGGAAGAGCGAGACGAGCATGGATGCGCTCAGGTGGACCTTGAACAACGCCCTCAAACCTTCCTCTACCGTCTTTCTCATCCATGTCTTCCCTGAGGTTCATCACATTTCCACTCCCTGTGAGTCTCTCTCTCTCTCTCACTCTCTCTCTCTCTCTTGAAGAAATGAAATTCTTTTTAAAACTGCAATTTTGTTATGTCAACTACCAAAACATGAATTGAAACTTTTCTCTATCCTCTTGGTTTGATCTTGAGAGGCCTTGAATTGAAACATGTTACGTTCCTGATAGGATTGTAACTTTGAATTAGTAAATTATAAAGTAAAGATTTTTTTTTTTTTTTTTTTTTTTTTTTGGTTTTTTGTTTGAAAATCATGATTGAATTAAACAGAGATTATTTCTGGGTAACTGAATAATGGAATCGTGACAGTGGGTAGATTACCCAAGAACCAAGCGAATCCAGACCAGTTGGAGAGATGCATGATCGAAGAGAGGAGCAAGAGGATGCAACTCCTCCAGAAGTTCTTAAGACTCTGCTCTGTTTCTCAGGTAATTAAACAGGGGTCCTCTTTCTCTCTCTCCCCCTCTCTCTATACAGTAGTTGTAGTAGAACCAGTGAAGCACACACATTTCTGGGTTTTACAGCAATTTAAACATTGAACAGGTGAGATTTGATACAATATTGATTGAGAGCGATGAAACAGCAAAGGCTGTGGTGGATCTCATCCCTGTCCTCAACATAAAGAAACTAGTGCTTGGCATCAGCAAGTCGACCCTAAATAGGTACAACCCCCCTCTCTCTCTCTCTCTCTCTCTCTCTCTTAAAAACACCAAATTTCCAGTACTTTCAACTTTAATCTAGCAGAGTGCTCTGAATTGGTGTTTGTTTCTTATGGGTAATGTTTGTGAATTTGGGTTTCAAATTTTGAAGGAAAGGGAATAGGAAAGGGATCGCTGGTGTGGTACACAAAGATGCACCGGAGTTCTGCGAGGTTAGTATCATTTCTGAAGGGAAGGATGTGAGTAGGCAGATGACAATGGCCGTGTCGCCGCTGCCCACCGGCATGGCTAGTTCTTCCCCTTCCCATTCTCCACGAACACCACGCCCAGATGAAAAAGAAGCCGACGGTAGTGCTGGTAACAAGGATGCCATTACAAAATCCCCACGCCATGGATCACACTCAAACAGTACTATTAGTAATAAGAACAGGGGAAACAGGGATCACGATTCATTATCTTTTTGTATGTGCTTCTTTCCAGGTTCACATAGGAAGAAGCTGCAACAGCATTGAAATTTGGCCAAATTTTTTTGCTTTGTGGGTTGGGATGAGCTACTCTTCTTTTGTAAATTTTATTCTTTTTCATGAATGTAATCCTGTGGGGATTTGCTTTTGTGGAAGGCCTGCTCACTGGGTTGGGTTGGGTATACTTTTCATTTATTTTTGTTTGTTGTATTGATGGAGAAGAAGAACTAGCACTACTGTTGCCGAGAAGGAAAATCCAAAGCTCCAACTTTAACTCATAGGGGAAAAAATAAAATGATGTACAGGAAAAAGCTTCTTTGAGCAAGTTTGAAATATATTTTTGCAACCATTCACAATGAATAGATTGCAGTTTGAAATGCATTGGTAAAGTAACTGAAAATGTTTCTGTACATTGGAAGAGGGGAGAGAGAGAGATGCCACTACTAAAAAAAAAAAAAAAAATCTCCTATTGTCCACTTTCTCGAGCTGTGATCTAATGATTGAAATTCACGCGATGCATATACCAATGTATTGATATGTGCATTGAGCGAACTCGAACCTCTGGATCACGGATGGAACCCGTCTAGACCATTTGAACCCAATTTGCTTAAGGGTTCCAGCCTTCCAGGTTTGGATTGATGTACTTGGTAACATTCTTTAGAATTATTTCTGTTCTTTTGAAATAATATTTTGTAAAAGTATCAAAATGATTTCTGTCATGTTTATTCCTGTTAGGGAAAATCTGTCTGGTGATTCCATTCTGGATTCCAGCGACAACAATTCCCAACATGTTTTCCTTTTTTTTTTTTTTTAATTCAAGAAATATTTCTTACTCAGTGTTGCAAATGGTTTTTTTTTTTTTTCTAAAAATATATTTCTTAAAGACAGAAACATAAAAAATACTATACTTTAGAAATATTTTAAAGAACAGAAATATTATCAAATGTAAGCTTATTTTCTCTTTGCATTTCCAATTGATCCTTTTCAGAAGTTCATTTCTCGATTGGATTTTAGAATTTTTTTTTTCCAGTAATGGTGAAAATTTTGAAAGATTCTTTATGAGAATTGAAGGGAAATGCACTAAACCAATAAGTCCTGGTTTTGAATTCCGGTTTTAACCCACGTTCAAGACAGTTTGGCTAGCTAAGGATACATTTGTCTAAGGATCCGTTTGCTTTAATGGAAAGAATTTTATGAGAATCATTTTAAACGTTAAAAAAAATTCTATGTAAAATGAAAAAAGATGAAAATATTTAACTGAAATGCTATAACAAAATTTTGAAGTTGAAGGATTGAATGATTCAGTTCATGTGTTGAAGAATCAGATGAAATCAGTACCTGTGCTCCTGTTTGATGGACCTAATGAGAGCCTACCTGAACTAGTCCTCCAATCCACAGAAGAGGCGAGGCTGTGAAAGGTGAATATTCCTTCCTTCATCTCCAGAAAGAAAGAAAGAAAGAAAAGACGGAACAAATTGCAAATAGATGTGTGAATGAGGATCAGAGATGCATGTAAGATCCTTAAGGGAAGTCATTTCCAACTTCAGCAAAAATCTGCAACCAGTATAATGAAGAAGAAGATGATTTAACAATTCCACCTTTTGCACTACAAATTTGGAATCAATTCCACTTACAACAAACATATGATCTATCAATACAAGAACCTCTCCCTCGATACAAATTTGGGATCTTTCCCAATAACAACAAACATATGACCTATCAATATGAACTGTCCCACCCCTGCCCCTCACCCCACCCCACCCCCTCTCTCCCTCCCTTGTGAACGGTCCACCTATCTGAAATGTTCAGAAAACTCTACATCTTCCTTGAATACAAACAGATCGCAAATCAGTTCACTGAATCACTAAAAGAAATCAAATTCAAGATAATTATTAGAGCTTTTCTGATCTGCAGCAGCAGCCTTCTCACTTGTTGATGCCGTGGGTGCTGGAGTCCTCTCAATCTCTACCAGCTTAGGGATCTCAGGTGGGCTCGCACAGCGTATCAAAGCCCAGTTCACTCCTTCAAAGAAGGGGTGTTGCTTAATCTCTGTTGCCCCACGCTTATATGCCAACCTGTGCTGTGGTTCCTTTACAAGAAGCCCCCTTATCAGATCCCTCACTGAGAAACTGACAACTGGTGATTCCGGGAACCGAAGTGACTGACCCACTACATTGAAAAGGGTTGCCCGGTTACCTGAGCCTTTGAAGGGAGTCTTACCGAATAAGAGCTCATATAGGAAGATCCCAAAAGTCCACCAGTCTACAGCACTCCCATGACCTTCACCTTTGATAATTTCAGGAGCCAAGTACTCATGGGTCCCAACAAAAGACATTGATCTTGCCCCTGTTGGCTCAGCAATGAGCTCCGGCAATGGACTGACTTGGTTCCCAATCTCATTTTTTGGCTTCCGGTCCTTCTTTGACTTGCTGGAAAAGAGACGTGGTGAAAAACATGTGGTTGGGGCCACACAAGATGGTTGAATGCAAGAGGGTCCAACACAAGCTGGCTGGACACAGTATAGAGCATTCTTCCGGAAGGATTCAGATCCACCAGTTGTAGACTTAACCAATGTTGGGCTGACAGCACAGCGGAGAGAGAGGTCAAAATCCGAAAGCATTATGTGACCATCTTCTCTCACAAGGACATTTTCTGGCTTGAGGTCACGGTAGATTATGCCTAGCATATGGAGGTACTCAAGAGCAAGAAGAACCTCTGCTACATAAAACCTGCATATTGAAACCAGTCATGACAATCAAGGAACAAAAATTGGACACATACAAGTGCATGCACACAGATATGTGTGATTGGTTGCAAACTACTGGTCATTGCAGGAGTTCCAAATTTGAGCTATAGCTAAAGTTGCATTTATGGCTTCTCCCAACCGCGAAAAAAGAAGCATCAAAAGCACAAGAATATAAGCTTTGCCCCAACCCGAAGAGAGGTCGTATCTAAAATCCGTCATTGATTCAACTTCACCAATTCATGATTTAAGATTCCCAAGCAGGCTCCCTTAGCATGCTTAGACAACAGGCCATGATAAAACAAGAACGTTATGCATTTTCTCTATGGTCCATGTCTACTCCTGTATTCATGTTCTTATAATAGACAACAGAAAACTGACATGAAGGCCAGGGCAGAATGCTCTGCAAGCCTTGATTAAGGTAACTACTCTATTAAAACGGAGTTTGAGTTCTGGCATCTTTAAATCTTGTCTTCTCTATTGGTAGAAGATATTTGAAGGATCTTCATATTAAGAGTGAGTCAGACAAATTTTACAGTAGTTGTTCTTGGGTTACCCCTGAACTCATCTACGGTGAAAGACTATTTTTGGATGGTGTTCCACATATGTGATCTATATTCAACTTACCTAACGAGCTCTAAGAAAGTCTAAAGAAGTGCTCAAGCATCTTATGAGGTCTATGCAATCTCAGTTGCAATGTGGACCAAGTGCAGACAAAGATCCTAGGAATTGACACTGGATATGCACCAAATGTATCAGGTAGTTCTGTTCCACAACAATTCTGAAAGAACTGGATCTTACAATACAAAGAATGCCATTATGATATGATCCTCATATGTAGCAAAGGGATATATAACAGCCAAATTTTATCATTGTTCTTCTATTCATCATCCTCTCATTGTCTATCACAAAAAAAGAAATCTCCTTTTTCATCATAACTCACTACTAACCCCCCCCCCAAAAAAAAAATGAAAAATGAAAATGCAGGACAACATGATGATATGAGCACTATTATGCTCAACCTTTCCAGAAAATGGCGTACCCAGTGCACGAGGCTTGTCACTGTGGGGTCTGGGGAGGAGCTTATGTACGCAGCCTTACCCCCACTTCACAGAGGCTGTTTCCAGATTTGAACCCATGACACCAGGTCACAATGGAGCAAAGTTACCATTGAGCCAAGGCCCGGCCTCCATGCTCAACCTTTCTAGAATGGCCAAAAAAAAGAGAGAAAATGAGCACCTACATTGAGAGTAATTTTCTTGTTTTAATGTCCTTTTCTTCCTCAGTTTACTGATGGTCCTTTGACAATCAAATCACCCAAATCAGTTATGTGTCTTCTTCAATCAACATATACCTTAGACAGATTGAAGACAAATACATGGAGGACTGATGGATCTCCATTATTAGTCCTGGAATCTGCAGCTGCATGCATTAGATTGATTTGGCTTAAAATTTAAACCCAGGCAAAGATTTATACCTACTGACCCATTGATAATAAGCACAAAAGACGCAATCTCAGCGCTGATGCCCTGGCAAAAACCTACTGCAAGTGGAAAATCATTTGTCTCTCGCCAGTTTGACACAGGCAAAATATTGAGCAGTCTAGTTTTAAGAGTTTGAGAAAGTGATAATAGTAGACACAACATCCTGCAGGCCTGGATTCTTAGAAGATATCGAGTGCTGTTTTTAGTTCCACCATCTCAGCCCTTGAAACAATCTAATCTCTGTCACAATCTAGAAAATGAACAAAAACCCCGCGGGAGGGGGGAGGGGATGCTCAACTAACTTTACCAAATATAAAGCTACAGCACCGTTATAGTACCTTGAAGAGTAGTACCCCTGCAATAACCCTATATCAGATCTTTAACTCAACTGTTTTATTCATCACTAAACTGCCACATAATATCCAATGACCAGCAAAAGCAATGCATAAACCACAATCCAAGGATAATGGAGACTGAATCTCACATAAAGGGATGAAAGGGAATATCAATGGAGAATATCGAAAACACCACTATCAAGGAAGGGAAATGAAGAACCAAAGGGGAAGGAGAGAGAAGCTAAAGAGAAAGAGAGAAGGGGAGAAAGAAGCTGTCGAAACAGCAAGGGAGAAAGCGAACTCAAAGAGGGGAAGAGAAACCGAAAGAGACAGAGACAAGGGGGCTTACTGCCAAGGGAGAGGAGAGAGACCAAAAGCCACGTTGCTTTTTTTCTTCTTTTTTTTCTTTCTTTCCATTCCTTCCATCTTAATTCAATAACAAATCTGCCTATAAATTGGCTTACAAATCATACTTAAAATAGGACTCTAAACCTAAAGAAAATAGAGTTATAAACTAACGCAACACTCAATAAACAACCACGTCTAAGGAGGGAGGGGGCCTACAAGATAAACTCCAATAAATAAATAAAAATAAAATAAAGATCCTAATTAAACTAAAACTGATCCACGTCCAAGGGGATGGGGCCCACAATAACAAAAATCAATAAAATAAATAAAAAGAGAAACTCTAATAGAAGTAAAACTCTAAAATAAGACTAAATCAATAGAAATAAAATTTACAAAGAATTCTAAATTAAATCCTAAGAAGATCCCTATCCAACGGATCTTTGCCTACATCAAAGGACCTTCCATTTTTTATTAATCAGCCAGTGTTCTGTTCCATAGGATCATAACCAGTGGTATGGTGCTCCTAAATTCTAACTAGGTTCCATTATGACTCGTTAAGATCCCTTACTTATCTAGGCTCTACCGGAAATTTATATGTTTCCTGTCATATGCTTTCCTTTTAGCTTAAATGTTTTAATTGTCCCAAATCATTGCCACTTTGGCAGGTAGAAAAAGATGCCTTAAGTGACATATGATAGTATAAAAAGAAAACAAGGCACAAATCTCCCAGCATCTACGTAAGGAAAGGCCACCATTTTTAAGCACTTCTCTATAAAATGCACTCCAACACCAAAAACTTACAAATCTCTTGGGGCACAAAGAATCAGCATCCTATTTGCAAGTAAGAATCCCTAAGAAATCTGGATAGTTCCCCAAAATCACTTTACCCAGGTGAAAGAATAATCCTTTTCCTCAGCCACCTAAGAACCATATGTTGATCTTCACCAACCAGGTTGTGGGCGAGGAGGGATTTGAACCCCCGACACCGTGGTTCGTAACCACGTGATCTAATCCTCTGAGCTACAAGCCCCACCCCGTCTCCACTGGATCTGTTCCTAGGATTACCCTCAAAAAGGAACCTTTCCTCTCCTCAGCCGTTTCCATTTCAGGTTAAGATGTGAAAGCGCTTTTCTCTCTAAGAACAGCGCGTTCCGAGGTGTAAAGTGGGAGAGATCCAGATTTCTCCGAGGGGTTTTGAATAAGACAAGTTTCATCCCCCACAGTGGACTTGATGCAGTCCAAGAAGGTCCAAGGCCCCAGCTTAAGTTGGTAATGGACCAGCCCAAAGAACCAGTCAGAATTGGTCCATTGGACCAGCCCAAAGGCCAAAGAACTAGCTGATCATTGTTCACGTGTCACTGTTCACGTGAACAGTGCCAACATATTTCTTTCCTAGTTTATTACGCTATTTAGTCTCCTATATATTTGGTTCAGTTATCTTAGACTTTGTTTCCTAACTTGTTTTAGTTGAATTAGTTTTTAGGTGTTTCCTTTTGTTTGGAAAACTTTCTTATTTTTATTTTAGAAACTTCCTACTTTATAAAGGAAGTTCAATTTCCTATTTTTCAGTTTTGAAACTTTCCTATTCTATTGTAACCTTTTAGAAGTTATAAATAAGAGAAGAGGGCTGGCGATAAAGGGTAGAGACTATTCAGAAAAAAGAAAAGAGACTTTGAAATTTTCTGGATTGAGTCTCCCACGGTTGTGAGACTCAACCACAAATCATTCTTCTTTTGCTTCTTATCCTCTCTTATTATCGTGCTTGCTGTTTACAACTTATTACATTGCTGATTCAATTAAACCCAACTTGGAGAAGTGGATATAATCAATCCCGTTTTCAGATGACAGTGGTTTTTTTGAAAATTCATAACTTCTTCATCCATGGTTGGATCACATTCAAATTTGGCTATGTTATCAAGCACATCTTAGAGTACTTTCCCTCCAAGTTTGAAAACATTCCAACGGCTGGATTCTGAGATAGGTGATTTTTTTACTGTTATACAATTCTTGTTCTTTTAAAATACATGTTTGAGACTTACGGGCAAGATTGGTTTCTATACTACCCATTGGATCAAACTCATCTTCTGGAATATTGTTTCTCATATCTTAAGGATCAATGATCCCAAATTTTGAAGCGTTCTTACAATCAAATTTGAAATTGGGGAATTAGTTGTCTAAATCAATTCTTGTTTGTTGTTAAGGGTTAAATTTGGGTTGGACTATGATAAGATCCTATAGCAAAGGGGGATCTTTGAATTGAATGTGTGGAAACCCTCTTTGTCACCAGGATCAATCAAAAAATTCAAAACCTTCCTCGTATTTTATGAGGGAAGAAACTGAATGTCAACTTTTCAGTACTATCTTAAACAAGCTTGATCATGACAAGCTCAATCCTTTATGGGGATTTCCAACAGCTTGTCTAATGCCTACTCATACAAAATTTTCCCTGCTTTTGGGCACTTAGCTCTTTCCAGGCCATTTAACTGACTCTGTGGAGAGTTTCAACTCCCTTCGTCCATCAATTAATGATTATGCAATTCATATGCAGATCCATTGTAAGAAGCAAAGTAGCAAGCAAACAATCACAACTATTATCTTTTTTTTCTTGGAAAAATGTAGGTCACTCTCACTGTCTCACAATTATTCATTATTGTTGATTCCATAATAAACATTGCAGCAAAACAACCTAACATTGTTAACACTTCAAGTTTCTGCTCAATCTAAGAACATGAGCGGATGACACAATTATTTCCTCTCTTAAGCATTAAGGCCATGGTTCTAGGTTCCGATCGAAACTGACCAAAATCTGTGACTTGTCTCTGCTTTTGGCCTGGTCAAACGAAACCCCGGGTCAAAACTCATGGTCGAAACCCAGGTTTCGACATTGGGATTCAATCCAGGGAGGCCTAAGGTTGAAACCCAGTGTCGATACCTCGAAACAAGATCCAGCACATCTCGGTTTCGGGCCTGATCAAAACTGGCCTCGAAACCGAGATTTAGTTCCTTGATTAAGGCAATGCAAGCTAACTTAAGAAAGGTGCAGCTACTGCAGGAATATTCACAAGAAGTTCAAGGCCTAGAGCATTGCACTCATATAATATTGTTCATAACTGCTTTAAGATGTAACGACATAAATTACACTGGGACAAACCTCCTCAAAGCAGGGTGTCCAGGGAGTATAATTTAGAAATGGAAGAAATAACTAAACCTACATCACCACCAAATTATTTCGAGGAAAATAACCAATTATATGCAAAAGTCAAAATTTAACTCAAACAGGATGAGAAGGTTCAAGTGTCATACTTCACCGCCTGTTCAGAAAAATGTTTCCCCAGCTGCCTTTGCCGAAGCGTGTGCAAGTCCCCTCCAGGACAAAACTCCATCACCAAACATGAGAACTTGTCAGTCTCAAAGTGGGTATACAATGTCGGGAGGAACGGATGATCCAAAGACTGCAGTATCTCTCTTTCCGTCTGAGCACGAAGCAGCTTCTTACGACTTGCCAGAGAAGCCTTGTCCATAACCTTCATTGCAAAATAACACTTTGTCCCATTCAACTCTGACAAGTAAACACTCCCAATATCCCCGCAGCCCAGCCTCTTCAGCAATCTGAAATGGTTCAAACCCAATGCCCCATCTCTGGCTCTGACAGCCTGTATTGCTTCCCATCTCGAATCGTTTGCTTTGTGAGGCTTGCTGATGTTGCTACTAAAGCTACTGCAGGTGCTCTCATCACTCACATCACTACTTGTGCTTCCTCTGCATATACTGCCAGTCTCAACAAAATCAACACGATCACTAATTTTGGCACTACCGCTGGTCTTCGTGAGACTGTTCCCATCACTAACTTTGGCAGAAATTGAGCTGTCCTTCACACCTATGTACTCGGATGCTTTCTTTACTTCCCCGCCTCCTGCAAGTGATACCCTAGTGTCATTTACAGCAAGATCTGCATTCTTTGGCAGTTCCTTCAGACCACCCGATGATGCATTTGACTCTAATTTATCAGGTCCCAAATTGGATGACCCTTTCTGTTGAGCATTTTGTGATTTTTTGTGCTCTGTAGCCTCTACAGTGATCTGCTTCAATGGAATTTGCTGCACAGATCTTGGTAATTTTTTGGAGGTAACCGGCTCTGATTTGCTTGTTTTTGAAATCAGTAAAGGTGAGGGCCTGC
The DNA here is from genome assembly GCA_028583415.1 of Protea cynaroides. Lineage (NCBI taxonomy): Eukaryota > Viridiplantae > Streptophyta > Magnoliopsida > Proteales > Proteaceae > Protea > Protea cynaroides. The sequence goes on from CM053265.1 coordinate 1,870,206, forward strand.
GAGAATTTGTCTCTACAGTTTGATTACAACCTGTTTTTTGCTGCTGTTCTGAGGGAGATCTACGAACAATATTTGAGGCCATCGGAAGAAATAGGACACTTTAAATAGATCAAATTCAGCAAACCCATCACTCAACCACCAGTTCCAAAATCATGAGGCCCCCATTACAAAACACAAATGGTTCATTTTCCCAACACCAAAGTGCAGCCTTGCTTAAGTATAAGATGATATCTGCAATGAAAATAGAATTTAATTCAAAACCCAGATCAACACGAAGGCAATTACCAAAGTAAAAAAGAACCTGCGAAGCCAGATGGCTTTAAGGGAAAAAAAAATATAGAAAGATAGGAAAGCAGAGATAACTAATAGAAAGCAATGGAAGTGTTCCCAAAAGAAATTCACCTATAGTCTCTCAGGAACAAACAAGATGAAAACCCAAAACCCAATTAGAAGAGGCCAGGGCGGAGGGGCACTTATTTCAGTAGGAAAGATAGAAGACCAAACAAAGAGCCTCCAGGCAAGATCCTGATCAAACGCTATTCCCAGGAAAAGTTCAAAACCAGTGGAATTTCTCAGCGAGAGAGAAAAATAGAAAAAGGGAACGCACTTCGAAATGCAATAATACCCGCCGAATTAGAAATCGGTAGTAGAACAGAAACAACTGCACCCACCTAAAAGAGAGGGTGGGAGGTTTTTTACATCAGAATAAAAAGATCCAACAATGAATCACGCAAGCGTCGTACAAAATCAGTTTCTCAACAGTTCTCAGCAAGTCAAACTACCAAAAAGAGAAGCAGTGGAAGGGCTAAGGATCAAAGTTCCCAATGACATACAAGCTTCAACGAAGGCGAGAAATGCATCAAGATCTTCATAAGAGACCCACACCGACGATCAACCCTTATTACAGATCCAAAACCTCACAACAGAAGGAGAAAAGACACCCGAGAGAGAAGTGATGCAAACCCATCAAGCAAAAGCGGGGCCACTTGAAAATAAAGCAAAGAAAGAAGCCCAAAAAGAGTACCTGGTTTCAAAGATCAGAACTTTAAGCTAGGGTTTTGCTTTAGCTGAGGGGAAAAAGAAGCACCACTGTACAATTGAGGGAAAGAGAGAAAAAGACCTCCTCTTCCTGATATCAGTGGAGGAGAGAGAGAATCAAGAAAGTTGGGGGGTCAAAGCTAAAGTTGAGCTTTTCTCACTCAATTATTTCATAGTTTTTTGTCCCCAAACTGAATGGTCCGACTCAGCAGATGGGTCTCTCTCGCTCTTTATCTCTCTCGTTCTAATGTCTGATCATCCATCTCATCTCCTCTCTGAGAAAGGCATCTGTGAACTGATCAGCTCATAGCCCTCAACCTCCAAACTTTGACTTTGAAGGACCGACAAGGACGCCCACAAGCCCTGGAAAGAAATCGTCTCCCGCCTGGCTTTATGCGGGAGACACGGCTGCTTCCTTTGGATGTGCAATACGTGGCAGGTATCATATCTGACGCTCAACAATCCATTGATGCATAATGTTATAACTAAAAGGTGTTGCATCCTATCAAATATCGATCTCAGAGTTTTCAACCGCGAAACTTGATTTTGAATCTGCAAAACTCTACACCACTTTTCGTGGGGGATATTGTTTCAGGGGGAGAAGAAAGTTGAGAGAGTGGCGGAGGAGAACGGAGATCGAGCTCTGTGGGTTTTTTTTTTCAGGGGAGTGGCGGAGGGGAAAGAAGATCGAGTTGATCTGCAACTTCTTGCATTTCTTCCACGATACAAACATCTTAGCCTCTATTCAGATATTTAGGGCTTTTCTTTTTTGGAAAAAAAGAAAAGAAAAGGGAAAAAGAAGGGGGATGGGGGTGTTCAATCGTTCACGTTGGAATGCGATGCGCTTGTGAACTCCAAGTTTTTGATTCATCTGCTGGAATTTCCTTACTGACCGTGGTCTTCTGAACAGTGAAGATTTCTTTCTATGAGCTCCGAACGGCCTGGGTTTATGAACAGCATTGACGTCCATCAGAGTAATAGAGTATGTCCATCACAATTAACACTATCTAATTAGAATTTTCTTCCTTTACAGAAGTGAATCCCTTCTCAATCCATCATCTGTTGGGTTCATAAAACGATTTGCATTGAGTTGCTAGCTCAGTAACCTTGGTCCAATTGGGACTGGTGCTTGTTCAAAAAGAGTTTGATGATATGTATAACAAAGAAGCTATTTTTTATTTAGTACATGGAGAACCTTGAATGCATAACATATGTATTGTAGTTTGTAGCCAGAGCAAACATCTTGTATTAGTTAAGAATCTAAAATTTGGTCTTTCTCAAACCAATTTTATTTTATATATATCTTTTCATCCTTGAGATTGGATCTCAAAAGAGTTTGATTGTTTTTTCTGTGTTAACTCTTCAATATCACCTCATAATTTGCAGACCAGTTACAATAGATGGTGGCCATGACTTTTCAGGAGAAATTTTCTGATGACCACAATCTGAGTTGGAAAAAGCTCTTAGTCAATGAAAATTCCAGTGCTAGAATGAGTTGCAGGATCCCAGTAGATTCATCAAATCAAAAAATCCAATACAATTTGATGAACATAACCATTATTGTATGGACTACTGTGTTATAAAGCTAATTGGGTGTTCTTAATTATATAGATCTTAAAATCTATTTTAAGCCGTGAGTAGGAGGCCTGCAGAAAAAAGTTAGACTAATCTGTGCCATACTGAACTATAAGTTAGACCAATCTATGCCATATTGAACAATAAGTTAGACCAATCTGTGCCATACTGCCATTCGTTAAAACAGTCTTACTTGACCCATTTATTATGTTTTGGTTTATTGCATATAAGAAAATGATTGAAATATCGAATGCCAAATAAAGGGTTAGTCAATTGTTTTGTTCTCAAAATGCTTAGGAAATGAAAACAGAATGGGAGAAATGATATAAACCTTTCTTACCTTTTCACATACAAAAAAGAAAACCTGTAAAATTAAGAAGAAAGGAAATTCTTATCATATTTTGGAAACTCAATTTGATGAGACTTTGACTAATCCATATTATCCTTGGGAAAAAAAATGAGAGAGTTTGTTTCTTGGTTTCCCATTAATTAAAAGCAGTTTAACTTGGTCCATACAATATGGTTATGTTTATTACATATAATTTGATGAACATAACCTTTTCAATCCATCATCTGTTGGGTCCATACAATTTGAGGTTGCAGGATCCCAGTAGACTTGGGCCTGGTACCCAGCCTTGTGCTCTAGATTCAGATCATAGGATATACAATTGTGTTTGACCTAGAATGTCCCCTCCCCCTCCCCCTCCTCCTCCCCCTCTCTGAAACGCACTGGGTTGAATTTTCAGACTGAAATGTTAAATTTAGGTTGTATCTTCAACATTAATGCTTGTGAAGTTTTTATCCCTCATTTCTCATACATGTGCATCTATTTCTCTAAAGCAGGGACCGGATTAGTGGGTATGAGGGTGAAAAACCAAGAGAATGAAGAATGAGATAGGAACTACAGAGGGTGAAGAATGAGATAGGAACTACAGCAGGGACTGGATTCTTTTTTGTCTGCAAATTCCTTATTTCTCTATAAATTCTTTTTTGTCTGCAAAATGTGGTGCTAATGGTGATGAGTCACTGTTTTAATAGAATTATTCGGAAATCTAAATATTCCATTACCTTTCACTAGAAAATATTCAAGTGGGGGAGTGTATTCGGAAATGAAAATATTCTATCTTGCCTTTAAGTATTGAGTGTGATTGTAAATACCAAGCATGGGTCTTTGATGAGCAACTGCCATGACTATGTAAGCAATGAATTTGGAACTCCATGTCCTCGATGTCAAAGGCAGATGTCAGTGCAGGTGACTTATGTTGCAGAAATAGGAATAACAAAAGAGAAAATACCCTTGAAAGACAAATAGGAATAACAAAAATGGCCTCAAACTCACAAAATGAAATCATACATTTTTCTCAAGAGCTTCAACTGAGGGAACATTATCAAATACCCTTGAAAGACAAATCACAACAAACAACAAAAACCCACAAAAGAAACGGTAGAAAAGAAGTAAAATCATCATGGTCTTTCACCTGCTTCCCAGTTTCGCCGCTCTTTCTATCAAGTATCTTCCTATCTTCTTCCTCTGCCCGCGATTTGGAACCCAAAGCAAACATGGAACCCTCTCCTCTGAAACAAAACCTCCAACGCCCTAATTTGTCAAGTTTCCACTGCCTGCGATTTGAAACACAAAGCAAATCCTCTGAAACTATTTTCCTCGATCTCCTTTATCCTCCAGCGGTCTCTCTCTCTCAACTTTTCTTTATCCTCCAGCGGTTTCTCTCTCTCTCTCTCTCAACTTTCTTCTGGATATCCCTTTCTTCTTCCTCTGCCTTCCTTCCCTTTCCCCTCCGAAACTGTCTGGGTTGAAAACTCAAACTGAGATGGAGTTGTCGATCCTTTTAAGATTCAAAAAGGGATATTTGATTGGATGCAACATTCGTTTCGTTATAACATTATGCATCAATTGATTATTGAGCGCCAGATATAATACTGCCAGGTGTTGCACATCCAAGTGAAGCAGCCGTGTCTCCCGCATAAAGCCAGGCGGGAGACGATTTTTTTCCACAAGCCCTTACCATTCCTAATTAGGAACAATGGCCTGATTCCTTAACATGGTAGAATGCAGTCAAATTGACATTTTGAAGGATAAAAATCCTCTCCCGCGGCAAGAGGTTCCTGCCGCTGATCTAAGGGCTGAGGATCATTGGGTATTCAAAAAAAAAGTGTAAACCCTCTGAGTGGAAAATATGACAAAAATGATTTAGAAATGCAGACACCAATGAGAAAAGAAAACTCCCACAATCCCTGACATGGTTTATGTGATATCCTCCCAGTTTTCCATTGTATCTGTGCATCGATCTAGTATATATCCAATTGAATCGTTTTTAGACATGACTGATACCATATGTTCGATACTCAAATATAAAACCTTAATCCCTGACGATAGTAATTCAACTCTGATTTTGCAATTCTATGGGCATGTTAGTTTCCTGCTCTCTATTTACAAAAGAGAGAACAAATTCAAAGCTTATTGATATTCATGAGAATGGTGATTCGATCGGTTCGAATTAGTATAAGATCCAATGAGAAATCGATACATGTCCAATCCTTATTAAAATAGTATTAAAACAAATTAGAATCAGAAATCGGATCAACAACTGATCAAGTTCAAAACTGATACAAATCGATCGATCCAATACTAATACCTTGAACCATGCCAACAATTACCGAAGATGGGTATAAGTGATCCGAGGCAAGAGTGATTAGTCTCATATGGTTGAAAGAGAATGGTATATATGAGAAAATGGAATGGCAACCTCTAATAACATGTTGTGTTGAAGCAGATCAAGTCTTTGTACATGGATTTGAAGGATTGCTGGAAATCAATCAAAATATTCCTTCCACTTTCCGGTTAACCATGGATATCCAGCTGCTGAATTGGGATATTGACATTCAAAACACCATCTCATTTCTTTGCTTCCAAATCTCCCACACCACAATGGAGTGGCAGTTAGGAATTAATGTTCTTCTTGCTCCCCCACTCTATAACTCTGATTCGGCCTTGTTCATTTTGTTATAAAAAATTTTATGCAAATGATATTTTTATATGAAAATTTTCTTTCATATAAAAATTTTCTACTTTTTCAATGCATTTATTTATATTTTACGCTGAAAGCAACAGTGAAAAATCCTAATTTGCAGAAAATTTTCCCTTTTTCACCATTTTACATGAAAAAAGCAGGACCATCGCTTCAAATTGCCCTCAACAAGTCCTCGAGAGTTCCTCCCAAGGGTCCTTGAAATCAAACCTATGATGAACAAGCCAAATGGAAGGATGAAAAAGCAAGGAGAGTAAAGGTAAGGGGAATAGTCGATAACGGTCCCCAAGACCTGGGAAGGTTGTCTAGTTGGATATTCATCACCTATTAAATTTCATCTTCAAATTCAATCATTTATCCTTTCATCTTAAAGAATTTCAAAATGACAACTCTTAAATGTCTGGTCCAACGACTCCAACCCATCATTCGAAGCTCTAAAAATAACAATCTAGGCATCAGTTGACTGGCATAACCGGTAAAGACTCTAGTTTGGTGGTGCTAACTCCTAAGATCAAGTCCTGCCTTCACATTGGCGGTGGGATCAAGTTCTACCTTCACCTTGGGGGGTTGGGTTTGGCGATTTAAAAAAAGGAGTCACAAGCTAGGTTCTAAATCCAAGCATCGACCATGTCCAAAACCAATCCGGATCAGTGTATAAATCCAATAGGAAGCCAACACATGGCTAGTATTGTATAAAATAATATTAAAAAATAAATCAGATCCAGAATCGATTAGATCTAAAACCAATACGAATCAAACGAAAGAGTCAATCGGATACCAATACCTTGAACCATGGGACTCGCAAGGTAAACAGTTGGTCACTGGACTAAAAAAGAGTTGAGTATGATTTGGGCTGGCTCCAGTATCTATCCTTATTATAACTACTTTGTGATCAGGTCGAAGTAGGACTCTAATGCAGCCATACCCCACTCGAGGCTACTCATATCATAGATTTCATTGAATCAAATAGTTATATTCGACTATAAGAGGGGAAGAGTTAGCCAGCCTAACAGGGATGCAAACCCACCATTGCTCACCCAAATTTTTAGTTAATCGGTGGTATCTTTTAACCTGAAATTAAGAGAGAAGAAAAAATAACAACAAATAACACCCATAATCCTATGCTTAGGGATATGAACTGCCCACCTGCTTTTCTTTCTCACTCTAGAAAGCCATGTGGCCTGGAGGTCCCAAAGGGGGAAGGGGAAAATAGAAAACCCTGATTCTCCTGCGCCTTGTATCAAACAAAGAACATAGTCAAAAGGTAAGGCTGGTATGCTCGGCATTTTTTTTTTTTATTCAGTTATTTCTCCTTAAAAAACAGGGGGGGAATACATGTAAAGGGAATGTAACCTACACTATTGGTCCAGAGAAAACTTTCCCAAAAAATAAAATTAAAGAAAGGGAGGAAATAGAACAAAAAAACTTCAAAATATTAAACTTAAGTAGTCTTTCACTTGAATCCTGGAGTGTGCATTCAAGAAGTGCAAGTTTAAAAGCTCATTTTAAGTGCTTTCCATTGCCCATCTAATTACGTGGGAGGTGAGTTACACCTCTGGACTCAGTGTTAACAACCTGGGGTGAGGTCAGGGTATTCACAGTTATCATAAAGAGTGGGTCCAGCTTGTTGGTTAGATGTGATTCAGAAATCCTACAGCCCTATCCCTTCTAAAACTTTGATACATGAAGAGGATACCTTTGTCATCTACATTGAGCCAAGTAGATAATGCTGGCGTCTATCTTTCTCTCCTGAAGGTAATGATACCTACACAAACATGTTTAATCAATTCGGACACTCTTGAGTATAGCCAAACCTCTTATCTACCTTCTTATCTGTAACCTAATCTTACAACATGATCCAGTACTTTTGGTCCTAGGATGGAACCAATAAAAAGCAAAGAGCAGAGAGAGACCTAATCACATAAGACCTGGGATTTCACCATTTCTCTTCCTCAAATCACAAACAACGCACACAGAGGCACGCAAACTCCTGTGACAAAAACTGGCTACTTTTCATTTATATGTTCCCACAATACAAACATGACTTACTGTATGAATAAGTTAAGGGTCCAGTCCTGAAATTTGATATAAAAATTTCTTGCCCCTGCTCAAGGTTACTGATATCTCTAGAAGATGCAAATAAGAGACAACAGTAAACTAATTAAAATTTTCACCATTTCTGTCTTGGCCACCGCTTTTCTGCATCTAGTAAACATCTTTTTTTTTCTATTTTGTTGATCAAATACTCATGAAAGCTCAGCGAACACACGCTCACACTTGTCCTCCAAGATCTTCACAGCCTCAGTGAATAACACATCTGGAGGTAATGCCCCTGATGATTCAATGGTAACTGGACAGATTTGAGAAGATATTAGAATTTATATGCTTCCAAGGTCTTCCATCAATCAATATCATATTTAAGCTACTGAAAACAGCCGCATTGCAAAACGGGTGTAAGGTTACATACATAAGTCCCCCCAGACCCAGTAGTGGCAGGGAGGCCTTGTACACTTGGTATGCCCCCGTGTGTGAGTGACACCTCAATATGTGTATTTAGAACATGTAACCTTTTTTTGATTACCCATTGTCTTATTCCAAAAAGATCTTCTAGTCACTGGTAAAAAAAGCCTTTAATAACAATTTGATAGTGAATAGTCCTGCATGCTCTCCAAGTACACACGTAAAATGACAAATTTTGTACTAATTAAGGCAAAAAAAAATAAGGTTACAAATTATTTGACACCTTAAGGGGTGTCAATAAGAAAAATCCCTTAGTTTTTAAATAGCTTTCAGCTCCATTCCTCCAATGAGATTATTGGATTTCCAAATTCCCCCTAAGCAATCCCTGAGTAAAATCAATTGAAACTGGCTTTCCTTGAGCCATGTCATTTACTACCTTCCATGTCGAATGATTGTTAGAGACAGCAGATTTTATGCCAATGGCTCTGAGAGTCAGGCTGAGGGGAGGATCCTATCGGTAGTGAGAGACTATCAAGGCCATGGGTGAGAGGAGACCTGGATCATATCCCCACCCCCTTCAATGCTTCTTCCATTCTCAGTTCTCGAGTGCTGCAACCTACTTATATTCTGAAAGCATTCAAGCTACTGTTATTGCTATTGAGTTTCTGGTTTTAAGGCAGATAATTCCCCTGAGGCGATCGAGTCTTTCTCTCTGACTTTTTCTTGCTGGAAAATCAAGGTGAGTTAACCCTGATCTACACATCAGGTGAAGCCCAACTGCCGATATTATTCAACCCTCTCCTATACTACCCTTCAATGGAATTTTGGGCCCAATCCAATGTGGCTGGATTGGCTGTTGCTAAGAGTAACTAATTTCTAGGTTCTAAATCTCTAATTTTGAAACACCTTCATATCACCTCATCTAGCCATTAGATTTGGCTGTAACTTTGAGGGAATAATATCTTTTAGGGCTCATAGACTCAATGGGGGTTTGAGGCCCATTTGACCAGCCAGTTGAAAGAATCAAGGTGTGGTGGTTTTCTGGTTATGGTTGTTTAATCCTGTTGACAGATCTTAGTTATCTATCATGTCCAAAAGCTGTGCTAGTCTGCAAGTGGTCATTATCTTTGCTCACCTCCTTGTTTATGTTATTTCCATTTAATTCTTAATGGTTGTTTGTGATTTTTGAAGTGACAATACCTTGCAGACAGGGCATGTGTGCAAATTTTCCCTACTGTTTTGATTGCTGTAACCTACTGATTTGCATAGTGGTGATCCTATTGCTGTGAGCTGATTCCTGGTTACTAAGTTTAGAGGACTAGCTTACATTACCATACCACCCACCTCCTCCTACTATAATAGCAGTGTCGCTGCAACCATTTCAGCAATAGTGGCTGCTGCGATTGCTTCTTCTCCACATTTTTCTTCTTCTTTTTCATCCTCTCTGGTTTTTCTCCTCATTTCCCTATTAGGCAGCACCTACGTGACGCCTTGAGCTCTATGGTGCTACGATGCTAGGTTTCACACCAAGACAAAAATTGATGTCTACCTCATACACCCTGAGAGATAGATGACGTACAGAACAGTTTAGATGATGTGGCTGGGGGGGACATGCAAAGGATCAAATAAAGGCAGCAGTACAATATATGGTGCTCTGAAGACAGCATCATTCAGATGCTTATAAACAAGAAAAAACAGTTACCACAGAGACATGGAAAGATGACCCTCCTAATTAATCATTGACGCAAACATATCATTACTTACATATGAAATGGTCTTTAACACGTCTTACTGCCACACGCTTCTCCCAGTCTTCCCCTCTAATGCATTCCCTACACAGCGTGCAAGCTCGTGGTTGGGCTACAGTTGCCCTCTTCTTACCTGTTTTTCATCAAAATCGTCAATCACAAATAAGGGAGCAATGGGGAAGAGAATTCTTCTCTCTCTCTCTCTCTTGGTGTGGGGGGGGGGGGGGGGACCAAGTGAAAAGGCAAGCATCCCCAGAAACCATCAAATATGAACCACATGTAGTATGCCACAAGGCCCACAGTGCTACTAGCCTACTAAGTACTTTTACTCTTAAAAGAAACGGCACCTTGTTAGAAGCTGCAGGTGTCTATTTCAAAATAAAAAGAGTAGAAGTGCTTGATGCAGTTGTTGCTAGCCAATTCACGTGTTGGACAAATACCTCTCCTAACAACAATTCACTCAATGACCAGGTAGGACAAAGACAAGGTCACCAACATTTTAAAGAAATATCCTTCACATCATCAAATAGAAAATGACTTCTATAATAAGCAAGGTCCTTACCCTTAGCAACATCTTCAATGTCGAAGACATTAACTGGGCATTTCTTTACAAGCTCTTCAGCCTTTTCATTTTCCACTTCTTCCAATAACACAACCTACTTCAAAACAAACAAAATCGGACTCAATGTCTTTCTAGGGATCCTGAATATTGCAGCTCTTAGATTGAGCAAAAAGTTGGTATAAACTATTTATCTATTTATTACCTCAGGAAGCATCCTATACCAAGCTGTGGAAACTGGGGACCACTTTGCATGAGTCTTACCAATCCCTTTAACAGCATGTGCTTCAAGTTCAATTTCCTGCAGAGAAAGATAAACTTTGATGTTTCAATCTTAGGTTTACAGAAGCATTTCCTATTATAACTTCTATTACAGAGAAGCATCAAATTACTGTATCTTGCTAAGAGAACCTATCTCCCTAGCCCCTCCACTGCATTAGTGGAAATGCAGAATGGAGCCTAACAACAAGCAGAAAGAAAATGCTCTCAAAAGCTTAGGAATCTAACACAGTAAACGAAGACCGCTTTAAATATTTAATAAATTTTGGATTATTAATAAGTCAGAAACTGAAACTTTAACCCAAAATGCAAAGATGATGATTAAGTCATGGCAGTAACTAGTGGTGGCAGACAAAGAATATCAGAAGTAGCAACTATAGCAAGAACCCAGGATATAGGTGGTACCTATGAATCTATGATACAGTTTGCTTGAGTAAGGAGTATAGTAAAATAAATATTAAAAAAATGAGGAAACAGGGAGAGAATGGGAAGGTAAGAACCACTCTATGGACAGGAAACAAAGAAAAAAAAAAAATGAAGATTCTCTGTCAGTATTGAAGCATGGAATGCAACACTTGGATTGATCTTAATACAACTATACGTCAAGTAGGAATGCAGTCAGACAATTTCTAGTATGTTAGCGTTAAACATATAATTGAATCGGTCACCCTTGTGACCATGTTACCAGGATACGGGTGCAATGTCAGGATCCAACACATCCATAGGTTGTTGGACTCCGTAAATCTGACGACTTGGGGACCGGAGTGTATAATTTAATATGGATATGCGATTCAGACATATGGACATGCGATTCAGCAGAGAGTTACCAAACCTCTGCAACAAAGCGTCTAGCAATGATAACAAGGACATACCAATTGAAACTGGCTCAGACACAGAAACATCCAAATCCATGATTTTAGGTATTATAGTTGGTTTTCTATTTATTCATGCAAATAAACTAGAATCCAAAGGATGAATTCAAAGAGTCACAAACATAATCATTTAAATGTCATTATACTGTAATGTCTTATATTAACAATCAGTTCACTTAAACACTGAAACATTTCTATCTGTTCAAGGTCCAAATATAAAGAACCTAGTTAACCAATAGGAAGATGAGATAAGTCACACAGTTACCTGGCCCGGCCCAAGCTTACTGATAATAATATCATTATGCTTAAGAGTAATTGGGTTGTTGGAAAATTCTGGCAACGAGTCTTGGCTACAAGTGAATGAAGTATAAGTTTTTGGTTTCGAAGCTGGATTTGATGCAGTGTTTTCAGATGCGATTAGAAGTTCACTCCCATTGGGCAACCACTTAAGTTGATCTGTTTTTACTGCATAATGCATCATAAATTTACCATCAAAACACACACATACACATATGAACACACACACACACACGATCTTAAAAAAAAAAAAAAAAAAGAAGTACCTGTAAGACGGGGGTCACCCTTTTTACATTTAACATGAAGTTTGAATACTATTGTATTCCTTTCGTTTGGAGTATCATTCTCTACAAATAAATAATTTCCAATAATTAGTAAGATGAAAGACAATAAGTCAAAGAAACATGGCATTGTAACACATGATGAATTCATCATAAACCTGGCATATATTCAAACAGCCTTGGGTCGACCTTGATAGGAATGAGTCCCAATCTATGAGCTAGCACTTCATCTTGCACAACTGACGTATTATTTGCAATCAGAACCTTCTCGATAGCCATTGTGGGGACCTGCATGCAAATAGTAGTAACCAATCTAAAACACACAAATGAAAACCAATCCCATCAACAATTACACAGAAAGAGTACACACATAAAAAAGCAGTGAATACCAACTACCGAACATACTATCATAGTGTAATACTGTAACAATAAAAATGGGTTTGAATATAAAATAGACACAAAAAGGCAACCCAATCAAGAATGGAAGAGGTTTTGTAGAGATTCTTTACTATCCAAGGTAGCAACAATTGCTTGCTTGATGGTTCACATGAACAATCACATACAAAAGTTATCCATCCTCATCCCAAGAAGAGACGACTCCTAAGACCAATTTGTCAAACCTACCTAAGACCAAGTTAATCACTCTAAGTTTCATACTCCTCACCGACACTTCAAACTTAACGAAACCCCAACATAACTAATTTGCAATATTTATTAATTATGCAAATACATGGGATCACCGAAACTGTCGCAATTCGCAAAGGCCTGCTTTAAGATCTTTAACCATCTACCATAGTTAAAAGAAGCTATGCACTGGAAAATAAGTCATTTTCAGTATTGAAAACCATGCTATCGGTGCACATTTAGAATGGATAACGCAAACAGGGCAGTCAACCAACTAATCCTTTTTGTTTCAGAAGTTACACTGTTACATACACGTGGATGCCTATTGAAGTGGTGAATTATCATAATTAGTTATTTTAGTAGTTATAGAGTTATGGGATGAGTTAAGCACGTAACATGGGTGGTTATGTAACTAAAGTTGTTAATGGATGATATGTGTCATGTGATTAGTGAGTGGATAGTTATTAAGATGATGGGTTATGGGAGTAATTATCACAAATTATATTAAATTCAGTATTATCTACATGTAAGTTGTAACCGTTTGGAATGCATATTTATATGGTTTCTTATGAATGAGAAAATGGCTATGAATTGAATCCCTAAATTGTTTCAATACTAACGTGTTGATCTGGATGTTTTGGGTTCCCTCGAAGAATCCTATTATTGGAGGTTTTGGGTTCCCTCGAAGAATCCTACTGCTACTCTCTCTCTTTTTTCCTATTTTCTCTCTTCCTTCTTTGATTCAATTTGATACGTACTATAGAAAAACTTAAGTTACTTAATTAAAGAAAAGAATAAGAATATTCTAACATTTTTCTATTAATTGAGCAAACTTGAAGAGAGAGAGAGAGCACATCTCATTTCAATTTTAAAATGAGAATGAGACTAGTAATTAATAGACCTAGGTGGGATAAGAGAATTGATAAAGGGAATAGAGATGATGATAGAGATCATACTGAGAAACAAAAATTCAACCGCCTCAACTCCCGAGCAATCACACCAAAAACTCGAGTTCCTTTTGGATTTCCTTCTTGATTAATGACAACGGCTGCATTGTCATCATATCGTACTATCATACCGTTGTCACGTTTGAGTTCTTAACGTACCCGTACAGAATTCTTCTGTTTCTCAGTATGATCTCTATCATCATCTCTATTCCCTTTATCAATTCTCCTATCCCACCTAAGTCTATTAATTACTAGTCTCATTCTCATTTTAAAATTGAAATGAGATGTGCTCTCTCTCTCTTCAAGTTTGCTCAATTAATAGAAAAATGTTAGAATATTCTTATTCTTTTCTTTAATTAAGTAACTTAAGCTTTTCTATAGTACGTATCAAATTGAATCAAAGAAGGAAGAGAGAAAATAGGAATAAAGAGAGAGAGTAGCAGTAGGATTCTTCGAGGGAACCCAAAACCTCCAATAATAGGATTCTTCGAGGGAACCCAAAACCTCCAAATCAACACGTTAGTATTGAGACAATTTAGGGATTCAATTCATAGCCATTTTCTCATTCATAAGAACCCATATAAATATGCATTCCAAACGGTTACAACTTATATGTAGATAATACTGAATTTAATATAATTTAAATAATTTGTGATAATTACTCCCATTATCCCATAACTCATCATCTTAATAACTATCCACTCACTAATCACATGACACGTGTCATCCATTAACAACTTTAGTTACATAACCACCCATATTACGTGCATAACTTATCCCATAACTCTATAACTAGTAAAATAACTAATTATGATAATTCACCACTTCAATAGGCATCCACGTGTATGTAACAAACCTTTCCCCTTGAGATTGGTCTTGTCCTCAAGACCACATGATGGAAATAGATCCCACCTGGATCCTGGATTGTTCCACCATTTGTAAGAAATTCGCATTGGACTTGATGACTATTTCCAATAATCCATAGTAGTGATCCATCGGATATGGGTAAATGTGATTTTCCTTGGGTAAGGCCAACTTTGCATGCCACTGGTATGATTTTTTTGATAATATCGTATCAACTCTAATTCCATGAGACAATATTGGTAAGAGGATGACCGTGTGATTAGGAGATGGAGGCCCTTGACTCTCAGTGCACGCCATTGAACTATCGCCAACTGCAAACTTAGTATTAGATGATTGAATGCCCAATCTCTCAAGCAACTCGTCGAATTTTGAAAGAATTTGCTGAAGTTTGATGAAAATCTCCCCCTGTCAAACTTTGAAGGAACTCACTTTTCTCTCCAACCTTTCTACACGTTGAACCATGTCCAAGTGTGGCTGATGCCATGACGTAAGCCCCATTGGCCTGAGCTCTGATACCATTTGATACGTACTTACTTATCTTAGGGTTGAATCAAAGAAAAAAGAGAAAAAAATAGGAAAAAAGAGAGAGAATAGCAGTAGGATTCTTCGAGGGAACCCAAAACCTCCAATAATAGGATTCTTTGAAGGAACCCAAAACCTCCAGATCAACACGTTAGTATTGAGACAATTTAGGGATTCAATTCATAACTATTTTCTCATTCATAAGAACCCATATAAATAGGTATTCCAAACGGTTACAACTTACATGTAGATAATACTGAATTTAATAGAATTTAAATAATTTGTGACAATTACTCTCATTATCCCATAACCCATCATCTTAATAACTATCTACTCACTAATCACATGACACATGTCATCCATTAACAACTTTAGTTACATAATTACCCATGTTACTTGCTTAACTCATCCCATAACTCTATAACTACTAAAATAACATGATAATTCACCACTTCAATAGGCATCCACGGGTATGTAACATACACACTAGAAAATAAGTTGTTTTGAAAATTAAACACCACACGACGGGTGTGCAATTAGAATGGATCGTGCAAATTGGATACTCAACTCAACTAATCCTTCCCCCAACTAAATGAGTTGGCCACACAGTTACACTTTTGCCATTCAATCCTGTTTAAATCCATGTTCGTTGTCAACCCAAAGCACTTAATAACTTACCACTTCTCTCCAGTCAATTTGGGATTAATAGCAACAGAAAGCAACAGAAGAAATTTATTTAACGGCAACCAATAGATGGAAGAAAAATATAAAAGCGAATCAACAACGCGCACCCATCATTTAGTATGTTCAACGGGAAAAACTTTTAATTTAGAAAAACAAATGTCCGAATAACAGAAATTAATTAAAAAAACAAAGGAATTTAATCAAGCAAACATAGGCAAGTCAATGCTCACTGATATGGAGAACAAAAATAAAAAGATAAAAAAAAAAAAATCATACATCTGCTATGAGGATCCTCCGAAACGCATTGGCGATTGCAGGATCGATACCAATCATGTCGAATTCCATGTCGTCCTCCGTAAGTTTAATAACTTCGACTCTGAACCTCTTGGAGAACGCATCCAACCGAAAACTATTATCAACCCCCATCATTGCATAGGCACCAGCGTACTGAATATTTTCTGTCTTCAAACATAAAGACTCCCAGAATGTGAAAAAAAAAAAAAAAAAAAAATGCAGTAGAAAACAATAAATCCATGAAATGATAGAAAAATAAAAATCTCCGAGCAACCAGAAGAACACAAAAATTAAATCCTTAGAATTATCAAGAGTGGGAAAAGCATACATGAGTAGGAGCATCAGCCGCACATAGGACACGAGTTCGCTGTAGCTCGAGGTGTGGAGGAAGCTGCCCCTTGGGCAAATCAGGCAAGTCACGAGCGGAAACCCTAGGCATGATTGACTCCTCTGCAAATTGAGGGTGTGGATGCAGATTACAGAACAGTTGAGACGTGAGAGTTTTCAGTGAAATTTTGCTTAGAATGAGACGTGAGAGTTTTCAGTGAAATTTTGCTTAGAATGAGACAGAGAGTTCCGTCGCCTCGGCCGTAGGGTTTAGGCCTTGCATTAGGGTTTAAGATACAGGTTTGTTCAGCCAAGGTAACATTGCATTTTTAAAAACCCTGTGCGGTATATGCTCGCTGCATGAACATGCACCCTCCATGGGATTTCGAATGTGGAACTCATCTCTAGGGGTGAGACCTATTACAGACTATTAGACAGAATATGATGGGATCCATGAAAGATACTAAGGGTGTCAAAAATGGGCTCGGCCCGGTAGCACGGACCGAGCCTGCCTGATATAACCCAAACCCAGTCCAGACCGAATCTTAATGGATAAGTTTCGGTCTCGGCTTGTAAAGCCCAACACCGTTTCAGTCTAAACCGAAATCAGACCAGACCAGCCCGTTAAGAAGCCCGAACTAGCCCGAACCAATAATACCTAATCCGAACACTGGTAAGGTCCATCCGGGCCCAGTTTCTTAAATAGGGTAAAAGACAGTTACCTCCCATGTAACTTACCTTATTGACCGTGATCCCCAAATGTTTCAAAAAAGATAGTTACCTCTCCTAAATAACTATTAAAATCCAAATAGTCCCACACGTTAAGAATATTCCATTAGATGGTAACGGTGGGAGTTCAATATTTTTTTAAAGACCAAATTATCCTTTTAGAGAGATGAACTACCTATTTTACCCTTACTATTTAATAGGGTTACTACTTCCCCATTTGCTCTCTTACATTTTTTTCGGTTTTCAGACCCTTGAATCGCTTTCTTCTTCGGAGTTCTCTGCGACTGCAAATCTTTGAATATTGAAGCAATTTCTCCTAAAATCTCTCTAGATTTTCAATCCCTATTTTCACTCCTATCTTCCCTCATCTTTCTCTCATTCCAGTCGCCTTTAGTTGACGGTCATTTTCTCTCGTATTCTTCTTTGGTTTATCATCTCCTAAAACCTATCCAGATTTTCAATCCCTATTTTCACTCCTATCTTCCCTCATCTTTCTCTCATTCCAATCGTTTCTTATTTTTCTCTGATTTATTCTCTCCTAAAATCTCTCTATATTTTCAATCCCTATTTTCACTCATATCTTCCCTCATCTTTCTCTCATTCCAGTCGTTCTTAGTCCATGGCCATTTTATCTCCTATTCTTCTTCGATTTCTTCTCCTACTTCCTCTTCTGGCAGATTCTGCTCTTCCCTCAATGTCGAAATAAAAAACCATGCCATTTCTCCTCCCTTTTCCTAGCTCTCTCTCTCTTCAAACCCCAATTCTTCCCCTTCTTTTTCTGTTGCAACTGATTTCTCACAGGTTTTCTCCTCACCAAAATTCGGAGATCCCCAACCCCTTTTTTTTCCTCCGCCATTTTCTCTCATACCTCACTCTTCTCTCTTGATTCGACAAGTACTTTAACTAACTCACCTATTATATATATCCAAATGAATCAGGAGGGCTGTCAACAGGGAAGAGCGAAGGAGAACCAGAAGAATGAGAATCCAACATGATTAAACACAAATCAGAATACCAACTCATGGAAATCAAAGTAGTGCTTAATCAATGAGTTTTGCCTCACTGGTCGCCTGTAATCGTTCCGCTTGCATCTGAGTCCATCATATCATCTCCGTTGAAAAGAACGTGAGGGAGAATGAGAAGAAAATGAGATTAGGATTTATTTTAGTTGGATATAAAATGTTATATTGGTCTTTTAACAGTAATAAGATTTAAAGTATGGATAAGAGGTTGAGGGTAGAGTTGTCCATAAAAAAATTAACTTTAACACCGTTAAAAATTGAGGCTATTTGGATTTTAATAATTATTTATGGGAGATAACTGTCTTTTTTGAAACCTTTGGGGGTCAACGGTCAATAAGATAAGTTACAGGGGAGGTAACTGTCTTTTACCCTAATTTTAATGGTTTTAAATTTTGATGAATTATATTACACTGTTATAGTTCACTTCTTGATACGAAAGATTATATGAATCTATAGTTGAAAAGAATATGTTAATTGTTGCAATTTACTGAATTATATGTATATAGAATGAATGATGCTAATTTTATAGATAAAAAAAAAAAAATATGATATATATCTTACATATAAAATAGGCCCGATAAGCTTGATAAGTCCTGTCCGGACCAAATCAGTCCGAAATCACCTCAATAAGCCCAGCCCAATAACAAATCGACACCGGACCAACCCGATAGTTATTGTGTCCAGCGCAACCCAACCCAGCCCGAACTCTTAATGGACATGTTTTGGGCTGGGCTTAAAAAACCCGACATCGACTCAATCCCAACCGAAACCGGCCCGGCCCGGCCTGTTGACACCCTTAAAGGATACAAATACATGCAAATTAACCATTATTGGATTTTTCCCCACCTGAGGTCTTGGAAAGTGGTAACCACCCCGCACCCTTTAGAACCTTCCATGGGATATGAGTCTCACACATCTTAAGTGGGTACTGTTGGGGGAAAATATGATGGACCAATAGACCATCCAAAGGAAGTCAAGAAAGGCATATCAAGGTCGAATGCATGACATCCATCAGGAAGGTCTACATGTTCACTAAATAAAGTGGAGAATCCACCTTAATCTGTCTGGTGGCGATACGAGTCAATCCCCCCAAGCTTAATACCAGGGAGATTTGATGCATTAAATGTGTTTGGTGTACATTTATTGCATTATGATAAATCTTCATAAATGCTAACAAGAAACATTAAATTATAAATATGCTAACACAACCAGTTACATCATCTCAACAAAGAGTGCCACGAAGGTAAATACCCTAAATCTACAAGAGAAAGGGAAAATGACGGCCACTCACATCTAGTAGACTTAGAGACATGGACAGAATAGGATCGTAAAGGTCATATATTTGAGATATGTTCCCTCTTAGGGGGTCGTAGACTCCCTTAAACTACATGATAGAATGATGATGATGTTGGAATACGGGACAAACTGGTCAGAGGAAGAGAAGCATGCTCGACAATATGAATGCTCGACAAGTTTCATATTTGGTTTATAAATAGAATAAGATATAAAGAAGAAATGGACCCAATTTTCACTCCAACTACCATTACTCTCTATAATTCTCTTTAGAGTCCATTGTTTAGTGTTTGTGAGTTCCAAACTCACCTGCAACAGTATACCATCTTCTTGTTACCATATTGGAACTAGAAAGGAAAAGTCTTACAAAACTCATGTACATTAGTCCATTCTCTCTAAGGAACTTGGGTATCTTATCATTGAGTTTCATTATGCTTGTCCTGGACTATCACTGACTTAATCATTGGAGTGGAGTGGCCACGGGATAAAACCCGGCCATCTTACTGTTTGTTTTTTATCTGCAAATATATGGCAGCATTATGTGCATCAGGCGAAATCCAACGACAATAAATCACAAACCCATGAATGGCAACCAAAAGTGTGGGGTGATCTCCTACAATGCAACAATATGTATGTAAGAATTGATATCTTTGAGGGGACCCACAAGATCAAGGGATGAGAGTAGTATGGAAAATAATCTCTACTAAGATTGTGGGAATCTTTTTTCTACCTAAATAATCAATTTCTTTCCCCTTAATGCACAACTCGTTGGTATATCATGGAAACCTTAATATACAAGCGGACAATTTTGATATTTCATTTAAAAACTCCCACAAATTTGACCGTGAAAATACCCACATGTGAGTTTGTAACATTAACAAGTTTGTTACAACTAGAAGAACCTCTAACTATCTTAGGGAAAATCTATTTGTAATTGATAAAACGAGAAAAAAGTTAGGACACAACATTCTACCACTTTTTGTACAACATTCGAAAAATTCCTCCACCTACTAGTCCAAACTTTTGGGATATACTTTGCATAGTATGAAAGTGGATTTCCACTTTGCATCCCATATCAAATTCTTAGACACTTGAGGTCCCTCCACCTACTATTTCAAATTTTTGATATGAAAATTTTTCAACTGTTATCAACTCTAGTCGTGATGGTAGACTGACGACATACCCCATGGCTATCTAGGGGGATGAGTATCGGTAGCTAAAAGGTAATGGAATTGTTCTTATTTCATGTGTGTGTGCAGTATCAATCAAGTGTCTTCGCTTAATAAGTCGAAGAAATTGATTTAACGTGTTTCCAACAGCTATTGAGCTTTTGACATATTGATCAGATACACATAAGGATGTAAACTGATCATTTGAGTTGAATATTTCACTATCTGAATTCAAACCCGCTTACCAAGTACCCTATCCGAATGTGATCGGAAGTTCAACAGATATATAAAGACCAAATTTGATAAGAGATGAAACGTAAATGATTCTATAAACATTAAGACTATTTGGGTTTTACAATCTAAAACCTAAGGTTATATGTATCAGAACACAAACCTAAATGGTGTGGATATAATCATATTCATTTGACCGATATCTGAATTTGCATCCGAATCTGATTGTTTGAATTTAAATTCAAATTTGAATCTGATATGAATTTTTGACTATCTCTTTATGCAGAGACACGCAACAGACTATTTGAAGAAAGATGGGTCAGGATCATCTGAAGTGTTGATTCTGACAGTTAAGAGCGCATCGAAACATGTGATTGAGACATTCTCAATGGTCAGATCAGCACCGTAACATGACAGTGCCACAAACGATTTTTTTCACATAAAATGAGGATAACGGAGTCCATGACCATCCGAAATTACACAAACACCCTTAATTCCCATTTGTATCTGAGCCCGGCTCACCTACACGTACGTACAGTGCCTCCGCGGCACCTGTGGAGCCGCCTTCTCTTTTTGTTTACGGATATCTGCATGAGATCTTTGTTCAGACGAGCATTGATTGCAGAGTGACCGGAGCGGATAGCTGAGGAGATATTGTTTCGGTTCTAACGAAGACCGTGGCTGAAAAATCTCGCCTTCTCCGCTAAATTAATATAGGAGATTTCAAGTGATTTTCTGTAGGGGTTTTTGACAATCCTTGTTTGCGCTAAATGGAATCGACATCTGTTGGAGCAGCGATTAGGTTTTCGTTTCTGAACGTTTCTGATGGATGCAGGCGACATTTCACGGGTAAAATGTCTACTATAGGAGTAACTCCAGGGGATGGGGAAGCCAAAACTGTTTCTTTACGCGCTGCCATTCGAGCGCAGCAGGTTGGCAATGTTATTGATTTTTGATATTTCCCCGATATGCTAGACTAGATTTTGTAATCTTCCATGTGAATTCTAACTTTGTTGTCGAATTCTCGAGTTTCAACCGCCAATTTTTATGTGATTAATGGTAATGAATGTGTTTGATTGAACATTTCGGCTGGATTTTATGTATGTCTCTGTTTCATTTTTCGCTTCTTTTCTCAGATATAACCCAGGCCTAATGGATTGAATTTATTTGTGTTTGGATTGGTTTTGGCGATTGATAGTGGGAATATAATGGGAGTAGCTTATATGTATATAACTGGATGTTGCAGCTGTGATGATTATTGTAGTTAGAATGACACTCAGAAACATCAGGGGCTTGGAGCCCCAAAATGTACGTGGACTGTAAGTTTACGTGCCAATCTTTTTGTCCAATTTAAGTACTGATCAGAAGCTTGAACTACACTCAGAAAAATGGCCGAGGAAGATCGGTGCAAAACCAGATTTATAAGATGTAGAGCTCAACATGTAACATGAGACGAGCAGTATCTCCTTTCCGAAGTCATTAATCATTGAAAAATAATGGATGGCTATACTTCCTCTGCCTCGATTAATTCATACGAATATCATTAGAGCTCTAATTGAATTTTCTTGTGGCAAAAATCGTGAAACTTAGCTAGAGTAAGGTTTAATTTGAGCTGAATTGAGAAAATTCTGAAAAATCCTGCTTAAAATACAAAGAGTTTTCCGCAAGTAACATGAAATTAGTTCTAACTTTTTCTTTGGACATTTTGCAGTCCAACTCCAAGGATGTATCTGCTGCACTTCCTTCAACAATTGATTCTGCAGTTGATGTCCTTAAAATCAAGGAGTGGGAAGTTGGAAGATTCCAAGATGAAATAGCTGCCAACCAGGGTATCAGAATTAGAAGGCGGCCTCCTACTGGCCCCCCTTCACATTATGTGGGCCCATTTCAGTTCCGGATACAGAGTGAGGGCAACACTCCTCGTAACATTCTGGAAGAAATAATATGGAACAAGGATGTGGAAGTCTCACAAGCAAGTCTACAACTGCAGTTTTGGGATCCTTTTAATTTTCTATCTGTATTTCCGTAATGGTCTCCCCTAATTTTGATTTTGTTTCTCCCCCCCAGTTAAAAGAGAGAATGCCTCTGTATGCGCTGACAAAAGCTATGGCTAATGCTCCGCCTGCTAGAGACTTTGTTGGGGCTTTGAGGGCATCTCAACTGCGAACTGGTTTACCAGCCTTAATAGCTGAAGTGAAGAAGGCATCTCCAAGCCGAGGAGTGTTGAGAGAGGATTTTGATCCGGTAAAATCTACTGCATAAGCCCATTTTCCTGGATTTTGTCTGTCTTTCTTTTTTCCACTTGTGCTTCTATTCTTCAACCATGATCGAAGTACTCTTCACAAAATTTTAAGTTTTTCACCCTTTGCCCAATTCTTTCTTTGAGTGCCCATGAAGCTGAAGAAGTCTAGTAGAAAGATTGAAGTGAGATAGTGGCTCAATCTATGCTTGAACAGTTCCATGCTTTCTTCCATTACCTGTGCTACAGTGTTTCAGACTATCAAGTTGGCTCCCTTCATTGTGATGGTCATTGCCTGATCCCCACTCAAACCGATTGATTATTTTCTTATAATCGTAATGCTTTTTGGACAGATTATTGCATGCAAATCGTCTCCCATATGGACAGGTATTGAGGGGGATGATCAGAACTCCATCATATGGGAACTGTTGCAAAGTTGTAAATAAGACATTTACCTTTTTTCTTTTTGCTTAATTACGTAGTTGCAGCTATTACTGACCCTAAATACCTATTCATGTAAATCTATATTACTATGATCAATTCAACCGCTTTTACTATTGCTGATTTTATCAAAATAGAAGTCTTGTTAATTTAGTGTTACTGGTTTAGGGTTGAAATTTTGGCTGTTAATTACATGAACCTGCTGAACATTGGATTGGATGAGATGGTTGGATTAAATTTGAAACTCTGTCATGAAGAGATGTTGGTGAATATGTTAGTGAGTGACTCCTTTTGGGTGAAGCAGTTCTCAGCGCAGCTTGCCTTGCCCACTCTAACCCACAAGAGGCCAGCCTAATTTGTAAATTGGCTAATATTGGGTTGGCCCTGATGGCCTGATCGATAAATGGGCAGTTTTCTTTACCTGATGGGCTGGTGTTTCTGTGTTTCCCTCCATGTCAAGCCAAGCAAATATTATGTTTCAATTTATTGTACTTATTTGGAATTATTCTCTCTCAATGCATGCTCTTCATTTGATCATGAAACAGGTTGAAATAGCTGAAGCTTATGAGAAGGGTGGGGCAGCATGCCTTAGTGTTTTGACGGATGCAAAATACTTCCAGGTAATATTGTCTGTTTGAGATAGCTATTGCTAGATCTTTTTTTTTTTTTTTTGGGGAAAGGTGGAGTGAGATGAATATGAGCCATATTTGTTTTTTCAGGGGAGCTTTGAAAATCTGGAGATCATACGCAATGCTGGAGTAAAGGTTTGCTTCGTTAAATGTCTTATAAGCTACTTCATCTGCACCTGTTACATTTAAGCTTTAAATATTAGTTTTGCTGACTTGGACGAAAAATACAGTGCCCTCTTCTCTGCAAAGAATTCATCATTGATGCCTGGCAGATTTATTATGCTCGAACAAAAGGGGCAGATGCAGTTCTTTTGATTGCTGCCGTGTTGCCTGATCATGACATTGGGTACATGACTAAGATATGCAAAATTCTTGGGTTGACTGCACTGGTTGAGGTCTGGAATTTTTCCCTTGCTGTAATAAACTTTATTCTTTTTGTTTCAAACTGCTTTTGCTTCCATGTTTATTTGACAAAGCAAAATTGGGTCTATCTATTCAAGACTAATTACGAACTCTTACTGACCTCAGCTCTTCAAATTTAGTTTACCCTTTTGTCCATTCTATGAGGTTCTTCAATATTTCTATTGCATCTATGTTATTGCTTTCTTAAATTTTTTCTAGTTGTTTCGTTTCAAGGATCTGGGCTTTGAGTATTTAAAATTTTGATCCAGGTCCTTATTTTAATCCCTTATCATGCTTATTGAGTAAGACATTGCTTTGAAGTAAAACTTTTCATAATAAGTAATACATCATTCGATGTAAAAAAAAAACTATAGGCTTGAACTTTGATTTTTCATGTAAAGGTTATGGGGAAATGGTTATTTCCCGACTTCCCAAACACTTTTCTGATTAAACCATCATCAGACCTGCTGATCCTTGTTCAGGTGCATCAAAAGATTTCATTCTTGATGCATTTGCATGTATTCGAATTATTTCAAAGCACTTCCAGAATAAAGAGAAAGAAACCTGGACTTGCCGGGTTCTCTTTAAAAAGAGTTGGAGCTTTATTTTGCAAAACATTGTATATTGGGAAATTTTCACGTAGTACCCAAATACTTTGAGAAACATGACCTACCACCCAAGTTTTTTAAAAACATCACCTACCACTCAAAATTCCCAAACGTTTATCAAAAAGACCCAAAACCTTATGACGGAGCCGTTAGATGCTAATGTCAGTGGTTAACAAATTTTTGGATTGACAGTAATACCCTTATTGTAAGGGGAAAAGTCGAGTTTACCCTTCAGTAATTTTTAACCCCCTCTCTCTCTGTTCCCTCTCTCTCACTCTCTCATTGTTTCTCCAATGATGTCTACTCTTCCACTCTGTCTTCAATCTCCACCAAGATATCCTTCTCCTCTGCTACCCAAACTTCCTGTTGTGATTCCCCCCTTTCGATCTCTGATACATTACCAATATTCTATTATTACGAATAAAATCAACAACGATGTAGGTAGAGGTTCTGTGATGGAGGTTCTTTGATGATAGGTTCTCTGAACTAGCTTGTACAGTCAAATCGAGAAAACTAATCAAAGAGTTGGAGGCAGTGGCTGATAAGCCATAATCCTCAACCGATAATACCGCCTATAGATAACTCTTGGTTATCACTAAGAATGTTAAGATGACCAAATACATGCTGTAATAGTCTATTCATTCTGTAAATCAAGTTTGTTGTAACCTCTCTCTAAACAAACTCCTATGATCTTGGGATTTCATTCGTCCTATATCACTTGTAAATCTATACAATGAGCACGACTCTGATACAAAAACATAGTGAAAAAACTCTTTTCTATATCGTGTTATAACTCTTGTCAGTGGTGATGGCAGAGTTTCTGAAAACACCCCTGGCACCATTACCATATCATGTAAATAATAAACAAAAACATCGTGAAGGTAGTAGCTTTCGATTGGAAGCATGTCAGATATCATTGACGGTAGGAAACTCGTAACGATCAACAAACGATCAACAAAGATGTCAACACTGTCTTTGAAAGCCTTACGATCGTGTAGAAGCATCGTGATATCTTGAAACATTATTCCTACAACACCAACAACAAAGGAAGCTAAGCTCTTCGATTGAAGTTCAAACAGAGTAAAAAAGACGAAGAAAACAGAGACGAAAGATAAAAGAATAAAGAACCAAATCAAAACCTGGTTTGGGGACATCAGGAACAACTCTAATGGCTTCAGATATCCCTCGCAGCCTTGGGTCTATGCAGCCCGTTCTCTCTTGCAACTCTCTCTGCTCAGAATTTCTGCCATCACTTCTCTTGAGCTGCGCTGCAAGTCTCTGACTCTCTCTCTCTCTCAAAATAAGAGAGGGAGCAAGTGTTTTAAAATTTCTGTTGGCCAAAGAGGAGCGCTAATGCAGAAGATCTCAGTTCCCCTGTGCTTATAAGACATCTTTTCCCCTCTTTTTTATTTTTTTTTATTTTTGCTATTTTTATTTTTCAGGGTGATATGTATTCCATGTTTGCTTTTTACCTGAAATCGAACAAATGTAAGATCCGTTGTAATAATTGTCCGACGGCTCCGATCCCAACTCCGGACTTGGGAGCGTCGATTGAGGAGGCCAGAGAGAAGGAAGAAGACGATGACAAAGAAGAAGAGGAACAGCACGCGCATGTTCTGTTTTTCTCAGTTCTATATTCATGGGATTTTGTTGACAGATTATCAAGTACGATGATCTCTGTTCATGTTCCTTGCTGCAACACTGACCCCTGTTTTTCTCAGTTCTATATTCATGTGGATTTGAGAAAAGGTTTCATGCTACAACGCCGACCCGGCTCTGGGATCAGATTTGGGAAAAGCTGAGCTTGATCTAAAAATTTTAAAATTGAAAGAGAGAATCCAGCAACTAACCTATATGGATTTCGTTTGGTACTTTGATGGTTGGAGATTCGATGTTGCCGGAGAAGGAACCAGTGGGTGGTAGGTTGTTGCTGGAGAAGGAACCAGTGGGTGGTAGGATGTTGCCGGAGAAGGAACCAGTGGGTGGGTGGTAGGATGTTGCCGGAGAAGGAACTAGTGGGTGGTAGATGATGTTTCTCAGTTTAGAATGAGAAGGGTATAAACTTCTAGATAAAATTTCAACTCTCTTCCATCAGTTAATGGATTAACATTTGGGAATTTTGGGTGATAGGTGATGTTTCTCAAAGTATTTGGGTACTATGTGAAAATTTCCCTTGTATTTTTATTACTATGTGTGCATTTCTTTCAAATTTGTTGTAAATGGAGATGCTTTGCTCTATTTCAATTGAAAATGCCTTAAAATCATACTTACCAGCAACTGAGCTTTAAAAAAATTATTTTGGCCTACTTATGGAAAAATGAGTTTCTCTTCGAGTCTAGGCCTTTCATGTGCTTTAGGAGACATTACATTTAATTAAATCATCTGTCTAAAGCAAGGCATAGGTTCAGCGTGCTTGATTTAAACTTAATTTAATTGCAAGGAAAAAGAGATCTCTTTTATCCGAAGCATTACTTTTAACTATTCTAATTTCTTTTAGTTCCTATTTGAAAAGGTGCACAATGAAAGAGAAATGGATCGTGTGTTGAGAATTGAGGGGGTTGAACTTATTGGCATCAACAACCGTGACCTTGGTAATATTTACCTCTTTTAGAATTTTCTTATTTTGTTTAACTCCAATTATTTAAGCCTTGTTAAAGTTATTCCTTTACAGCTGACTATTTCTGCCATATGGATGGGTTGATTTGGTTGTTCTAGTGGCTGCATATATTGAATATATTTTTGATTGGACATATTTTAAATTTGTGGCCCATTTCAAGTGTGTTCACTGTTCTTACATTAGCTGTACTGTTTATTTTGTTCTTTGGAATTCTCACATGCTGTTAAGTTGTTTTGGGATTTACTTATATCCACCTGCCATTTGTGAACTGTATTTATGCATTACTTAGTGGCTTTTCCATTATACGCTAGCTCATTTGTTCCTTTGTATTTTTTCTTGTTATGGGTCACATGGGCTTGTACTTTTTTCTATGTTGATTGTTTCCAAATAGATTAAAAAGGGCATCTCAGTGCATGAGGCTTCCGTTACTGCAGGGTCTGGGGAGGGGCAAAATGTATGCAGCTTTACCCCCGCAATGCGGAGAGGCTGTTTCTATGTTTCAAATCCGTGACCACCAAGTTGCAATTTGACAACCTTACCGTCACACCAAGGCTCGCCCTCTCTTTCCAAATAGATTGAAAAAAGAAAATGTTATCTTCTTGTCATCCACATAGAAGCTTTCCTATGTCCCACAAAGTTAAGTACATATGTCAGCAGGTATAATTTCTCCTAGATTCTCCACATGTCTCACTAGTCTTTATACATCATTCATTGCTATGTACTAGCATGTGACAAGTTTGCAGAGCAATGAACTTGGAGTTGATTTGTCTATATGACTTGGACGAGTCTAGTCCCTAGTCAGGATTAATCAAAATATTCTTGAATTTAAAACCACATCGTTGTGAGTATGGCATAGTTGGTAAATCTTTCCCCTGGAAACTCTAATTCAACGCAATATCATGCCAACTTGTGGTGTGACAAAGCAAAAAGAGTCCAACCTAGAGGCTGGCCAACAACAACAAAGTTTTATCCCAACTAAATGGGATCAGATATATGGATTCTTGTCCTTCAATCAGCTCTGTTGGATGTCATACTTGAAACAATGTTTAAGCTATCCATGACTTTCTTCGCCACCTCCCCTAGAGTCATCTTAGGTCTGCCCATAGCTATTTTAGATCTTTCAATCTGAATCAAATCACTCTCCTTACGGAGCATCTAACGGCCTTCGTTGAACATGGCCATACCATTTCAAACAACTTTCTCGTAGTTTATCATGTATCGGTGCTACTCTCAAATCAGTTTTAATACTATCATTCCTTACTTTATCCTTCCTAGTTTTGCCATACATCCATCTCAACATCCTCATCTCGGCTACACTAAGTTTATCTATATGATGCTTCTTAACTGTCCAACATTCCGCACCATACATCATAGCCGGTCGAATGACTATCATATAAAATTTTCCTTTAAATTTTAGAAGACTACGCCGATCACACAACACTCCAGACACATCTCTCCACTTCATCCATTCTATTTTAATCCTCTATGAAACTTCATCCTCTATATCACCTTCGACCTAGAGGCTGGTCAACAACATAGGAAATAAACCTAGGCTCGCCAACCCTCACAGACATGAAATATATTTGCAAACTCGAAGGCTTCATCATAAGAAAGAAAAGACTTCTGATAAGATATCTTCCTCTGTTATGCAATCAAAAAGAGAGTACTGTCGAGAGTGATACGACATTGAGGTGTGCTGGGACTGGGCAATAAGTATATGAAGAGATGGCGGTGCTAGAGAAATTTGTCTAGGTTGAAAACAGGAAGAAGAAAAAAAAATGACAAAAAACAGAATCTAGCATTCACAATTGCCAGTGCCAGTGGAATTTTACTGAATTATTGGCTTAAACATGTAAGAGTCCTAATGCAAGGTAATAAACGGAATGGAGAGATTACTTTCAGTTTAGCATGTTAAACCGAAAATGGCCTGATACTTAGTGTCAGTTTTGGGTAGCCTGCAATTTACTGAACATGGATTTAACTGGTTGTGTTCATGTTGGGTTGGCAATTTGAATCAGGTAACGCAACTCATACACAACTCATACATTTTATCTCATAGTTCATTGAAAGAATGAGTATAAGTTTTTTTAAGTACACCAGCAATCAGGGGAGGGTGATAGACGAAAGAGTGGCAAAGAAGAGTGATGCAGGTGCTAGGTTCCAGCTCAAGCACCATCACAGAAAGAAGACCAGTTCAGAATACTAGCCTGTGGTTCTTGTTTTTTTACCAGTTTTCTGTTTCAATTATTGATCTATGGTTCAGAGTTGGTTCATCCTGGTTCTCCCAATCGTGAGGTTGGTTTTATAGTTCTATTCTATTATTTTTTTCGTTATTATATTCTAATAGTTAGGCTGGATTAGGATGCTATAAGTTCTGTCCTATTTCCCTTCAGTTTTCCTTTCTTTTTCTCTGTTTCAGTTGCATTAGGACTCCTCCAAACACAGTCATAAATTAGAGGGTATCCCAGCTTGTTTAGCTTTCCTTTTTTTCGTTATTATATTCTAATAGTTAGGCTGGATTAGGATGCTATAAGTCCTGTCCTATTTCCCTTCAGTTTTCCTTTCTTTTTCTCTGTTTCAGTTGCATTAGGACTCCTCCAAACACAGTCATAAATTAGAGGGTATCCCAACTTGTTTAGCTTTCCTTTTCTGAGTCTGTGTCTACAATGCTCAGCTATATATATAAGCATTTAAGGGGCTAGGCCCTCCCCTATGATTTTTTTATGACTGGAATAAGTTTCTGCTTGCTGGTTCTGTGGATTTAAACCATATTCTGCTGTGGGATTCAGTGGAAACCGTGGTAGAATCCTGGTTAGGGTTTTGGTGGGATTCCAGCCCTACAGACAGATCTTGCCTTGCTAACATATTATCCTGTTGGTTATAATTCTGCCCTACTTTTCTTTAATTTTTCTAATCTGCTTTTCAGTTTATAGTTCTTAATTCAATTTCATTTCTGTTCTCAGATTGTCCATCTATTTTCTGAAATCCTATTTCAACTCCAATTCTTCAAATCTGGATTTCTTAACTTGATATTCTATTTCTGATTCTGGTTCTCTGTTTGTACTAATAAATGACCGATTATTACCCTCTTTGAATTCTGGTTTGAAGCCATGAACTCAGTCCTGCGATTATGCAATTCTTGAGTTTTCCTATTTTCCTACTCCCAGTAGGATTACTCCATAATTAAGATCTGACCCTCAAACTTCTGCCACTCAACCAGAGTATTAGTCCAATCAGATTAATTTTATTCTTCTATTGAAAATTTTCCAATTCTGGTCAGGTCCCTTACCTGCTGCGATTCTGGTTTCCCTGGGTTTTCTAAACCCTAATTCACTTGTGTGACTTAACTAGATTTATGTCGAGGACACCCTAGGAGTTACTCCTTGCATGTGAAAGCATCATATCTTTGAAGGAATTTGGTCATACTGCTGAATAAAATTTGTTCGTTACTTAAATGTAAGTAGGGGAGGCTTCAGATCTGACTTCTAAAGGTAAAATAAGGACTGCTTAGAACCACAATATTAGGACCTTCAAACCAAAAGACTTAAAATGAAAATAGAATTGACTATACCAATGCCACCACCAAATGAAGAGTATGAAGCCAAATTGTAAAATACCTGATGCCCAAAATAATGATAAATTTGCTAAAACCATCCGTTAAATGCATGTCAGCTTGTACAGCTGCTCTCAATTTGAACTTTTTCATGGATTGGGACAAATATGACTTCTTGTGGGCCCCTCCTGATTATTAATCCTTGTCCAAAATTGCCCCAGCCTACTGTACAAATTTGGCTGTTTATTATCAATAGTCTGCCTAGATGTAAGAAATTGATTCTGGATTAATATAAAACGGCCAAGGTTTACCCCATGGTTCATGGAGAGAAGCTTGCCTCCATGATCCATTTGCTGCCAGGTTGCAGCTCAGTTGGCACTTGAATTTTATGGACTTGTGATGTAGATCAAGATTATCAAGTCAATCTCTTGACCATGTGGTACTGCTCACGTGAACAGTACTACCCCTGCTTGCAAGGGCCGGGCCAGGCCAGGCCAGGCCTAAGCCTCCTATGGTTAGCCCAGCCACAGTTAGACAGTTGGAGGACAGTTGGGGGAATCTTGACCAGTCTGTTTTTTTAGAAGATCCTTTGAGAGCTGTCCAATATATTTACTTCCTAAAGTAAGTTTCTTTCTATTGTTAGTTACTTTCCAAAGTTAGTTCATTCTATTTTGGTTGTTTCTATTTTCAGTTTTAAAAATATTGTTAGTTTAGGCTAGTAGAATATTGGAATCTGCTCCTTTGTAAAGTTTCCAAAAATAGGGAAGATTGAGTTACCTAGTTAGGACTAATCTTACCTTCCAAATTGTACTCAAGCTTTGGCTATAAATATTAATGTAAGAAGAAGCATTTTCCAAGGTTTAGAGAAAAGAAAAAAAGCTTGCTTTCAATGTCAAGTGGGGTTTCCTAGGTTGTGGGACTCAGCCAACCTTAGGTGGGACTCCTAAGGTTCGATTCTTCTTTCATTCCATTATTGATTCTTTTTCTTTCTTTGTTATATGGAAAAAACCCCCAAAAGACACAAAACACTGTACTCGGTTTAGTGTTCATGTGGTATTCCTGCTGAAACTTGTTGCTGCCATATATCCCTATCCGACTTTCAGAATTGCTTGCGACTATGAGAGCATATTCCTCCTTAGGGTTTGATGGGAGTTTAAGTTAATTCTAGCCATCCGAATGATAGTCATCAAGTGAAGATATTTGCTGGTTATTTCATATTTTGTACTGTTCTGTGGACAGAATTGTTCCTTGCTGTTCTAATGGTTGGATTTGTTGATTATGTTAGTGATTCGATCCTCCTGTGGGGCTGGTTCCTAATTTATTGGGTTGGGGACTTGTCCTACATTAACTTGTTTTCCATAACATCTTTTGTTGGTCTAATTTCAACCTATTTTGATTTTATGTGGTCCCACACTCGACACATGGCTAATCCAAGGGTGGGTTCTCCCATCGAATGGTTGGTTTGACACGAGAACCCTTCACATGGCTCAAGTGGGGGGGGCACCATGGAGGGAAACCTTTCTCCACAGAGCTGTGAGAAGTCATGTGTCCATATAATAATTAAAATGTTACTTCTGGTTGTCCTGCAGAAACATTTGAGGTCAATATTAGTAATACAAAGAAGCTTCTCGAGGGAGAACATGGCCAAGTCATCCGACAAAAGGACATTATTGTAAGTGATTTTTTGCTTATTTCATTTTATTTAGTGGGGCTATATGTGTCATAAGATTAAATTTCTGGGGGTTAGGAGGAGGGATGCTGCATTTTATTTTTCATGTTTTATCATGTATGAGAGTTACTCATCTCTTCAGGTGGTCGGCGAGTCTGGTATGTTTTCTCCAGATGACATAGCTTATGTGCAAGAAGCTGGAGTTAAAGCAGTAAGCCTTGCAAAACTTTAGATATCTATTCCTTTATTTAAAACTTCTGCTGGTGCATTAGTTTTATATTTTTATGAGGAGATATTTTGTTTCCCCTAAAGGCAATCTTCACTACCTAACAAATTCACTTGCTTGTCTTGAGATGAGTGGAATACCTTTGGATCTGGGCATGCCATATTAGCCTATTATTGACATAAGTGATGTTGCCTGACAGAAATCAAGTATGGGGAGTGGATTTTCTAGTATGACCGAGGAAATAATCCCTTTATTTATCTGTCATGATTATATATGCCTAACATCAAGATAAATGAGAAACACAGTATTTTGTTTTAGTTTGGTGGACTTGGCAATGTTTAATATTTTAGAGGCAGATTTATTGCTCTCGTGCCTAACAATAATGCTGAACTCTTGTATTATTAGGATTCAGGATCAGTTGATCGACTTATGAATCAGTAGATTGGGTCGGTTTCAGCCAAGGTTGATCTGTACCCAGTTTCAGCTTGGACTGGCAATCTTAGCTTATTTTGCTAAAGTATCACAGTTGCAATTGGATTGACCTATTCAATTCCAATCCTGGATCCTGATCTCTAATTCCTTGTACTGAGTTTACCTGGTCCAGCTGAACCCAGCCTGTTGAATTGGTTGCCTGCCACTCATCCTTCAAAACATGTGCACTGAACCGTGTAAAAACATTCACATCCACTGCCACCACCCCTCCTTTATGGGTTACTGGATGAGCTGGGTCTTCGGACACTGCTTGTACTACTGAGATTTTATATACCCAAGATTAGGCTAGAGTAGAAACTTTCTTCGTTTTAGATTTGTTACCATTACAGGTATGATAACTGGAACTGTAATTTGCATGCATTAGATTTGTGTTCACCCAGAGATGGATGCATATGATTGAAGGCATGCTTAAACATTTCTTTGGTCATCTAAATTTGTGACAAATGCTTGTGTTTGTTATTGTTCTAAGGTGAGAATATATTATTATGCCTTGTAGGTTTTGGTTGGCGAGTCCATCGTGAAACAAAGTGACCCTAGGACTGGAATAACGCAGCTTTTTGGCAAAGATATTTCTTCTTGAATCATGAGCCCCAAACCCCAAACCCCCCAAAAAATAATCTTTTTCCTTTCCAATTTTCTTCAATCATGTAAGAAGGTTTGATTTTTACCAACAAAAAAGGAAAAAGGAAAAAGGAAAAAGGAAAAAGGAGGATTGATTTGTTGTATACATTATGGGCAATATATTATTGGAGAATAGTTCGAATGGTAAATTCAAAGTTAAACTTGCTTTAATCTGAGATGGTACGATGAGGGGATCCATGATATTTATGCTTTCTCCTGCTGTTTTAAGGTGTTCTATGGTAATAGCAAGGTTCACGGTATCGGACACAGGATTGGTCAGTGCCAAAACCTATTTGATATTGATATGGATCAGTTTTGCAACCAATGGGTGAGCGACGCATGATCTGATCAATTTGATTACTAGAAAGAAAAAAATGGTATCGGATTGGTATCGGCCACAGCCAAAATCACTACTTGACCATCTTGACTATGACACTGGAAACCTGACTTTCGGCCAAGCAAGGAGGTAATCATTTCTACCATGGCTTTTGCCCTCGTCTTTCTTTCTCAATGCCCAGGTATTATGGTATGCTTTCGAAAGCATTCGATTCAATATCGATTATTAAAACCTTTTGGTAATGTTTTTATTGGAAAATGGGGGATTTATTTTTTCTCTGCAATTTGCAAAAGATAGCTTACTCATATTTGAGCTTGGTCCCTCCCAACCATCATCCATTGCTTCTTCTCCCGTTAGGCGATTATGGCTGCAGTGGCAACAGTCATCCCTCCCAACCATCATCCGTCCAGGATCCACATCCTCTCGTCTGGGAGGAGAGGGGGCGGCCCTGTTAGATGGCCGACACTTGGGGCTCGGGTGAATCCGAGCCCTTCATCCAAGCCGACAAGTTGAGTCGACACCCCCTTGTTGGATAGGATGGAGAGCTCGGATTCACTCTAGTCCCAAGTGTCAGCTATCTAACGGGACTGACGCCTATCCTCCCAAACCTCTGGGAGGAGAGGATTTGGATACCACCTATCGCTTCTTCTCCGGTGCAGGTGATTATGGCTGCAGCAGTGACAACGACCCCTTGTGTGACATGGCTGCCCATTTCTTTTGAATAAAGTATTGAAACTTCAGAAGTATCATTGGATTGAGTTGTCATTGTATTTTCTCTCAGTGAGATCCTTCATTCTCTTAATTTAGTCCTCGAAATTGAATGGAACCTGTTTCTTCTCCCACTTGGATGCTTTGGATCATCTACAGCTGATCCTGACTTTCACTTGATTAGCGAAATGAAACGGTTTGGTTCTTGGTGGATCTGGTGCTTGAAGTTGGGGAAACAAATTTAGAACTTTATTTTGCGGGATTTCAATCTGCAATGTTTGGGAAACAGATCTGAATCCGTTGGCCCTTCCTTGTTCTTCATTTCTTTAACCCTTCTGGTCGGCAGAAATATAATGATCAGTGTATTTTTCAAATTTGAGGAAATCTATTTGAAATGCAGAGAGGATTAAGATGTGATAACAAGGAACCCTAAGGGGGTAGCTGAGTCGACAAGAGCCCTTAGAAAACGAAAGGTACTGAGTTTGACTCTTCTTACTGTTTAGGGACCACTCTCACGGGTGTTAAGTGCTCTTTCTTTCCTGTTATGGGTGCAAGTGGAATGGTTCTCATTCAACCTTGAAATGATCCGACCCATACAATTGTGGGGTCAATATAAACTTGCAGGATTATTCAGGCCGAAGGTCAGTATACTTATTATTAGCCAAAAAATAGGATGTGATAAAGGGGGATTTCTTCTTCTTTTTGTTTTTCCCCCTCTAATATCTTGTTCTTTCTTTTAAAGAATAATGGATGAAATGTTGTCAAAATAGATCCTAAAAGGTTTGGTGATCTTCACATTTTATAATTACGAAAATTTTTACCCAAAAAAAATAAAAGAAAGCAAATTCACGGGTTTTCTTACAAACAAATTATCAATAAATAAACAAAACAGAATTTTCTTAAGCGATGTTATTGGCACAATCTTGTACTTTCGGGTTTTAGGTTTCCCAAAATATAGTGTAATTTTGCAAAAAGAGTATTGAACGTTATAATTTCTTTTTAAATAATGAAATCTATGAATGATTGGGATTGTTCTACCACGATCTCCATATTATCCATATTCTCTACAAACCTTGGCTTCTCTCAAATCCTTTCAAAGAGCTTTAGTCCAATGAAATGGAAATTGTCTACTCCTAGAGGTTGAGGGGAAGATTCGACTATCACCAGTCGATACTAACATGTGAGCGTCGACTGGATTCGAACCGTCCAATGCAGAGGCCGACACTTCCTTTGCATTTGATCAAATCAAATGACTGAATGATTCGGATCTAGTTGATACCTACGTGTCGGGCATCAACTGGTGACAACTGCATCTCCTCTTGAGCCCCTGCGGGGAGATGATTTAGATCCATCCAATGAGACTTAAAACTGAAAATGAATGATAACCAATGTACTATTAATGGTAAACATGTTGAAATTAATCCTTAAAAAAAAAAAAAAAAAAGGAAAAAAAAAACACCAAAAAAGCAACAAATAAAATAAGAAAACAAATGATTGGCTCTTTTGGGTAAAAATCATGCTTGTTCATGCATGCATGAAGTGAGTATACTATATGTATAGTGTATTGTTGTATACTATGTATTTTGCAGTTAATTATAGCGAAGGTGGATAGTAGATTATACCAGTAAAAACATAAACATTGTGTTTTGTAGTCTTTTCATTTCTGTGGCGCCGTCGAAGTGTCAACCATCAAATCAATGAATGAAAGCTTCATGAAGTGTGCAAAGCTATTCTTCTTCTTTTCTTACTACCCTATTAATAGTCATTTTTCAACTATTCATGGATCCTCGAAGGTGCAACTGTGCAGACTACTGCAGAGTGTGGAACTATCAAAACTGAGTAGATGAGGACCGAAGAGTCTCCGTGAAGGAAGAGCTTCTGTTGGAGTTTTCAAAAGTTTCTTGTTCTTGTTCAGCTTCAATGACGATAAGATTCTCTGTTCTCGTGGTCGACTAACTTGTTGTGGATTCGTGGGTTGATTCACCATTCATAATTCACTCCATGGCGCCTCCTCGTAGCCCTAATCGTCCCGAAATTAGCGTTCTTCAATCCACTCACCTGGAATTCCGATGCCCCTCCGACGACGCCTGGTATGGTGTTCGATTGCTTCTTAGAGGAGACACCCTTACAGTCAAGTACAATGATTTCTCCGAAATATTTGACGAACGCTTCTGCGCCTCTGATTTCAAGACTCTTTCAAAGATCCATGCTTTGAGGGACCGATTCCGCCTGGCGTCTGTTCAGTTACAGGACAACCAGTGTTCCCAAGTCATCGAAGGGGTGGTTGTCTGTGTCTCTCATTGCTACTCACAAGATGACATTCGTTTCTATGACGCTTTCATCCACGCCGTAAGTGTAACCTTCATCTTAATAAAAATTACATTTTTTTTTCTTCCATCGAACTCTTTATATACCGAAGAATAGGTTTTCATGGGATTATAGTTTCTTTCATGGCAGGTGAATAATGCAGAACACAGATATGTTAATGGAGAAGAGGAATGCACATGCTTCTTTAAGGTTTTATGGCGTCATGGTCCTCTTGATGGGATACATACACAAACTAAAATTGGAAATATTTGCAGAATTCAATCTGGAAATGGTGAACGGAATGCTACATTGGCCTCTTTTTTGAAGATGTCAAGGGAGAAACTGGAGATGGCTTCACACAGCGTTTTGTCCAGCCCTAGAAGAAGTTTTTCAGTGTGTAAAGATGCTTCTAATGAAACTCATGGCTCAACTGGCAAACAAAGTGATAATGGTTGTACTAGTAAAGGACGGGTAAGTTATTTTGGGGGAAACTCCACCATAAGCACACAAACTGAGACTTTCTATGTTTTGTTTGATATTTGTTTGGAGTTTAGTCCAACACTGATTCCACCAACTACCAAATAGTCTACAGCCCCCTTATAAACCTAGGAGTCCCTCAACCTACTAGTTTGAACTTTTGGGATGAAAACATTACAATATTATCTGTGTTTTTCTTACAGGGGAAATGGCATAGCAAGGGAACTTGGTGTACAGCACGGACATGTAAAGGTTAGTTTATGTTTGAGAAGTATTAATTCTATTTAATACATGGAAGGTCTTTATTCTGTAAAAATTTTGCAGGAAGCATTAAGGACACTGGAGGGAAGATTGGACAAGATGTGGACTTAGGTGGTGAACCTTTGCGAAAGAAGACAGAAGATACAGGAAATTTTTATTTTATTCTTATTGATAATATGGAAAAGGATCTATCCTCCTTAGTAGTTGTGGATTTCATATATAGACATACTTCTGTATTGTCTCATGCGTATGTGTTTCCAAGCTTGTTATTGGAACCATTTACAAGAGGAGTCATTGTTGTGGATAGCAGAGGAAAACTTGAAAAGATATGGGAATTTCTGCATGATCCCACTCACATCATTATTTCCTCAAGGGGAAGGTATTATGTTCATTTTTTCTTTAATACTGCAACTGTATAATAAAGTTTCGACCATTACATACAGATAAAGTTCCTCCTTTCAATTTCTTCTTGATTTAGGGATTGCATATGGTTCTGCTTCATTTATCTTCTGATTTTAATCCCTCATTTTAGATATTTTGTTGCTTTAGGCTTGCTAATGCATTTCAAATTTCACATCATTAATGCATTGATAGAAAAATTTAGGTGGCTTTAGCTGTTACTTGAGAATGGAATTCACGTTGGAAAGATCTTGCATCCAACTACATAATTGAAAATGCTTAGTGAGTCTTAGAAAGAAACCCTCTAATTTGAATTAAACAGCTGGCAAGTGTAATCACATTTGCCAGGTGTCCTTATGGACTTAATTAACTGGCAGATTTCAGGTTAATTAATGAAGCAATCTGTTTTTCTTGTTTATTGAGAAATGACTTCCACCTTTTAATTTACATGAGGCATCATACACAAAGTGATAAGATCTTATGTTCTTAGCCACGAGAGAGGCTGAGGCTGAGGCAGAGGCAGTCATGAGACAATGATGTACTGTAGCTGCTTCACTATGCCCCAAGTTTATCTGACATGAGATTACATGGTCCTAACCAGCTTAGCAGTAGTTTTGGGGGAAGGCTGGGAAGTAATGCCCTTCGAGTTTGTAAGGCAATAAACTCCTTGTCGTTAATCACTGAAGGTTGTGCTCTGTTTTGAGCTTCCATTCTGCATTCACGTTGAGTTGGTGGATTGGCAACTAGCATGTAGGTTTGCACAAGCTTGGCCATTGCCTAAAGATGATACATGAAGCACAACTTGCTACAATAATCACAACTCTGCATTGTTTCTGGCTGTGAATTTCCTAGGACGTAGGCAGTGGTACTTGGGTAGGCAGACTTCTTGGTGATGAGTAGGCATACATGTGGGTGGCATGTCCTGTAATGGTTATTTGATTATTTACTAATTTTGTCAAGTTACTAATTTCTTGTGTCTGAGTCTGCTGGTGTGATCCCTTTGGGGTCTCATCATGTTGCTTTATTGAATGCCTTAATGTTACTCTATTTCTTTTGAAAGATGGAATGCTTATGCATTTTTTATGTATCTCTATGTGTGATATGTGTCTTGAACTGAGGATCTTACTTGTATAGAAGTTTAGCTCTATGTTTCTGTTACGACATATTGTAAAGGGGGAAGGGCTTTCAGGACTAGCGCAAATCCGATAGCACCTCTCCCCTTCTTTCTTTTGCTTTGAGTTTGACACTTCTACCACTTTAGGGCTGAGTGCTCATATATATGAATGATATGGGTGTCTCTTATTATTATTATTGAGACTCCTAAGAGTTACAGCAATCTCTTCTCCATCTCCTCCTCTCTGTCTTTTTCTTTTTCTCTCTATTTTACAGTTTCGTTGTTTAGGTTTGAACCTTGAAGTGAATCATAAGGTAAACTATTGCAATCTATTCTTTATTGTTTTGAAGGTAACCGTGCTTTACATTTGAATCATATAACTTGTATTGTTTTGCCGTCTTGATTTCTGATCTTTCTCGTCCCCCATCACCTTGTTTGTCCCTCGTCCCTCATTGTGCCCCCCTCCCCCCGAAAAAGGCCTTTCGGCCTGATCTTATGCTCTGACTCTCCTTCGATGTGATAAACTTTGCAGAAGAATCCTTGGGTTTTCGGGGCATTGGACTCTCATCAACGTTTGAATTACTTTAGCCGACATTCTTGATTTCGCTTCATCCGTGTGAATTGGTATAATAAATGGACTGCCAAATTTGTTGGAACAGTTATCATTGCCTTTTTTTTACTCTTAATCAAAAATTTCTTTGGGATATCAGAGAACTTGTTTGAAGACTGTTCGATCACCTTGTTCTCTTGGATCTGTGACTGCATTATTTTGACTTAATGGTGTTTGGAAAATATAATCTTGTAGTCAGATGTGCTCTGTGACCTCTTAATGATTGTTTTTCCTACACTCGTGGCAGACCATGGGTGAGTTCCGAGAAGATGTTGAGACATGGAGCATTTCCAACATCATTCTGGGGTATAATGTCGAAATCTGAGGTTAGTTTTTGTATAATCCACTGTTAGTTGGAAAATTCTCACGTTGTGCAGTATGAATGATAACTAAGTAAATTGATGTTCTGCCACACAAGCCTGGGTTTTGAACAAAATTGTTCACATAGTAAATTATGTTTCTGCCATGCCTCATTTGATCCTGGCCTAAATCTTTTTGCTCTTTTAATTATGGTGAGTCAGTGAAAGCTTTTGTGTTCTTCCATGTTGAAGAGTGATGTGGCAATTTTGACTGTTGGATATCTAGAAAATGATCTAAATAGGCCATGTGTAACTTTTAATCTCAAATTCAATTGTTTACACTCCCATCTTCTCCCATGTATGTTCATGCTTCCCTTGTAGTCCCATCCAGCCTCTGGGTAGACCTGGATTTTTTGCTCTTTGTGTTGCCTTTGCCTTGTGGCAAACTCCGATTGCTGAAAGTTTACATGTTAGGAGACCTTGTGCTCTCCCTCCTGTCCTTGAAGTTTCAGCTCCACATGATCTGCCAGTCACGTAGCAGATCTAGCCACCCACCCACCATTTTTTCCCTTGGGTTGCCGACCACCATAACTGCTTCCATTAATTAATTTAGCTGAAGGCATTCATAAGTTGTTTTATATTTTTAATTGTGGATTCCACCAAATCTACCAGCTTATGAATGGATCAGGCATGGGCATGCCTCCCCTTCTTTGGATTCAGGGCATAGCTTCTCTGCCTATCTGATAATCTCTTGGGTTTGGGCATATAGCCCATGACCCCTTGCTCGAAACACTTGAACCTGCCCAGTTGCCACCCCTAGATATGTTGTTTAGATCCATCCACACTGTCAATACTGTATACTGTATATAGAATGGTATAGAATGGTTATCATTTTTGTTTGGGTGATTGGTCTGTTCATAT
Organism: Protea cynaroides; assembly: GCA_028583415.1. Classification (NCBI taxonomy): domain Eukaryota; kingdom Viridiplantae; phylum Streptophyta; class Magnoliopsida; order Proteales; family Proteaceae; genus Protea; species Protea cynaroides. The sequence continues at coordinate 1,911,998 of CM053265.1, forward strand.
TTTATGTTTGTCAGTAGTACATTATGGGGGAGGTCAGCAGTTGGCTAAAGATGGTGATGCCTTAACATTCGAAGTAGGATGCAAGGATGATGGCTTTGGACTCATTTTTTTCAATGGGTCTAACGTATGTTAAACCTTTTCAGCTGCCTGCCATATATTTATATTGCTTTGACTAATCCTGTGCATCATATACTCCATTTCCTTTAATAAATATGTACTTGATTTTAATATGTTTTCGGTAATGATTTTAATGTTTTAATGAGTATTAAGTCACCCCCCAAAAAAAAAAAAAAAAAAAAAAAAACATTTGCAGGATGAACACAGGAATAGAAATGCCGAATCTGATGACATAAAGGTTATCCAATTTGGAACCAAAGAGTATATGAAAGCTGACCTATTAAAGGAGTCATTTATGCTTTTTGTGGACGATCTAAGGGGTCTTTACTGCAAACTGGCATCGGATGAGAATGAGATCTTGCAGTCATTCCTTTAAACAATGAAGCCTGCTGCAGTAATAGTTTTGAATGAAATTCTATATTCTCCTGTACCTGGGGATCAACTAATTTCCTGTGTATATTAAAATATCTGTAAATGGATGTTAAAACATTGTAGGGTATGTAATTTTATTTCGTGGATCATTACTGTTGGTTGACACGGTAGACAAAGCTGATAGGGATGCAAAACTAGCTAGCTTGGTGGGTGATTAGGATGTGTTTTTGAATTTTATATATATATATATATCCATTGTACTTTGGTCAATCTCTCTTTATAGTTTAGAAATTACATTCAGTTCCAATCAATTAATGATGTTAACATTAGATAATGAATTGACTCATTTACCTTTGGTCTATTTCATTGAACTCCTGCAACAGTCTCCATCTTGCCGAAAACAATTTAGGGTGAGAGAAACTCTCCCTCCGCTTCATGGTGGAAACTGAAATTGGGTATAGAGAGAGAGAGAGAGAGAGAGAGAGAGCTCTTGTGATGTCGCAATTGAAGAACGTCAGCAGTAGGAAAAGAAGACATGATAAATTTATTGCGAGTTGTTAAGAATGAGTGAAGAAAGAGAGACGAAGAGAGAACTTTGTGGAAAGTTCAAGAAGCTTTTACATTATTTTTCCCAGAGGAAAATACAATATTATATACAGCATTCTAGAAGACTATAATTACCAAACACTACAGATTAAAATTAATATTACAAGAGCACATGTCAATATTCTTAACACGCCCCCTCAAGTAGACAGAGGTGGTAATGAAGACCCAGTTTGCCAGTAAGAAAAGAGAATGGGTTTTGACTCAATGCTTTAGTGAACAAATTGACCCTGTGCAAATGGGAATAAATATGGAATGTACGGATCAATCCTCATAATATCTTCTCACGAATGAAGTGGCAGTTTACTTCAATATGTTTCGTTCTTTCATGATATACGGGATTTGCCCTAATAGAAACTGCTGCTTGATTATCACAATAAATGAATATTGGAAATGGATGGCCAAACTGAAATCCAAGAAAAGAGACTTGAGCCAAGTTAATTCATAGGGAAGAGTGGCAAGAGCCCTATATTCGGCCTTAGCAGATGAGCGGGCCACTATATGTTGTTTCTTCGTCTTCCATGATATAGGACTCGAACCAAAAAATACAACATAGTCTGTGGCAGATCGACATGAAAAAGGGCAACCAGCCCAGTTTGAGTCACAATATCCCCTGAGAATAGGTAAAACCGATTTCATTATATGTAGGCCAAGAGATAATTACTCTTTTAGATTACTAACAACCAGATTTGTTGCCAATAAGTGTGGTTCTCTCAGTACATGCATGAACTGACTAAGTATGTGAACAGCACAGCAAAGATCAGGTCTCGTTACAGTGAGATAGATCAGTCTCCCAATTAAACGCCTATAAGTAGAGGGATCAAATACAAGCGGGCTAGTCTCATTATCTAATTTGATATTCTGTTCCATAGGAAAGGAACATGGTTTACATCCTAGTAAACCCGAATCAGTAATAATATCAAGGGTGTATTTTTGTTGGGATAAAATCATCCCATCATCAGTGTACACAACTTCAATCCCCAAAAAATAGGATAGGAGACCCAGATCCTTAATTTGGAAATGGTCTAGTATATGGGCTTTAGTAGCTGAGATATGGGCCTGATCTGAGTCTGTGGTGATAATATCATCAACATAAACCAGTAGAGCTATGAAGATGGACCCATTTTTAAAAGTAAACAATGATGTATCTGCCAAGGACTGAATAAAGCCCATTTGTAATAAGGCATCTACAAACTTGCAATTCTATTGCCGAGGAGCCTGTTTGAGGCCATATAACGACTTCCAAAGACGACACACCATTCCAGAAGGTAAAATAACACCAGGAGGTGGGGTCATATAAACCTCTTCATCAAGGTCGCCATTTAAGAAGGCGTTTTTAACATCAAGTTGAAACAAGGGCCAATTTATGTAAGTGGCTAAAGCAACTAAACACCGGACAGTAACCAACTTGCAACTGATGCAAATGTATCATGGTAGTCAAGGTCTTCCAATTGCGTATATCCTTTGGCTACCAAGCTAGCCTTGTACCGGGCAACTAACCCATCGAAATTCTTTTTAATTTTACAGATCCACTTATAGCCAATGGGCCTTTTATCTAGAGGTAATGGTTCCACAGTCCATGTATTAGATTCTTTGAGGGCTGACATTTCTTCAGCCATGGCTTGCTGCCATACATGATGTTTATGGGCCTCGGTATATGTGTTGGGCTCCCCTATAGAACAAAGACTAGTAAGGAAAGCTTTATAAGAACTATTGAAAAAAAGAAGATACAAAAGACTGAATAGGGTAGATATTACCTGAACCATCAAGAGAGGTGTGAGGAGGAGATTGTGTCATAGCTGAAGTGCACATGTAATCTTTAAGAAATGACACAAGTTGGTAGGGATGAGTGGACCATCTAAGAGGAGGAATAGGGGAAATAGAAGGTGATCTTGAGTGGGGTTATCAGATGACAAACTCAGACTATTAGAAGCATTAGGAGAACCCGCTGTAGTAGGACTTGAAATAGAGTATAGATCAGAATCTGGAGTAGGAGAAATATCAGATTCTGTAGTGGGCATGAAGGGAAAAGTGGAAGTATCTTGGGAGGAGATTGGGACAAGTATAGAAATGGAAGAGGACTCCAAATCCGAAAGGGGAACACTGGTTGAAGATAATGGAATTTTATAAGGAAAAATAGATTCATGAAATGAGACATCTCGACTAATAATAATCTCATGTGTAGAGAGATTGTAAACACGATATCCCTTTTTATTATGAGGATATCCAAGAAAAAGACATGGACGTGCACGAGCTGAAAATTTATGATGCTGAGGTGAAGGATCTCTAGCATAACATAGACATCCAAACACACCTAAATGAGAATACGAAGGTGGATGCTGAAAAAGAGCCTCATATGGGGACTTACTAGACAACAATGGAGCAGAGCAAGGAGCCTGTTGATAAGATAACAGGTAGTTAGAATACATTCCCCCCAAAACTTAAGTGGGAGATGAGCCTGAAATCGTAAAGCTCTGGCAACTTGAAGCAAGTGTCTATGTTTTCGTTCAATAACCGCATTCTGAACACAAGTCAATTGAACACAAGTCAATTGATGAATAATACCTAAGGACTCAAACAACGATTGCATAGAAGAAGATAGAAATTCTAAGCCATTATTAGTCCTAAAATATTTAACAGTGGTGGAAAACTGATTAGAAATCATTGTAAGAAACTGAATGAAGAAATTGAACACTTCAGATTTCTGTTTCATAAGGAACACCCATGTTGTATGAGAGCAATCATCCACTATACTCAAAAAATAGTGACAACCAGAAGTGGAGGCCGTGAAGTAGGGTCCCCAAATATCACAATGTAAAAGTTCACATACAGTAGATGATTTATTTTGACTAATGGGAAAGGGAAACCAAGTGTGTTTAGCTAGAGGGCATACATCACAGAACAAATGGTGACAAGGAATTGTGGGTATGGGAAATAAGGACTGAGAGGGGTATCCTAGTCTAAGATGCCAAGTTTCAGCAGTAACTGAAACAGTAGATAAGGTTGTAGTACATTCGATTCAGAAGGAACAAAGTAGTAGAGGCCATCATGTTGCAGTCCCACCCCAATCATGGTCTTCATTGATAAGTCTTGAAAGACACAGAAAGTGGGAAAGAAAGTCACTGAACATTGCAAAGAACTTTTTAGTTGATTAACAGACAACAGATTAATGGTAAAGTTAGGTACGTGAAACACATCATGTAATGTAATTTGATGTGATAAGAAATGACTACTGGTATGGGAAATAGGATAGGTAGTACCATCCGGAAGTGTAACTGGAGGATGGGTATCAGAATGAACAGGGGTAAGAGATGTAGTAGTCAAATTTGAAAAATGGTGGGATGCACTTGTATCAATCACCCAAGTATTAGGTGATTTCATTGCAACAGACAAGCAAGAAGGCATACTTGCAAAGTTTACTATGGATGAATTCTTGAGAAAGCTAATAAGCTGTTGATACTGGGTAGAAGTGAGAGGTGGAAGTGGAACATCTGATAAGCCAGGACTAGTGGTGGTAGGCAGACTTGAGGAAGAGTCGGACGCAACAGTGGACGGACTATCAGTAGTCACCACATTGAGTTGTGTAGGCTTGGAGAACTGAGGAGGGCGACGCACATAGCCCGAAGGAAATCCATGAAGCTCATAACAAGTGTATCTTATATGGCCATTCTTGTTGCAATGAATACAGAATGGTCTTCTTGAAGATGCTTGAGTGAAAGTTTTTGAAGCAGATAATCCAGAGCGAAAATAAGGCTGACCAGAGCATGCAGCCAGAGCAACATTATCAACATTTACTTGGTGTTGCAGAAAAATACCCCGCTATCGTTCCTCTTGAAGAACAAAATAATTTGCTTTTGCAGCCGAAGGTAGGGGTGACATTGTCAAAATATGAGTGTGAACATTACTGACGAAATCAGTTAATCCCAGTAGGAATTGATATACCTGCTCATTTTGAGCTTGATCCACAAGTTTCTGCAGAAGGTCACAAGTACACTTTGAAAGATAGCCACAGGTGCACTCTGGAACAGGAATGTAGGATCCTAATTCATCCCATAGATTTTTCATAGAGGAGAAGTAAGCAGAAATAGACATACTATCCTACCGGAGGGATATTTGTCTCTTTAATTCATATATCCTCGGTCCATCCCCTTGAGAATATCAACTTTTGAGTTCCAGCCAAAGTTCCTGAGAATTCTTGGCATACAGAACAACTCCTTGAAGATTCTTGACCAGAGAATTACAGATCCACGACATCACCATTCTATCACAGTGATCTCAAGTAGTGGCCGAGTTCGCATCTTCTATAGGATCAGGACGACCAAGAGTTCCATTGATGAAGGAGCATTTGGGCGCATGGCTCTCTTCCAGGATGATTAATTGCAACCATCCAGTGGCTAAGTGACTAAAATGTGACTAGGATTGTCTGACGAGTATAATAACAGAGGAGATGGAAACGAAAAATTGGATGTTGCAGAAGACGCAGACATCTACACAAATCTCAGCAAAGTTTGAAAAAGAAATTTGTAAAAGAAAGAAATGTAGATCTGGACTCTAATTCAAGACCTACACAACATCTTGTACATTTCACAGTACCAGTTCTTTTTCTAAAGTCTGAACTGGCAGCTTCCCCTGGCTCTCTTCTTCTTCTATTCTTAGAAGGTCTTCCTTTTTGTCTTTTGAGTGCAGGACGCTGCAAGACACATCCACCAGTCTCCTTTAGTATTGAAAGATCTGGCAGAGAATGGATCATTTGGCCATATGCAAGCATGTAAGTCTTGGTGCTAAATTTTTCTATTCGTTTGCTACCATCGACACCACTTTTGCTCCTGTTGGCAAGAGTCTTCTGCACATGCCTTTTGATTGGAGTCCTTTGTCTACTTTGGCTATTTACAACACTAGTTTTGGGTCTTTGCATCACATTACCCTCAAAAGTGTTTACCCAGTAAACATTTGAAACTTCTTCAGTTACTTCTAGTCCAAACACATAGCAATGTATTGGATCACATGCATCTGTAGACTTCTCAAACATTCTCATTACGTCCTTATCTTCTTCAATGAATGATTCATCACCATTAGGTAATATTGCTTTAATGCTGAATTTTATGGTTTTCCCACTTGGGATGTCCTTCAGTATCCCGCAATATGCATCGTATATGACATCCACATAACTATAGCGTTCCGGATCAGCATTCTTAATTTCAGTATATTCACCATAATAGTACACAATACTGATTGGGTCTCCCAATACTTTAGCCTGTACACATGAAAGCAAAAGAATTCCATTTTAAATACAAAAATACAGCAAATCAAAATGTAAACATGTAAAAAATAGTAAAAGATATTACACATGTTAAAGAGTTTTTGTTTTTTTCTCATGCAGGTAATCCTCCAATATTGATTATGTAGTATTCTATATTAACATAATATTTCAGGGGTAGCATGGGGACCAATAGGAGTGCAAGCATCGACATCCAACTAGGGGGTGGGGTGATAGTTTCACCTTTCCTGTGTCTAGACAGAGGAACACTCTGCCGGACAGAAATCATTTTCCCATTAAACAAATGCCCACTACTTGTGGTTGAAGTTTGAAAGCCCAACAACATAATTGAAGAGTAGAACAGAAATCTCAAACCACTATGATAACAAAAATTTATACCAGGTGGGATACCTTTAATCATGAAACAAAAGTTAAAACATACAACAACCTGTATAGGATCCATTTGGATCCACACCCACATGAGCTTCCGCTCCTCCACTCCTTAATCACAGTAGTTAAGTGAGATTGCACATGTATTTGAAATCAAAAACATAGATGTAAGAGTAAGACCTACCCACGAGTCCATGACCCATGTGTTGTTGTCCCCTAGATTGCACATGTATGAACAAATCCCACTGCCTTGTCATTCCACTCTTATCTCCATGTCACTAAAATTTTTATAATTAGGGGCATTAATTCTTCAACTAAATCAATAAATAAACATTTAATCAACTTTCATACCCCACGCATGGCTACCCCTTTACTTTGAATTAAATTATCAACTAATCTTGGTCAGCATGAACACATCTTGATTAGATTAAATAAACCACATAATTGTTGGGGAATATAACTATATAGATTAAGAAAGTAAATTAATAAAAGGAAAAGTAAGGACTTTGTACTTTATTTTTAATTTTTAATTTGGAAGAGACCTTGGGAACTTCATTCATTGACTTTTTTCTTGACCTCAACCTAAAAGCAACAAAGAAAAAGTTGAATAAGCCTTGAAAATAAGGTGATCTGTTTTTCTATTGCACTGTAAGAAAGATTTGATTCTTATTTATTCTGAATCCATTTTTTGGCAGCTGAATTCCCAAACTGATAGACATGATGAGCTCGATTTTGATAATTAATGGGGGTGGTCACTCAGACAGATCACATGCCACATATAAAAACTAGTAAATTAATGGGGCTAATCTCTGAAACAGGCCACATGGAAAAACTGGTAAAACAATGGGGGTGGCAACATTTAAAGAAGTGTAGAGGAAAATCATGGATGTCCCCCACCAAACACGATACTAGAATTCTGAGTACTTTGCCTACAATAGATAATGACATAAAGACAAACAAAAGATGAAATACTTCACCTTTTTCACCATCAACTATCATATTTACTTCATACAGCCACAAATACATGAAACAGAAACTTAATGGAAACATAGACAACAAAACAAAAACATAGAGACAACAAAACAGAAACAACATAAAGACAACAGACAAAAAAAACAAAAACATAAAAAATTACACGAAGGGAGAAAGACAAGAAATACATACCATTGTACTTAAAGAGACGCAGAATTGTACCCAGACAATAAAATATCACAAATCTTACAGTGCTGTGTTTAAATAATCCCCAATCCCAGGCCAGATTACTAAAAACAAAAAAAAATGGGGGCGGGGTGGGTTAGACTGTGAATCTCAAAATCGACATTAAACAATCCCAAAATTTGGGGGTTTCGAAGATGAAGCATCCTACTACTTATTAAAAGCTACCCTAAAAGCTAATTAAAAGACAGTCCTTACAGTGCTTCAGTGCTTCAATGTTTGCAGTAGCAGGTACGATTTCACGGTCAGTGCTTCATGCTTCGAACCGATTTGTGCTTCAAGATTTCGAAGGAACATGGGAACTTCAAGCTCCTTGCAGCGACAGGATGGAACTGCTTCAACATCTCAGCAGAAATATTTCGAAGACTCCTTAATGTTCAATGTTCAACATTTCAGCGGAAACATTTCGAATCATGAGCTGCTTCAATGTTCAAGGATTTGCAGCGGTGGAGAACTCCGAAGACGACGGCAATTCTAGGGTTTGGAAAACGGAATAACAGTGACTGGTGAGCAAGCAAGGAATCGGGGAATCGTTCGGCTGGCAAATAGTAACCTTCCTAAATAGTAAAGGTAAAATGGGTAGTTCGTATCTCTAAAAGGGTAATTTGGGATTTAATAAACTATTGAACTCCCACTGTTACTATATAATATAATATAATATTCCTAGCAGGTGGGGCTATTTGGATTTTAATAGTTATTTAGAGAGGTAACTGTATTTTTTGAAACCTTTGGGGGTCAATTGTCAATAAGGTAAGTTACAAGGAAGGTAACTGTCTTTTACCCATAATTAAATACTAAAAGTCTCAAATAGACAAATAGACAAATACAATGATACCCAAGTCCTAAGTCCCATCTCCCCATCACTACATCCCAATGTCTAATTCCACGTAGATTGTCGTGGATGATCTAACTCGTAAAATTGTCGACGCTAATTTTCCTTGGAATGAGCAACAAAGTCGTGCCATGACATCTTGGAGTGGAAGAAGTGCTCGTAGTTTTCTACTTGTCCTAAATATGAAATCATCAATGTTTACAATGATATTTATCTTTGGGTACACTTCACCAAATTGTAAA